>CM060709.1:111172527-111560027 GCA_030686995.1 Artemisia argyi
TGTCTTTACCAAGAGCCGTTTGCTCCTGGACTAGCCAATCCCTTTGTCATTTAGACTTTGGCGGACTGATAACCACAAAAATTTTGGAATAAAGTGAAAAATTTCGAAAAATTTTGGCCTAAAATGGGGGTACTTGAAAGTATTTTGCGATAAAATTCGCTAGAATTTCCCCCCCACACTTAGAAATGAATATTGTCCTCAATATTCAAAGTCCCGGCTATTATGCCGAATCTGTGAACGTAAAAAGATAATATTCGAAGCTAACTGTGGAATTTTGTTTTGTATTTTTCACTTTATTTTATCTGTACATACAAATTTTTTTTTTTTTTTTTTTTTTTTTTTTTTTTTTTTTTTTTTTTTTTTTTTTTAGAATAATCACTACCTCCCAGGCTTGTGTCAGGTTTACCACGCTAGCTAATCACTTGTGAATGATTAACTGTAATAAATTTGTCCTGACAGCCCGGGAGTTGAATGATAAAGTATATAATATACATACGAAACATGATTATTGAAATTTGAAACATATTTACTTTTGAAATGGTGGGGGATGGCCACTCCCCCACACTAGGGTGGTAGAAAATAGAAAGAAGTCAGAAATACGGGTGAAAACCCGTATATGCTGCTAATTTTTGTTCACCGAGTCACTAGCTTGACTCGATCCCCGAATTTAATTGTCCTTGGGGAAAGTTTGGAGATCTGGGACAACCATGGGTGGTATGTCTTCTCCAAAGTAGTGCTTTAGACGATGTCCATTCACTTTGAAATTAGGTCCGTCATTTTGTGATAACTCGACGGTGCCATAAGGATAAACCTTAACGATAGTGAATGGACCAGTCCATCGGGTTTTGAGCTTTCCCGAGAAGATCTTGAGTCTAGAGTTGAAAAGAAGGACTCGATCACCAACATTGAAAATGCGGTTTTTGATCTTGGAGTCATGAATCTTCTTTGTCTTTTCCTTGTAGATCAAAGAGTTCTCGTAAGCTTGATCACGAAGTTCATTTAATTCATTCAGTTGAACTTTCCTATGATCACCCGCAGTTTTGAGGTCAAAATTTGCATGCTTGAGAGCCCAATAGGCTTTATGCTCAAGCTCGATCGGAAGATGGCACGCTTTCCCGTACACAAGCTTATAAGGCGTACACCCAATGGGTGTTTTATACGCCGTACGGAAAGCCCAAAGTGCATCATCTAATTTATCCGACCAAGATGCACGATTTTCCCCAACGGTTCTTTCCAATATTCTCTTAATGCCTCGATTGGAAACTTCTACTTGTCCACTTGTTTGAGGGTGGTACGCAGTAGAAAGACGGTGAGTTACACCATACTTTTGCATGACTTTATCGAATTTGTCATTGCAAAAATGCGTACCACGATCACTAATTATAGCACGTGGAGTTCCAAATCGAGCAAAGAGAGCTTTCAAAAACTTCACAACTACTCGGGCATCATTTGTGGGTAAAGCTTTTGCTTCGACCCATTTTGACAAATAGTCAACGGCCACGAGTATATACTTGTTTCCATGAGATGACGGAAATGGCCCCATAAAATCGATGCCCCATACGTCAAAGATTTCACAAACTTGAATTGCATTTTGTGGCATTTCATTCTTTTGTGAAATATTCCCGTGACGTTGACAAGCGTCACAGGATTTGACTAATTCTTGGGCATCCTTGTAAATCGTGGGCCAAAAGAAACCGGAATCAAACACCTTTTTGGCGGTGTAATTTGGATTGTGGTGGCCCCCCGTGGGACCAGCATGGCAAGCCTTAAGAATTTCAGTGGCTTCTTGACCATATACACACCGCCGGATGACTTGATCTGCACAGATTTTGAACAAGTAGGGGTCGTCCCAAAAGTAATGTTTGACATCCTTGAAAAATTTATTTTTTTGTTGGGACGACATCCCTTTCACAATGAAGTTACCCGCAAGATAGTTTGCAAAGTCGGCAAACCATGGGGTAATCGAGTCTCCACGAAATGAAACCGCATCGAGGGTTTCGAGAGGAAATGTTTCATTTATTTCCTTTTTCTCGAAAGCATTTTGGTAAGGGTTTTCAAGACGGGAGAGATGATCAGCAGCTAGGTTCTCAGCTCCTTTTTTATCACGAATAATGATATCAAATTCTTGAAGGAGGAGAACCCAACGAAGAAGTCTCGGCTTCGCATCTTGTTTTGCAAAAAGGTACTTCAAAGCCGAGTGATCCGTATACACTATGCTTTTTGTCAAGATCAAATATGACCGGAATTTCTCAAAGGCATACACCACAGCTAATAATTCTTTTTCAGTGGTGGTGTAATGACTTTGAGCCTCAGTCATTGTTTTGCTTGCATAGTGTATAGGCTGAAAGTGTTTAGACTTGCGTTGCCCCAAGACTGCCCCTATAGCATAATCGCTAGCATCACACATAAGTTCAAAGGGCAAGTCCCAATCGGGGGCAACAAGAATAGGTGCCTCGGTAAGCCTTTTCTTTAATGTTTCAAAGGCTTCGATGCACTCAGGGGAGAAGATAAAAGGAGCATCCTTCTCGAGGAGATGGGTCATAGGCCGGGCGATTTTAGAAAAATCTTGAATAAACCTACGGTAAAAACCGGCGTGACCCAAAAAGCTCCTAACACCTTTCACAGTCGTGGGATGAGGCAATTTTGCAATGACGTCCACTTTGGCACGATCAACCTCAATCCCATTTTTTGAAATTTTATGGCCGAGGACAATGCCCTCTTTGACCATAAAGTGACTCTTCTCCCAATTTAGACACAACTTTGTGTCTTCACAACGTTTTAGCATATTGTCTAAATGGGAGAGGCATGTTTGAAACGAATCCCCAATGACCAAAAAATCGTCCATGAAGACCTCCATAGTTTTTCCGATCATGTCGGAAAAAATGGCCATCATACATCTTTGAAACGTGCCCGGAGCATTACATAAGCCAAATGGCATACGTTTATATGCGAAAGTCCCATAGGGGCACGTGAACGTGGTCTTTTCTTGATCTTGCGGATCAATGGGAATCTGAAAGTAACCCGAGAAACCATCGAGGAAGCAATAATACTCATTCCCCGCTAATCTCTCGAGCATCTGATCCATAAAAGGCAGAGGAAAATGATCTTTGCGGGTGGCGTCATTTAACTTGCGATAGTCAATACAGACACGCCAACCCGTAACCAAACGAGTGGGAATTAACTCATTTTCCTCATTTGTGACAACGGTAATGCCACCCTTTTTTGGAACACAATGAATTGGGCTGACCCAAGGACTGTCCGAAATAGGGTAAATCAATCCGGCATCAAGAAGTTTTAAAACCTCTTGTTTGATAACCTCGTGAATTTTTGGATTCACCCTTCTTTGTTGTTGGACTGCAGGTTTGAAGTCGTCCTCCATTATAATTTTATGAGTACAGAATTCAGGGTCAATGCCCTTGATGTCGGAGAGACGCCAAGCAATTGCTTGTTTATGAGACTTCAAAACCTTTATGAGAGCAGCCTTTTCCTCATCACTTAAGTCTTTGGCAATTATCACGGGTAATTTATCATCACCCTCCAGAAATGCATATTCAAGATGAGGAGGCAAGTCCTTAAGTTCAACCTCGGGAAAGTCATCAGTTTTCTCAACATTTTTGACCTCCTCTTTATGAAGTTGTTGTGGTAGAACAGGAAGAGGAGAGGGATCTTCGTTTAACAATTTTTCAAGCATGAGAATATCCCTCTCGAGGTCGATCTCTTGGTTATCGACTCCATCGGGAATCGAATCACTTTTGAGAAACGCCTCCATTTCTTCTAAGATGAAGTCACTTCCCTCAAACGGAGTGAGGGAAGGATAAGAATTGGCAATAATGGGGTGAGAAGACTGAGTGAGATTTTCACTCGAAGAATCATCAATGAAACCTAAAATCTCTTGAGCATACTCCTCAGCAGCAACATCGATGACATCAATTTGATTCACCGACTCACAATCATAATTGGAGGAGTATCTCGACGTTTGATTTAGGTTGAAGGTTATGGCTTCCGTTCCAACACGTAATGTGATCTCATGCTCAAATACATCGATAAGAGCTCGCCCAGTTCTAAGGAATCCCCGCCCAAGAATGAGAGGGACCCTTGAATCGGCATCAAAGTCAACAATCACAAAATCTGCCGGAAAATGGAACTTCCCCACTTTAACGAATACGTCCTCGGCAATGCCAATGGGACGAGAAATCGAACGATCGGCAAGCTCTAGAGTCATGCACGTGGGGGTAAGTTCGGGAAGAGAGAGTTTCTTCCACACAGAATATGGCATTAGGTTAATGCTAGCACCTAGATCGGCCAGGGCGAAGCAATCAACCATACCCGGGAAAGTACAAGGAATGAGAAATTTCCCGGGATCTCCAAGCTTTTCAGGAAGCTTTTTCAAAAGAACCGCAGAGCAGTTCTCATTCAGAGGAGTTCTTGCCATCTCAAATAATTTTTCTTTGTTACTCAACAGATTTTTGATTGTCGATGCAAACTTAGGCATCAAGAGAATAGCATCCGCGAAGCTGATATCAAAATGCAAATCTTGGAAGATTTGGAAAAATTTATCCATTTGGTGATTAGCTTTTTCGCGGAGCTTTTGTTCACTGAGACGTGATGGATAGGGAATAGAAGTTTTGGATTTAGGGCTGTCCACTGGAGTTTCTGGTGGTTCAAAGACAACTCCAGGCTTACATCTGGTTTCAGGAATAACCTGAGGTTGGACGTGTGCTGTACTTCGTGGGCTAGGACTTTGCACTTTGTCCTTTGTCACCTCAGGTTCACGATTCACTACCTTTGGAGGGGAGGAAGAAGAGGTAGTAGGAATCGCGGGTTCATCATATGAAGCACCACTTCGTGTTGTGATCGCCTTAGCATCGCCCCTCGGGTTAGCGATCGTGTTGCTCGGTAAAGTAGTACCTGAGCCCGAGGGTCGATCATTTAAAGACTTCTTGATATCAGAAATCTGGCTGACCAGCAACTTGTTCAACTCTTCTTGGGACTTCATGAATTGTTTCAACAACTCGTCAGATGAAGGCCCGGTTGGAACAATGGCTTGATTCGGATTAGGAATATTTGGAGCTCGATTGTTCGGATTGGGACCTTGATTTTGAAAATTACCCTGATTAGGGTTGTTGTTTCCATGAAAATATACCTGATTGAAGTTACCCTGACCTTGGTTCCGATTAAAGTTTCCTTGATTATGTTGTTGGAAACCTTGATTTTGGAATCCTTGGTTTTGATTGTGAAAACCGTGGCCCTGATTGAAGTTACTTTGGTTTTGATAACCTTGGTTTTGATAACCTTGGTTCGCTCTATTTTGATTTTGGCCACGATTTTGGACATTTTGGTTTTGATTAAAACCAGGA
This sequence comes from Artemisia argyi, assembly GCA_030686995.1. Taxonomy (NCBI): domain Eukaryota; kingdom Viridiplantae; phylum Streptophyta; class Magnoliopsida; order Asterales; family Asteraceae; genus Artemisia; species Artemisia argyi. Next base: position 111,177,885 of record CM060709.1, read on the forward strand.
GGTCCAGGATAATGATGTTGAGGACGATAGCTAGGGTCCATAGGAGGGCGATATTGATTGCCTCCTTGATTTTGGGACCCCGCTAAAGCATGAGCTTCGTATGGAGTACCATCAGTAGCTGTGCAATTGTAGTAGGCATGCGGCCCACCACAAGTTACACAGACTTCCACTTTTTTAACCTCAGCAGGTGGAGGATGTTGTGGAAATGAAACTTTCTTTGTTTGGGCGAGAACCAAAGCTTGGATCGCTTCAGTGAGCTTGTCAATCTTAGCATCCGTGCTAGATTGACTCACAGAAGATGAAGTGGAAGGACCCGCATTAATTTGGGAAACAATCGGTTTGCTTCGTGTAGAGCGGACCTTAGACTTGTTTTCTATGATTTGCAAAGCTTCTTTTGTGGTTTTACTCAAAAAGTTACCTCCCGCGGAGGCATTGAGTGAATCCTGATCAGCTTGGCTCACGCCATTGTAAAACGTATCGAGTTGCATCAACTCAGAGAAACCATGATGTGGACACTTGCGAAGTAATTCTTTGAAACGATCCCACGCTTCACCAAAAGATTCATCATATTTTTGAGTGAACTTGGTGATTTCGTTCTTAAGACTCGTGGTCTTGGAAGGTGGGAAGAATTCATTCACAAACTTTTTGACAAGATCTTCCCAAGTCTCAATAGATCGTGGAGGTAGTTTTTCAAGCCAAATCCGGGCTTGCCCCTCCAATGAGAATGGGAAGAGAAGAAGTTTTATTGCTTCACATGGGACATTTTTGTACTTGATGGTTGATGTGATTTTATTGAACCATCGAATATGAGCATGAGGATCGTCCCTCTCAAAACCGTAGAATTGACTTGAGGTTACAAGATTGAGTAACCCGGTTTTGAGCTCAAAACTATCAGCCACGATGGCTGGGACAACAATGGCATCTCCGTAACCCTCGATGGGTGCTTGGAGAAGTTCACACATGGGACGGTCTTCCGCCATGGTGACAATGGGTGTGGCAACAGTACGGATCTCAGATCCGACTGTTGGTGCTGAACGTCTACGAGGTCTTCTAGGTTTTTGTACAAGCTCACGTAATGGGCTAGTAGACCTAGAAGAACGAGTGCGCATGCACTAAAAACTCACTCAAAACAAAATCGAGGCAAAACGACAGTGAACTTAAACCAATAATCACAAGTGAGTGGCTTCTTTAGAAAAGGTACACCACACACAAGGATACAAAGGTAAGTTTTAATCTTTTTGGTTTGGGAACTTATTTGTTCACACCCCCAGTTGGAAGGTGTTCTGTCTTGGTTTGCGACGGTTTATTTTTATGTAGAATTATTATACACAAGAAAGAGACGGATGTTTTTGTGTTTTGTGAATGGGTTTAAAAACTTTTGGACAATATTTTTGGTATCGTTTCGTTTACCAAAATCGTTTCTCTTTAAGAATCACCTTAAAAGAAAACCGAATCAGAAAACGTTACGATCTGTTTTGTTGTTTTTAATTTTTTTGGTGTTTTAACACTTTAGGAAAAGTGTTAATGACTTTTTTGTATTTTGATTATGAAAATATACACAAGTGGTGGTATTTATACAGTGAGTGAGGTGAGATAACACTAATCTCAAATAACGCTAAAGAAACGCGCACACTTCCCCGGCAGCGGCGCCAAATTTTGATTGAGCCTGAACCACCTAACTTATATTAACCAAATAATGGTCAACAAAGTCAAATAGCCTAGGTCAATGCTCCGGGTAATATAGGGTATCACCAGGTCGTTAAGTCCCGTTGAAGTGTGAATTGTAACTTTGGCGTATTTGTGATCGGGTGATTATTCACAGGAAAAGGTTATGATCAGAATTATTTGGAACTTATTTAACGAATATAGCTTAGGAAAGCTACGTGACTGATTACGGGAATTTAGATTACGAAGATTTGAGCTAAACACTAAAAATGTACGTTTTAATTAAAAACGTAAGCAGACGCACAAAACAAAAAGTAAAACTGTAGGATGGAAAGGGTTAAAAGTGTAAAATTGAAATTTTTAAAATCCTAATAATAAAAGAAAATTTTAAGAAAAATTAAAATTATTTTTACACTATTTAATTATTTATAATTAATTAATTACTAATTATTTATTTAATACTAATTAAACTAATTAGAATTATTAAAAACACTTAAAAGACTTAGAAAATTAAGAAAATTTTTATAAATCTAATTAACCATTACAGGAATCCTAAAAAATTATAAAAAGTTAATTTTATGTATTTTTAAACTAATTAACTAATTATTATACTATTTATTAATTAATATCTAATTAAACTATTTAAATTATGAAAACTATTAAATGAACAGTAAAAATTCTAGAAAAATTTATAAAATTATTTTAACTAAAATAGAAGCTATAAAAATTATAAAAACTAGGTTGTACTATATAAAAACTAATTATGCTAATTAATTGATTAATATTAATTAAAACTAAATTAAACTAAAATTTATTAGAAATACCACTAAATGACAAAATAAAATTCTGGAAAAAATTGTAAAATTATTTTAACCTAAAATTTAATTTCTAAAAATATAAAAGTGATATATTACTTTAGAAATTAATTAAAAAGAAAAATAAATAGATAAATCCTATTAAATAGAAGCTATCACTATTCTTAAAAGTGGTTTTTTGGATTTTTTCTTTTTCTAAACTGATAATGAGCTAAAAACAACTAACTTTAATAAAAACACTTTTGTTTAAACCCAACAAATAAGCAATTCAAGTGCTTATTTCATCCACAGTTGACTTTTGTTGACTGTGGAGTGTTTTTAAGCTCAAATGATGAATGTGGGGTCCACAATGGTTAAACTTGGTTTCTCTGAGTTAAACAAACAATATTAGGCACTTATGGAACAAAGGGTTGGCCTGAATAAGCCAATAAGACCAGAAATAAGCACAAGCTTATTGAATACTGAGCAGATTAGGGAACAAGATTAAAGGTCCAAACAATGTGGGGTCCACAGTCTTATGGGTCAAACAAAAGAGTCAAATCTACTCCCTGGTAGGAGGGGGGTTGAAGGGAACAAAAATCAAGTGGTAAAGACCACTGAATTGGCCACAAACCACCACAAAAGGTGGTGGTGTGGAATGGGTATGCTGAGAACAGGGCAATGGGTTGCCCTGCAACCTATTTCAAGGGGGTGTGGGACCCACCAGATAAAATCACAAAAATCTACTAAAATTCACAAAAATCAACTAGGTGGTAGAGAGTAAGCATGTAAAATTTTAGAACTTGAATCTTAGTATCCCATGAATTACAAGCCTCCAAAGTTGGCTCAATCTGACTGAGTTAGATTTTGACTTTCAAGGTTTTTACAAAACTTTGACTTTTATGACTTTTGGCTTGATCTAGCTTGCTCAATTCATGTTTATAAGTTAAATAAGAACTAAATTAAGTTGAAATACTAACTTATCTATGGAAATGACAAGGTTTTGGACTCTAAAAACCACCACAGTTAACTGTGGTGGTGGATTCTTGTGATTTTGACTTTGAGGTTACTAAGATCCAATATGAAGGTTTATTCAAGCTCAAATACACCTGAGTAATGTAAATAAACAACAAGTAACAAGTACCACCAAGGAATCAGTGGGCTAATCCACTGATCCAAACACCCCTAAACAATTATGAACTTGATGATTTTCAAAGTAACCTAATGAATTAAACTTCTAAACTGATGCATACTATTTAACAACAATATTATGGATCTAATTGAACACAAATACTCAATAATAACAACACAAGAACTCAAAATGCAAGATTATACTACTTAACTGTTTTTTAGAAAACTAATGAACTTTCAAAAACAACAAACAAGCTAATGATTTAAGGTTATATTAACACTAAATAACACAAGATCAGTTAAGAAACAACAAAAACTAAAGCATTAATCTATAGAATCAGTAAATACCAAGAATTAAGAAAAATGCTTACAAGAATGCCCACTTGAAATCAAAGAACCAAGGACTATGATCACTCCTAAATGGTCTCCACAGACCTCTATTACCCCATTTCCATCCAAGATCAGCTCCAAATTACTTCTGAATCCCAAAATTCCATCTAACCATTCACAGTTGACTTTAGTTGACCATTCTATGTTTGAGAATTTTTATTAACTAAATGGACTTTTTAAGTAACTAAAAGCTTTTATTAGCTTTCTGGGAACCTAAGTGTTCTACTTCAATCCATCATAACCATAAACAACCACAATACAATAAACATTAAATTCTTGAATCACACTTGCATAATCTTGAATAACTTAACCAAACTTGAAATTGATTCTTAAAAATGTTTTACAATACTGAAAATGAGTACACAAAAGACTTAAAAGCTTAAAACATACAATAAAAATTAAGAAAATTACTATTCGACTTTTTTTTTTCTAAATTAATCTCCACCCTTCTCCACTGCTTTTCTTGCCTTTTTATGGGTCCATATGACATCCTTGAACTTTTCTGAGCAAATCCCACCCATTGGATTGGGTGGGTTTAATCCAGGCCATTGAAATAGACTTTTTGCGCCAAAATTCTTTCCTTGTCAGTTTGGTTGAGTGAGGAGTCTAGGGAAGCATTAATTGCTCCTTGGAAGTTAGTTGAGGAGGGGGAAGCAAGGTATGGGGTTGCTGAGGTGGAGGAGGGGGAAGGTAACTTGTGGCTTTGGTGTTACAGGCTGGGTAGGAGAGGGGATGAAAGTCAAGGTTTGACTTTGGCTTTATTTAAAATGGGGAGGGAGTTTATACGGGGTGGAGGAGTGGGCTAAGGTGTGAATGGGCCTGGAGTGTTTGATGGACCAGACCATGGGGTGGGTTGGGTTTTGGTTTTGGATTAGTTTATTTAGTGATCCGGATTTGGTTTTGGTTAACTTTAAATTCACAAGGACCATTCATGGAATTTACCGAAAGTTAGGGGGGTGCAAATGGCATGTATCCAAAATATCCCAAGGGCTAATAATGACAAGTCTGAATAGTATAGGCTTTATAAAAGGTAATTTCCATTTTTGAAAACCCGGGGGACTTGTTTTGCCATATTTCCAAACTTGAGGGACCCATGTTGTAATTTCCTCAAACTCATACCAAAATATCATTTTTGACAATTTATGATTTTCCAAGGGCCAAAAGTGATTTTCTTTCAAAATTATTTCACCCGGGACTAAATCTGTCAAACTTCAAAACTCCAGGGACCATTCTTGTCAATTTTGGATTGTAAGGGGAAAAAGTGTAATTTTCTCAAACTTTATCACCCAAGGACTTATTTTGATAATTTTTGACTTTTCTTTGCCTTGGGTTGACTTTTCTTTCGTTTTAAACTTTCAGGGACTAGTTTTGCCAAATTTTGAAACTTGGGGGACTGAAACTGCCAATTGTGCAAACTTTGTTCGTTTTTCATTTGTTTTCAAACATTTTGCATCTAAAACATATAAAACACACTTTTGGAATAATTTGTGTATTTTGATGCGTTTTTGGGTGTTTTTGGATGTTTTGGCAGTCCAGATACGGTAAAAATGATGAGTGTTTAAGCACTCATCACCTGCCAAGCTGAAGCCTCATTTGTGGTTAGTTGCTGACTTAAGTGATGAGATTTGTGTCTCATTATCTGATATACTATATTCGTTTATTATATTTGATTACTATAATTGTCTTTCATATAAGCATGTTCACGTATCATATATGTCATCACGTTATGTTTTTCCTTGCATAGTTTCATCATTTGACCTCGAGTTTGGTCACTTGCCTTAGTCTTTCAGAACGTCTTGGTATTTGTGAAGGACATAGTCTTAGTATAACTGAGCTGAGTATTTCAAAATTCATGGAACCTCGGTGGAATATAGACTGGTCATCTATATTCAACCCGGGATAGTGAGATATAGGCTGACCACCTATGTCTGACTCAGAAATGAATTTTGCAACACTGAGAATAGTTATAATAAAATTTTGTCTGGAATAAATTCTCAACTCATTTTCCAAATGTTTCATTCATGTGTGTGCATACCCTCATTGTCAGAACCTTCATACTTTTCATCACTTCGTGAACCACCGATTGAAAGCACGTCAACTGGTCATTTCATCTCATGAACATTCACGTCTATGCACGATACACTTACATCACAATATTTTCTTTTATCACAATCTCATTTTGTTGCAGTTGTCACAGTCTTTTCCCTTCTCACCATCACTATCATTTCCCTTTCCCCATCCCCATATATATAAGGAATTAGCTAACACTCTATAGATTCCGATGTCACTTATCCCTCACTACTCCCTATATTGATAAGTGGATATTATCAATGACCTCCCTAGGAAAGACTTTCCATACCTTCTATGAGGATAATCCCTCGGTACATTAAGACCATTCAAAACTCAACAGAAATCTCAAGATATCATAAAACCATTCGAACCACCATCACTGGCCTGATCACAAAATTCCATCATCTAGAAAGTATTGGCTTGACTGAATTACAGGATTTGTTTCGATACGAGTGCTCACTAAGCCACACCATAGAGATAAATCCAACCTCTTAACCAAGATTATAGAACCTTCAATTGAACATGACCTCGCCAATAGACATTATACAAACAAGTTAGACACCTATGCATTTGTGCAGACATACATACCTAGCTATTTTATCCTCTTAATACTTTCACTTTTAAATGGATTTTTCTTCAAACTACTGTTATACCAAACATATATCTTGTAAGAAATACTTTTCTGAGGCACTTATTTTGACAAGCAAACTCCTTTTAGTTAATCTTTCACAAAACTATTGAATGTTAGGAAATTTTAAACATCAATCTTTGGTAAACCATATTATCCACCTTATGTTGAAAATTGTCCTATCTTGCATAACTATTAAACTTTGAAACATCAAGTAAAATGTTACTTGGAAAGCCGTTTGCTTAAATTTGTAAATTCGTTATTCAAGGAAGGTTTATGAACAAAACACACAATCTCAAAACAAACTTTGAAAATCAATCACTATATTACCTCACTTATACCTTTAGGAGTTCGTGATTTGATGACATATAACTTGGGGGAAATCTTAGTAATGGAGACTAAGCACCGTAGGTGGACAAGGACTTGATTCATGACATTCCTGTGGAGGAATCACAACCTTAGCCTAATCTATTATTTTCAACAACACCCTTTGACGGACATAACCTATTAAGTTTTTCCACAACATTCATGATGTTCATTTCAACTCTCTCTGATAGAGGAATTTAATTCACCTCAAACTCCTAGCGATTACATTAAGGTTCTTTTGGAACCACACCAACCATCATCTACAGACCAATGGTCAAAATTTGAGATCGATTCAAACATAGGAAGATATGCTCAGAGCATGAGTGATTGACTCTAGAAATGGTTGGATTAACCATTCGCCATAAATCAGATTCCTTTATAACCATAGTTACCACACGAGCTTAGAGACTACACCATTTGAAGCACTTTACGGTCGAAGTGCCAACATCCATTGACGGATCAAAACTTGGAAAAGCCCAACTCACTAGTCCTGTAAGCATTCATGAAATAACCAGGAATTTCCTACAAATCAAGAATCAGTTACAAATTCGATAGGTTGCAAACCATTAGAATTTCAAGTTTGTGGCAGGATTATGTTGAAAGTTCTGCCTAGGAAAGGCATGATACCATTCAGAAAACTTCAGAAAGTTAAACCCGATACACACTGAACCATTTACTATTTCTGACAGAGTAGGCCTAGTGGCCGTCAGACTTGAACCTTGTTAGAGCTCAATAGCTTACACAATAAAAATCATCATCTTTTCACCAATACCACTCTAGAGACCAACACAAACTGAACTTCGGGACGAAGTTCCTTTTAAGGGGGTGAGACTGTAACAACCCGCATTTTCGGGACATTTCTCCTATTCACTATTCATCAGTTACTATTCATCGATTACTATTCACCGGTCACTATTCATCATTTTACTATTTATCATTTTCGGAGTCAGTTTGTGATTCCGAGAAACGTTCAAAAATTTTACTATTCATGTGACACTATTCATTCCCGAAGGGAAATCACTATTCATGATCATCGTTCGTCATTTCGTAAACTGAGTTTACGAGTCTTCAAATTCGCGTAACCAGTTAGGTTTAGCTGCGAATTCATGCATCATTCATTAATGACATTTCATATAGACTGGAATAGTCTACACATAATCATCATCACATTAGTTACTACACGGATATGCATTATTTCTATATACGTATGCTTAATTTGTAATTAACGTTACCACTCAGTTTTTACTACGAACGTATACCCAATACTCCCGACTACGATCCTAACATATTTTTATACTCATTATAATAATATAAAAATTGTATTATTAATTTACCTGGTGTTCTCTAATCAATTACCATATTTTACGGTCGGAGCTTATTACTTCGTCGGTTTGCGCTATTTCAATTCAATAATTATTCAAACACCCGATTCTTGCAAGAAATAATATTTTACAACTTTTACAACTTCGTCGTATTTTATTTCACCTCGGTAACATTTATTTTTAAGTTAATTCGGTACCCGATAACACCTAATACATAACAATACCTCACCAATACTTGCACCATGGGACAAGAATATTAATGAGCTCACAAAACCTTTTCCATGTTTTGCTCCTTTGTGCCGCCCCATTGCCCCCCCTAAGATCTCATTAATTTCATTTGACCAAGACCATATATATATACTTCATCCACCACATTTCTTCACTTACACCTCAAACAAACTAGTAACAAAATAAACTACCAAAAAACTTGCTCATCACTTCCTTCTCTCTATGTGGATCGGCCAAGAACACAACCATAAGAAGAATCCATAAATTTTCAAGATCCAAGTGTTTATCAAATTCGAGTAATAATCTAGTTTGGGTTTTGAAATAAAAACCACAAAGATTAAATGGGTTTTCATCACCACTTCTTAATAATCATCACAAGTAAGTTACTAATCATTTTTTCTAATCTTTCAAACTATTTCTTGATGTCTTTTTATGATCTAGTAAAAAAAACATGCAAATATACTATGATCCATACCACATATTGTTTATTTTTGGTTTATAAACATAGATCTATAATCTTTATTATCAATCTCATTAGATCCACCAAGATTGGTGATGTTTAGGACCCCATGACACCCTAAGAAGGTATATGGTAGGATTGAGTACTTGTGGTGTTGATTTGAGATAGTTTGGTTAAGTTCTAAACAAGTCTTGAACTAGAAAAATTGATTTTTACAAACTATATAAAGGTTCTGTCCAAAAACATGAAACGTGGGAAAATCAGTGGGTTTTGGGTAACTTTGGACTAAAGATTTAGAAAATACATTCCGAGACGAAACTATGGCCGAAAACGGGCATAAAATCCGAGTTACGACGAAAAAGATATGCTATTTTCAAAATTAATGACGAAAACTATATTTTCTGAAAATATTGAATCTGTCCCGATTTTTCTAGCTAGGAAAACTGAGATTTAATGGTATCTAGACTAGCCGAGACTTTGAGAAACCTAAAGTATACTTGATTACCTTCTCGGGGATATAAAGAACAAAGAAAACGGGCTTATAACGAAAAAGATACAAGCGTTTGAACTTAGCCGATTTTTACAAATTTCCATCAGCTTTTCTATTATTATTTTACTACAAAACTGTCTTTGCGAGACACCACTTTCTCGGCTGTTTTTCTTTATGATCGGGTCAGTTTGAGTCCGAGCCGTAGTTAAGTAAAATCAAGATCTTCCAGCAAGCTTTTCAAATCAATTGGCCGTTCGTCGAATGGACTTATAACGAATAAACTACGACCTCATCTATATACCCGATAAACTATATATATTTTTGACAGCTTTTACTATAATAGAATTTTTCTAAGTGTTGAACATAATACTTTCAAGTAACAACAATGAGAGTCGATTTTCTTATCGATCCAGACCCGTATAGCCAAAAGTTAAATAGCACGACTTCAAAATATTGTTACAAGGTTTTCAAAAACGCCGAGCTTGACCATTAACACTTAACGTACAATATTTCGCGACTAGTTTTACGAGGCCATATTGTGCATATTTTCAAGTAACGAAAATGCTATTTTGCGACGAAAACCTTATATTTGCCGATAGAACGCCAAACAAGGATCGTGGAGTACCGTTTCAACATATTTACATGGAAAGTGATTATTAACTAACGAGACGTCAAAAATATATTTTTCGACGATAAACGTTATTTTCAAAACTAACGAGTGGTATCGATAACATACGTATTTGCATGTGTAGCATCATTTCATTTCTTACATTAGAGATTATCATTCATATTAGGTTGCGGTTAGAGATCGTGCCTCATTTCAGTATATCTACTTTTGTCATCGTAGCTATCGCACCAGGTGAGTCATAGCCCCTACTACTTTAACTTGTTTTATAACGATTTTGGGGAAGAATACATGCTCGTTTTACTTAAACGCATTACTCGCTTTACATAGTTGATTACTCAAATACTTTCAACTTTACCTAAATATATGTTTTGATCACCTGCATTTCATTGGTATGTTTGATTACCTGTATTTCATTGGTATGTTTGATTACCTGTGTTTCATGGGATTGCTCATCCTTGTTTATATGACCTCATGGTCACCAGTTGTTCCTATATGCTCATTGTAATATTGTGGTATTCCCCACTTGGCTGTGATGTCAAACGTAATATTGTGGTATTCCCCACTTGGCTGTGATGTCAAACGTATTGTGGTATTCCCCACTTGGCTGTGATGTCAAACGTAATATTGTGGTATTCCCCACTTGGCTGTGATGTCAAACGTATTGTGGTATTCCCCACTTGGCTGTGATGCCAAACGTAATATTGTGGTATTCCCCACTTGGCTGTGATGTCAAACATAATATTGCTATTTCCTTACTAGACTTATTTCATATGTTCATCGTAATATTGTGGTATTCCCCACTTGGCTGTGATGTCAAACGTAATATTGCTATTTCCTTACTAGACTTATTTCATATGTTCAATGTAATATTGTGGTATTCCCCACTTGGCTGTGATGTCAAACGTATTGTGGTATTCCCCACTTGGCTGTGATGTCAAACGTAATATTGTTGTTTCCCTAATTGACTGAATTATGATGCCTTTGCATCAACCTTATTACGGATTTTCCCACTTGACTGATTGATCATATGGCCTCATTGTCTGAAATTGTTTATATAGCGGTATTGCTACAATTATCTCTGGATCTAGATACCAGTATTACTTTTGTTCACGTAGACTATAACATATTTTGGCAGTGGGTCGTAAACACACAGGTTACAAGTCTCTTATGGCGGGACTTGTAACTGAGTGGATTTACGATGCCTTTGCTGGGAAATCTTCATTCATATGCATAACAATTCTTTTTCACAAGACTCTATGAACTCACCAACCTCGTGTTGACACTTTAGCATGTATTTTCAGGTATTAACCAATGGCACGCTACTGGAGGTTTTGGCAGGGCATGGCATGGTCATAGAAGACTCTGATTATTCATTTGGGGACCGTTCTAAATTATTTTAATGGCATACTTCCGCACTACTTTTAAAAATGTAAATTCAACATTTTTGATTTAACCATTTTATTCTAAATGATTGAAGTGAAAACCATTTTTGAACTTGTTCTGCAATACCAATTGAGTTACACCCCAGCTACATGTATGCTTCCGCTGGACCCGATTTTGGGGGTGTGACACATATCGTACACCCTTAGGTTAGTTTAGGTCCACTCATACATAAAACTCAGTTGCTATGTGGTAAAAGGTCAAAATCAACAAAAGCTTTTCATAACAGTCCACTGTGTGGATTTTCATGCTCCAAATCCACACCATTGCCTTATATTGTGTGTGATATTGCTAATTTTGAGTTCATACCACCTTAATACATTCATATAAGTCAATTAGAAGCAAACAAAACCCACTAAAGTCAACCTAGTTCATTTCCTTAAAAGTCAACATTTTCCTTTGTACAGAAAATCCAATTATTGCATGATTTTTAGTGATTTTTATGTTTGGATTCAGGCTTTGAATATTTTATATGTTGTAGTCACCCACCTAGTCTATTGAATCCCAACTTGTGCTTATTTATTTGATTTTTTCTTAGGGCCTTTGTGTGTGCTTAAACTGGCCTGCAGGGCAAAGACATGCCCTGCACCCTGAAAACTGACCAAACAGGCCGTATTCATTGCACCATATACTATTCATTAGTAGGTCCCACCCCAAGGTGTTTGGCTTTTTAAGAAGACAATAAGCTATTCTTGGGGATTCTAGGCTTATTACTTGCTCTCTAGTTTAGTTAGGCTGCTCATTGCTTTTAATTGGTTCATTCCCCTAAGCATATACTGCTTATTCAGTATTCATCCCCAACTTCCATGGCTTCTCATATATTCAATAGTGGGTCCCATGACCTGGAACTTGGCCAAATGTGAAGCCCACCAGCTCAGTTTGTTGAACCAACTCTCACTTTGGACCCTTGATCATTCAGGTGGGCCCCACAGTGGGTTACAAGTCCCCCCTTTGACCTGTTTGGACTGTGCTTATTTGATTTTGCTTATTCTCTTAGTTTGGATTATTTACCTGTGCACCTTTGTTCCTGGCTCATTTCATGTATGCCTAATCTGAATTGAGTTTATTCCAAGCTTTTGAGCACCTGTGAGCTTATTCATAGCTTGTTCAAGCTTATTTGGCTTATAAAGCCAACTGTCAAGCTTTTTGATTCTCAAACTGCTTATTTTTCAGTTTTAGCAAAAGTGTTTTTACAAAAGTTTCATTTTTCCAATTGTTTAATAGATTTATAAAAGAAAAATCCACAAAAACCAATTTAATTTCAAGTGATAGTTTCTATTTAATGTAATTGAAATTTTTAATTTTCCTTTTTAGATTTTTATTAAGCACTTTGTATTTTTATATTTTTCTTAATTTTCTTTTACCTTAAAGTAATTTTAGTAATTTTCTCAGATTTTTATTTTGTCATTTCGTATTAATTAGATTTAATATTAGTTTTATTAATAATTAATTAATATTAATGTATTAAATAGCATAATTAGTTTTTATAAAGTAAACCCTAGTTTTTATATTTTTCCTAGATTTTATATAATATAATATAATTTTAAGAATTGTTCTAGAATTTTTACTGTTCATCTTCTATTTTTCTTAATTTACTTTAGTTTTAAGTAATTAATAAATAGTAATTAATTAATAATAATTAGATAAAAAGTTAGAAAAATATAATTTTAATTTTAAAATTAGTTTTATAATATTTTAGATTTTTCCAAATTTAATTTTCACATTTTTAGTGTAATCTCATAATTAGTTATAATTTAGGTTAATTTAAATAATTAATAAGTAATTAGAAAATAGTAATTAATTATTAGTAATTAATTAAATAGAGTAAAAATTAATTTTAATTTTCTAAAAATTTTCTTTTATCATTAGGATTGTAAAAATGTAATTTTCATATCCGTAGGTATTTTATTTTACAAAACTCGCATTTTATTTCGTACGTCTACGTAGAATTTAAATCGAACGTACACGTTTTTAAATTTTAGCTCACGTTTTTAGTATATCTGATCATCAGTAATTGTTAATATAGTGTTTCTAAGTTATTTTCATTTCTCATGTCTTAGTGTAATCATACAAATCACTCAAACCCCTTTTCTGTCCAAATTCACCCGATCACAAACCCGTTTTCATACCATCACACCTCGTCAGGACATAACGACCCGGGAAAACCCCTATACTTCCACGAAGAATTGAGCCTAAGGAGTTTGACTATATTGACCACATCCGTGGTTGACTTTAGTTGACTGCTTTTGCCTCAATCAAAAATCAAAGAGGATTATGAGATTAGCTTACAAGGAGTGATAAATCACGAATAACCTTTCTAGGGCTTGGATTGGAAATGACCCTAATGACACCAAGACTAGTGGAATCTTCAATTCAATATTCACAAATGATTACCCACTTGATTAAACAAAGCCCTAATCAAGTCTTGAAGAAAAACACCAAGAAACTCTATGAAAACTTCAAGAAAATCTTCTAAACTTCGAATCAAAACACCATCTTTTGCAAGGATCTTCAAGAGGATGTTGTGGAGATTATTTTTATGATTAAAAAGATGATGAGATGGTGTTATTGGGCTGTTTTATTTCGTTCATAGGGTGGAGAGTGAAAGAAAAATGGTGACAATAACTATGTAGATGATGTGTTTAGTGGAATTGTAGTTGGCAAAATAAGTTGAACATTTGTATTTTGAAATAAACAAGTGTTCTTGCATAGCGTTTGGTATGTTGTAATTAAAGGGGGAATGGAAAAGATTATTACGATTGAATAAAAAAATGTTGTTTGTTTACATTTATGTAATGTAATAATTCATTACAATGAATGATCTATTACACCAAAATCATTCCTTAGGGACTCCCTGCTTTTTTTTCATTACGACTGTAATGGAATCATAATTACATAAAACTCCACTATTAACTAACCATATTAATTAAACTTCTTATCAATAATGGGCATTTTAGTCTTTTTATTATGATTCCATTACATCTTATCATACAAACCAAACATGATTAATAAATGTAATGAATCATTACATTACACTGTTTATTACATTACGTCGGTCATTCCATTCATTCGACATTTCATTCCGTCCTACTAAACGAACCCTTGGTCTCTATATGAAAACGCCACATATGAGGAAGAGTTGGTGAGTGGAGATTTTTGTGGTATTAATTGGGTATAAGTGTGTTATAGAGTGTAGTTTTGATCCCGGTAATTGTTAACGTTAAGTTTTTAAGACGCGTAATGTAAAACCGGTTAGTAATAAAATATAAAACTTTCCACGTCAGTAGTATAAAACTTGTTATCATTATATATTTTAGGTAATTTAGATGAGTGGTGAGTTCATTGGAGGATTTAAATGTGGTTAAAACATAAAAATGTAGGCTTAAATCGAGTAAGACGTAAAAATACAAGGTTTAAGTAAAAATGGAGAAAGTGAAAAGTGACTTTTAAAATAGGATTGTAAGGAAACAATGATGCATAAAAAGTGTAGAATGGACGTAGTCTAATCGTGGTTGAATGAATTGAACGTGTTATGACAAAACGCGGATAAATTTCGACAAAGTTAATTATTTAAAAATAGAATAGTTAAATAATATTAAGAATAATGACATAAAAATTTTGAAATGTCACATTAGCAGACCAAATTAAAGCAACAAGATAAGATCTAGAATCCCAATTAAGCTCAGAATTCTCAAGTCAGTAGTATAAGCTACTAAAGGAAACAAAAATCAGAAGAGAAACAACAGTGAATAAGCAGAAATTAAGCTCTTAATATGGGCATTTAGAGAATAACTATCACCTAGACTGCTGCAGACTGATCTAAAAACTTAACAAACTATTTGCAGCCCTTTCAAACTCAACCAATGGGTTAAAGTGAATAACTATCACCTCCCCGGCCTGAGGGCACTTATTATATTATGAAATTATGCGGTTATTGTTGACTTATGAATTCGGTTAACGTTTTGCGTGTCATGAGCTTAGCATCATCAACAATATTATATGCACTGGGATGCCTCTATATATTGTCGACTTATGAATTCGGTTAACGTTTTTTGACCGGAACGGTTCAACCGGTTGAACCACCCAGGTCGAACCGGGTTTCATAACATTATGTTTAATTCCCAAATCTTAAAAACTTTTATTATTTTTCATTTATAACCAATCAAAACAATTAATACAAATCACAAACCGGGTTGACCCGGGACGCTTCAAACCCGACGGGTTGAACCGGTTTAATTTGACCCATTTTCGACCCAACCTAGCAAGTTGACCCGGTTTAAATCGACCAATTTTTCGACCGGAATGGTTCAACCGGTTGAACCACCCGGGTCGAACCGGGTTTCAAAACATTATGTTTAATTCCCAAATCTTCAAACTTTTATTATTTTTCATTTATAACCAATTAAAACAATTAATACAAATCACAAACCGGGTTGACCCGGGACGCTTCAAACCCGACGGGTTGAACCGGTTTAATTTGACCCATTTTCGACCCAACCTAACAAGTTGACCCGGTTTAAATCGACCAATTTTTCGACCGGAACGGTTCAACCGGTTGAACCACCCGGGTCGAACCGGGTTTCATAACATTATGTTTAATTCCCAAATCTTCAAACTTTTATTATTTTTCATTTATAACCAATTAAAACAATTAATACAAATCACAAACCGGGTTGACCCGGAATGCTTCAAACCCTCTAATTTTAAACTTTTGAAAAGACGAATAATTATTCAAGACATTGCGATATATTATAACATAAGTATTAAAACGTTAACATTTAAATATTACGCCACATAATGGAACCTATATCTTATGATAATTGAGAAATTAACATAACTAGGTAACTAAGAATACGTCACACATTTTCTAAGTACGGGCCGATTATTTTTATTTCTTGTCACAAATAAATAAAGCTTAATAAAAGGTCTGATTACATGATTGACTTGATTTTGAATTAGTCTTTCAATCACCTCCTATAATCACGTCTTTTCCTAATCTGTTTCCCCACAATTTTGGCTAGATGCCTAGTATACTTTCCCCATATTTTGACATAACCGAATATACCAACACACAATTTTAGCACATCTCACAAACCCTAAAACATAGAACAAAAAATGGCGGCATAATTCTTTTTCTCTGATCGAGTACAAGCCTTAAAGAAGGTGGCGGCACAATTTTATCTTTTCCTCTTTCGATCATTTAAAAGGTGTACGAAGGCTCGGGTAAGATGGCGTCTTGCTCGTGATTACATTGGGTATGAAGGAGTTTTGGTCGTGGCTTGGTAGGTCGTGGACGTGGGTCACTTCTGTGACAATTAAGGGGTTTATATTCGTGGGTTTCCAAGGTTGCTGGAGGGTCGACTGCTGGGGTTCGACCTTTATAGGCGGGTGGTTCGATTTTGGTTTTGTTTCTGCTCGTATTCTCACATCAAGGGTATGTTTCTACCCCATGTTCGATTCATCTAAATCCTTGATCGACTTTATTGCTGCTTTGTTCCTGTTCTTCTCTTGTTCGAATGTATTATGACGCATAAAATCACAGAAATCTACACATAAAATTATAAAACTCTACCACAAGAAATAACAATTAGAAAGCAAATTTAATCGACTAATAAAATGATGTAAAGAATCCTGTTCCGTACATATTTTGATATATATATTCATGGCCTAAATATGTTATATTACGATTTCTATACGTACTAAAAAGAAGAAGCGTGCATGGTTATTCCGGATATATTTTGAGTCACATGAAATGATGAACCAACTTAATGCGTTTGGTATACATGGAAATACGTGGACATAATAATACTGAAATTGGTAAACCAGATATCATGAATATAATAATTGTTTAGACAATTAAATATTTAAATATACTACTTGATGGTGTAAATTGGATCTAAACTAAACTTTCACTTATTGTAGTGGCAAAGAGTGTCAGATTTATAAGTTGCCTAACCGAATCGATTTGAGATTAAAACCTGTACTGTGTATAGTTTCGAATGGGTTTTACACATGAGAAGCTTAACGTGTGATATTGGTTTCGAACAAGGGTTTTGATTTTGTCATTCGATTGGGGTGTGTCACGGCTTATTTAAAACAACAAGAGAAGTGGTTGTCTCGGCATATTCCTTAACCTTTGTCTCAGCAGGTTGCTTGGATTCGTTTCACTTTCAAATACGTTTTCTTTGTTTATTAGTTTTCATTTGTTTATATATGTTCACTGAGCTTTTTTAAGCTGAGCCGCGTTTCTTTTCCCGCGGTAGGTTTTAGAGGGAAGCTGGGATACGAGTGAAGAGTGATTAAGAGCTTAATTGGATTTCACCTTGATAGCTATATTCTGGATTAGAGATGACTAGAAGAGATTGCATTCTGACTTATTATTTCATTGTTGTTCTTTTGTAACCTTGTATTTCAGATTATTCTTTTGTAACCTTTGAAATTGATTATTCTTTTGTAACCTTTGAAATTCTTTGGTATTACTTATGTTGTATGTCTGTATATGCTCTGATATGCCACCATAATGTAGTACTTCTACCCTTATTGGGTTGGGGTGTTACAATAATGTAGTACTTCTACCCTTATTGGGTTGGGGTGTTACAATATAGGTTATTTGCCACAATTGAAGACTGTGTTGGTGCAACCATAGCATGGCCTTGTCCCTTTATCTCGGTATGTCTTTGTTAATCTTGTGATACCAATAATTTTACTAACATGGAGCTTAATGCTTATACATGGGTGTTTATTTGTAGGTGGTCCGTGAGGATTGAGAAAGTGTTGGGAATTCTGTGAAGTAAGAATTCAGCTGCTGTTTCTGCTGATGATTCCTGCTGAAGAGTTGGTTTCTGCTGAAGCAGTATATCTGCTGAAGACTAGTTTCAGCATTATTAGTTTCTGCGGATATAGTATTTCCGTATTTTATGTAATGTAGTTTGGATATGTATGAGTTTATTTAGGAAGTGATAATGCATATCTTTTAGAAGTTTTAGAATATACGTTTCTTGTGAAACGGTTTAGGGTTCCTTGTGTATAAAAGGAACAAACGATTATGTATTGAAGATAGTTTTTACGTTCATTATTAATTAAAAGATCCATAGAGGATCAAGAGTTCTTAGTATCAAGCTTGTGTTTTGTTTCCGCTTTATAAATACAAGTTGCAGAGATTGTCTATTAGTGTGTTATTGATTACAGTAACATAACTAACGATTCTAGAGTGCTCAAGAAGATCTATCAAGGTCTACAGTTTAACTAACGATTCTAGAGTGCTCAAGAAGATCTATCAAGGTCTACAGTTTCAACAAGTGGTATCAGCATCATCATCAGATCCAGGCATGGTTGTTGATTTGTTTGGATTTTTAAGGTGTAAGATTTGTGTTTCTTAGTATGACAGAGACTCTCTTGAGGCTCTGATACCACTTGTTGAAACTGTAGACCTTGATAGATCTTCTTGAGCACTCTAGAATCATTAGTTATGTTACTGTAATCAATAACACACTAATAGACAATCTCTGCAACTTGTATTTATAAAGCGGAAATAAAACACAAGCTTGATACTAAGAACTCTTGATCCTCTATGGATCTTTTAATTAATAATGAACGTAAAAACTATCTTCAATACATAATCGTTTGTTCCTTTTATACACAAGGAACCCTAAACCGTTTCACAAGAAACGTATATTCTAAAACTTCTAAAAGATATGCATTATCACTTCCTAAATAAACTCATGCATATCCAAACTACATTACATAAAATACGGAAATACTATATCCGCAGAAACTAATAATGTTGAAACTAGTCTTCAGCAGATATACTGCTTCAGTAGAAACCAACTCTTCAGCAGGAATCATCAGCAGAAACAGCAGCAGAATTCTTACTTCATAGAATTCCCAACAGAAAGGATGCATGATGACCCCGGACTAAGCTTCTTGTTGCTTTAATTTATTGTTCAATGTTACAAGACTTTATGTTGGATAGTGTCTACCTTATTTATGTTTAGTTGATGTTTTATTCATATCGTAATAATAGAGTGTGCATGCTCAAAATAGCGTCCTATCATATGACTTGTCAGGACTTTGAAATTGTCCTATTAAACTTATTAACCATCCTAACAATTAACTTTTAAGGACGCTTAACATTGTAAAAGTGTCCTTGATGAGGCGAAAAATAAACCACTTTTAGGGGGTCATTTAAGCCCGGAATTGACTTTATTTGATCAAATATTACCCTAAATCGTTCCTTTTGTGATTTTAGGTACTTTGGGAGAGAAATCTGGAAAAGGAAGCGATTCGGACATTTTTAGAGCATAAAAGTGAAGAAAACACCAAAGTCTTAATTTTCCTTGCTGGGAACAGTAGGTGACGGCGTCAAGAAGGAATTTCTGACGGCGTCAAGAGTAATTTCCATGACGACCCAGTACAGAATTGACGGCGTCACAAGGTAAGGCGTCAAGAGTAAAATGCATGACGGCCTGGAAAATGCTAACACATGGCGGCGTCAAAAGTAGATCAAGGCAGTCCGAGAAGTATTTTGGCGGCGAGATGACGGCGTCACAAGATTTGTCTTGACGCCGTCAGACCCTATTTCCTATATATAGTTTTCTAATTTTCACATTAAAGGGAGAGAAGTTTTGGAGAAACCCTAAGTACGAACTTGGTACGAATTTTACAGGTTTTTCAAGGGTTCTTAGCCCTTGATCCCTTTCATGTGTAATTAAGATAAGTATTCTTTTAATTCAATCAATATGTCTATGTGTTGGTTGTCTATATCTTGTTCTTGTCTTAATTCTACCATGTTAGGCTAGATTTATCTTGTGTTTGCTTAGATCTAATGAAACCTAGATGTTAATTATGTGTTGATTACTTGTTTATGGTTGTATTGGATGAATGATTTCGATGCTAGGCTTAAGAAAACTGGCAGATCTCCAAATAGTAACATGCTTGAACGTCTTGGGAAACATGAACTGACGTGCACTAGGTTTTATTGGTTGTATTTAATGCATGAGTAAATTATAATGATCCCATGTTAGGAGCTTCTTAGCCAGCTCAACATAGGAGTGAAGTAGGCACTCATAGGATTGGGGAATTAAGTGCGCCACCCCATGAATGGTATTAAGGAATACAATCCGTCATCCACGCAACTATAACAAGTAATTAACGTGTAAAAGATATCTAGGGAGTAGTGAAATCTAAGTAAACACATTTTCTCCACTTATTGCTCACAACCTTAGTTAATTTAGTTTATTTTCATTTCTAGTATTTTATTTTGATTGCATCTTTAGTATTGGGTTATTTGACTAGCAACTAATTCCGCCCAAATCCTTCAAACCCGAGATATTTACTTGCTTTAAAAAAACATAAAAATACAAAAATAATCATCCCTCATCTTTAGAACTAGTATTTAGGTTTTCTAATCCTAGCGACACTATTCCTAGCTGAACGATCAATCCCCCGGTACTTGTCACTATACTATACTACAACGATCAGGTACACTTCCTGGCGGGGGTTGTAAGCTTCTCAAGATCCCTTGAGAGGTAAAGCCTGGTGCGATTCCCACTTATCAAGTTTTTGGCACCGCAGCTTAGGGAATAGTTATTGTCTAGGTTAGAATCTCTTTTTATTAGGTCTACTTGCTAGATTCCTTTCTAGTAAGATTTATTTTTATTCTTAGGTTTTCTTTAGTATATCTTTTTCTTTGTGCCTTTGTTAGTAAATTAAACTCATTGACTATTCTGTTGACCATTATGGAAAACGCGAATCCACCCCTTTCCACTAGTGAAGTGGCTGTGTTACGGGAACAAATTGAGAGTGAGATTAGGGAGCTTAGAAAGCTTAATAGGTTGATTAAGGTTGAGCTCGAACATGCATTTAGTGACCTAGCAATCGCCTTGTATTCAAATGAGGACCTAGGGCCTAATGACTTTGTGAATATTATTGAGGGACTAGAAGAGGAGGAAATAGATCCGAAGCTTAATGACTACTTTAATCTATACCCCACTAAGGAGGAGATTGCATATTATAATAATCTTATTGATAACCCGCGATTTCCTTTCACTATAATCGAACCTAAGATAAAGAGAGGCGATCCTAAGAATGCTAAAATACCATGTATGATTGGGTATAGACACGTTGAAAATGCTTACGTTGACTTTAAATCCCCAATCAACATCATGTCCTCAAATGTCTACAATGATATTGTGAAAACAAGACTTGAACCTAGAAGAGATCCCAAATACCCCGATGGAGTTTGTAACTTTGTCGGGAGAGTTAAAAGTTTACATGTCTTTGTTGGTAATTTCACTTTTGTCACCGACTTTATGATTGTGGAGGATCTTGCTAATGTTATTGATTATCGATTGTCCAATGTTGTGTTTGGCAAACCGTTTGTTGAGGAGTCTAAGTTGGAATATGATGAGATAGAAGGAACAATCCGATTTGCAAGTAACACTGATAGTATCACTTATAGGATGCCTAATAGGATGAAAGAATTTCTCTTTATATCCCGATTTGATAAGGACAACTTTGGTGCTTTTGAGGACATCAATGAAGAGGATAAGAAAAAGGGCATGGATTATGTATGGGAAAAGAGGAGTCTTTTTTACAAAGATTGCTTGGCCCTAGGACCAAGGTATAAAGTCGATAAGGAATTGACCCAAAGGATTATGGAGGCAATTGAGAAAAGGTGATTGGTTTCTACAAAGAATATTTACAATTGGAGAGTGAAACCAACGACGAGGTCACGTAGTAACCCATGACCTTGAGTCTAGCTACAAGACTCGTAAATAAAGAAAAGCGCTTCTTGGGAGGCAACCCATGTTTTGTGTGATTTTATTTTGTTTGTTTGTTATTTGCTTCCATATGGATGCTTTATTTCTATTGTTGGTAGATCATGTTTCTCAATTAAATAGTGGAAATACTTTACTTTGTTGTTTTGGCCTAGTCTTAACTCCACCTAAAAGTATTTTTGCAAAAGATAAGTGTAAGGGAAAACCCCAAATATGTTTTTAAGAAACAAACCGATCATGATTCTCCACAATATTAAATGAACATGTGTATTCGTATTTGTTAGAGTCAAATGCTTGTATTGAGTCATAATGAAGTTTTGCAGGATTTTTCAGGAAGTAGGACCAAGTTTTTCCAGAAATTTTCCGGAAACTTAACATAAGAATTTCTATAGGTCACTTCTGACGGCGTCACGAGTTAACTCTTGACGGCGTCACGTGTAAAAATCTGGAAATTTTACCGGTTTTGTTTTTCTAACGGAGTCTTATGGTTTTTGTGAATTATTAAGTTTTATAATCTCCAGGAAATCTGCAAACTTCATTCCACAAGCATTATATCTTATCTCGTTTTCTAGGATTTAGTAACTTATATAGGATGCCGCCGATTTTATGCGAGGTTGTCTTGTCTATTTTCCCAGGATTCACAGGTTATGCATGACAAGAAGATGATTTATATTCTGGAAGGGAAGCTTTGATTGTTCATTTTCTTGGAGGAATATTTAACCTGGCCACCTAATTATCCATACCGAGCGAATCAGGGGAGTATTTGATTTCATTCTTTTTACTTTTTCACTTTTACATTCTTTACTTGAACATTGGGGACAATGTTCATCTTAAGTGTAAGGGGAGGGTAAAATGATGATACCTTACATGCACACTTTCGCTTGAGTTTGTTTTGTTTAATGGTAGATGTGTAATAAAACTATGAGAAATACTTGTTAGTGCAATTTTAGCGCCAAATTTAATTTTTTTTACAACATTTAGGAGTGAAACTTTAGCCATAGCAAGCGTCTCATGGATAGGAGATTGTTTGACTAGCACATAACCGTATATTCAGAAAAATTTTCCACCCAAATATGTGAGGTTCGCCTTTAGATTTGATAGGAAAAGCATTTACTATTAGTGCTTATGAGTGTACCGGTAGCATTTAGATTCTAGAACTTGCGTTAGTGATGCATCCCGAGACCGCTAGTGAGACTACATTCGTGTAGTAGGATTTACTACATGATAAGAGGCATTAGGATCACCCTTGTGTTAAACCCGTATCATAATTACTTGACCATTTAAGTTATATTACTTGGCTAGTTAAGTCAACTAATTTTTCCCACACCTTTAGCGTTGTACTCATTTTTAGTACACGAAACCCCTAGTACACCCCTCCGAGCCTATCTTTTCGTTTCTAACTTTAAGCATTTTACTTAAGGGAAGAATTTGTTACACCCCACTTAAATTTACACCCAAATCGCCTTAGCCTTCCGTGTATGCGCTCATTTTTAGTGCATTATTGTTATTTGTTAAACCCTAAGTTAACTATCTAATTGATTACATGGTTGCTAAGTCGAGTCATATCCTTGTACATATTGTTTTGGGACGATTGGGACTCATGGGTAAGTACTTATTTTATGGAGTAATGGGGAAGAACATCATATATTACCCCCGTATGTACGTTAATCTTAAAAGTGCTCCAAGTGTTTTGATTTTCTTAATTCGAGTCATTAGATTAGTTTATTGTAAAGTATGTAAAGATTCAAGTGTAAGGGGAATGTTCATTCCCTATGATGTATTATTTTGGATGGTAGGGTAAGAGTGTATGCAAAAAAAAAAAAAAAAAAAAAAAAAAAAATCGAAAAAATCAAGAAAAAAAAAAAAAAAAAAAACATACAGACTACCATACCTTTTTATTCTATGTTCATTTTTATGTTTTTGTTATTTTTCATTTATTAGCTTAAGTCGAGTCTAGTTTTGGCTTAGCAACGCCATATTGTACATGTAATTAACCAAGATTGTTAACTCGCCACCAGTAAAACTTCCTTTATCCAACAAAACCGTGTATTTCATATCCCTACACCTAACGTTACAACCCTTTAAAAGACCTCTTTGATAGTTTATCCTAGATGCTTACGCCATGTGGTGGAGGTTTGATCCTTTCCCAAGCCTATGGTAATCTATTTTGCTATGACAGGTAGTGAGAGATATCTTCCGTTTCCATATTGTAATTTATACTTTATTACACCCGAGAGATGTGAGTATCTAAACACTATTTGTGAGGTGCTTGTGTATGACCTCCGTGCTTGTCTTTGGTCTTTAGTGGAACGATTATTTGTTGTAATTACTTTTATATTAGTGTTAAATGAACCCTAACTTGTATTTTGACTAGATTAAAAGCGCATTTGCTTGAGGACAAGCAAATCTCAAGTGTAAGGGTATATGATGAGGTGAAAAATGAACCACTTTTAGGGGGTCATTTAAGCCCAGAATTGACTTTATTTGATCAAATATTACCCTAAATCGTTCCTTTTGTGATTTTAGGTACTTTGGGAGAGAAATCTGGAAAAGGAAGCGATTCGGACGTTTTTAGAGCATAAAAGTGAAGAAAACGCCAAAGCCTTAATTTTCCTTGCTGGGAACAGTAGGTGACGGCGTCAAGAAGGAATTTCTGACGGCGTCAAGAGTAATTTCCATGACGACCCAGTACAGAATTGACGGCGTCACAAGGTAGGGCGTCAAGAGTAAAATGCATGACGGCATGGAAAATGCTAACACATGACGGCCTCAAAAGTAGATCAAGGCAGTCCGAGAAGTATTTTGGCGGCGAGATGACGGCGTCACAAGATTTGTCTTGACGCCGTCAGACCCTATTTCCTATATATAGTTTTCTAATTTTCACATTAAAGGGAGAGAAGTTTTGGAGAAACCCTAAGTACGAACTTGGTACGAATTTTACAGGTTTTTCAAGGGTTCTTAGCCCTTGATCCCTTTCATGTGTAATTAAGATAAGTGTTCTTTTAATTCAATCAATATGTCTATGTGTTGGTTGTCTATATCTTGTTCTTGTCTTAATTCTACCATGTTAGGCTAGATCTATCTTGTGTTTGCTTGGATCTAATGAAACCTAGATGTTAATTATGTGTTGATTACTTGTTTATGGTTGTATTGGATGAATGATTTTGATGTTAGGCTTAAGAAAACTGGCAGATCTCTAAATGGTAACATGCTTGAACGTCTTAGGAAACATGAACTAACGTGCACTAGGTTTTATTGGTTGTATTTAATGCATGAGTAAATTCTAATGATCCCATGTTAGGAGCTTCTTAGCCGGCTCGACATAGGAGTGAAGTAGGCACTCATAGGATTGGGGAATTAAGTGCGCCACCCCATGAATGGTATTAAGGAATACAATCCGTCTTCCACGCAACTATAACAAGTAATTAACGTGTAAAAGATATCTAGGGAGTAGTGAAATCTAAGTAAACACATTTTCTCCACTTATTGCTCACAACCTTAGTTAATTTAGTTTATTTTCATTTCTAGTATTTTATTTTGATTGCATCTTTAGTCGTGGGTTAGTTGACTAGCAACTAATTCCGCCCAAATCCTTCAAACCCGAGATTTTTAGTTGCTTTAAAAAAAACATAAAAATACAAAAATAATCATCCCTCATCTTTAGAACTAGTATTTAGGTTTTCTAATTCTAGCGACACTATTCCTAGCTGAACGATCAATCCCCCGGTACTTGTCACTATACTATACTACAACGATCAGGTACACTGCCTGGTGGGGGTTGTAAGCTTCTCAAGATCCCTTGAGAGGTAAAGCCTGGTGCGATTCCCACGTATCAGTCCTAATATGTTGTTATTAGGACGTTATTTATGTTGTTAATAGACATTTTATACGACCAAAGAATTGGTTTCATAATCTTCTTTGAGATATTAGAACCCTTTTCTTGGTGCTAAAGTAGCTATAATGTTATATGATAAGCGTCCTAACAATTATCTTTTAAGTACGCTTGTATGTATATCAAAAGATTAAAATTAGGTAACCACGTTTTACAACATTGTAAAAGTGTCCTAATATGTTGTTATTAGGACATTATTTGGTTGTTCATAGACATATTATGCGACCATAAATTTGGTTTTATAATCGTATTTGGGATAATAGGACCCTTTTCTTGGTGTTAAAGTAACTATAATGGTATATGATAACCGTCCTAAGAATTAACATTCAAGGACGCTTGTATGTGTATCAA
This sequence comes from Artemisia argyi, assembly GCA_030686995.1. Taxonomy (NCBI): domain Eukaryota; kingdom Viridiplantae; phylum Streptophyta; class Magnoliopsida; order Asterales; family Asteraceae; genus Artemisia; species Artemisia argyi. Next base: position 111,204,518 of record CM060709.1, read on the forward strand.
AAGATTAAAAGTAGGTTACCACATGTTAGAACATTGTAAAAGTTTCCTAATATGTTTTATTAGGACGTTATTTGGGTTTTTATAGACCTATTATGCGACCATAAAATTGGTATCATAATCTTATTTAAGTTATTAGGACCCTTCTCTTGGTTGCTAAAATAGCTATGATGTTACATCATAAGCGTCCTAACAATACTTTTAAGGACGTGTTTATGTGTCTCAAAATATTAAAAGTAGGTAATCACATGTCAAAACAATGTAAAAGTGTCCTAATATGGTTTTATTAGGACGTTATTTAGGTAGTTCATAGACATATAATACGACCATAAAATTGGTTTCATAAGGGTATTTGAGATATTAGGAGGCTTTGGACCTATTACAACCGCCTTACATGAAACGCTTTCATCCTTGGTCCTATTAAATGAAAGGTCCTAAAAAGTACCATTTTATGACGCTTATGGGGGTCCTAAAAAGCCACTTTTCTTGTAGTGTAATAAACTCTAGTTGTTCAAGTCGTATCTGGTATTGGTTAGTGAATTAAGTGAGTTTGACACACACATGAAGCTGTTTGGTATTGTGTTTTGGAGCATATGAAGTTAAACCATGTTCAATTTGTGATGAAAATAAATGTCTTTGCTACCTGATTTGTAAATATGATTGAAAGATAACAAAACGTGATTGACATTGATGGTAGTAATTATCAAGTACATGGTTTGATTTTCAGTTTGGTCTTGGGCAGTTTGGTAAGCATGTGATACACGAAGTGAGGGGAAGCATGTATATTTGATTTGGAACAGGTGGTTCCAACACACAAACACAGAAGAATTTAGTTTTTTTTTGGTTTATTGGTTCTTAACAGATTACAAAGGCTCGTTTTATTTGTTCTAATTGGTTAGGAAGAAAAGTTCTTATCATCTATTTGACGTTGAAGTGGAATTTTTCGGGTTTGTGTTCTCATTATATCTACGAATTGACAAACACTTAAAGGAGTTACGTTATTGTGCTAAGTGATTATTGTCAAGATATTGCGGTCTCCTTATACATCGGTTTGGGTATACGTTCGAAGTTGTATTTAAGACATGAGTTTGGATTGTTCTACTTCAGCATCAAGTTGGTAATACTTAGTTTTCTTCATCAGTAATCATTACATAGAGCCTATAGAATTGAAGATTCAACAAATGGTTAACATATGGGTTTCAGGGGAAGCTTAAGTGTTAAATGTTTAACCATTTACATGGATCATTCAAGGTCACGGTTTTTACAACTACTAGTTGTTATTACTACTGATGGTTTGGATTTCTAATTGTTTCAAGTACATTTCTAGATGCGGAAAACTTAATGGTAGCGACTTTGAAACATTGGAAAGATGAATTGGACGTGTAATATTGATTTGTGGTAGTGAAGATCAAGGTTGCTTACGTTTGTCCCCTATTTGATGATGACAAAAAGGGGAAGAAGATTTACATTGAAGCTTTGCAACTTGAAGATCCTTGTTAATATAGCATGGTTTAAGGGGAAGTTCGTTTATCTTTCATATATATTAGCTTCAGGGGAAGTTTGTGATTACTTGGTTTTGTCATATCAACTAGGGGAAGATTGTTGGGATTTATACTTGAGTTGATATTGACAAAATATGAAAGATGAAGGACTTATGATGACAAAGTGAAGAATGCAAAAGACAAGGGACTTGCTTTAAAAATAAGTTACTTCAATTTAGTCCTTTGTAGTATTTTGTAACCCTAGTATCCCTATTATATAAAGAGATACAAGGAATAGATTTTATTGTGTGTGTCACAATGTAAACACCAGGAAAGAGTGTGTGTGTACAGGTGTTTTATGGGAAAACACCTAGGGTAGTTTTGTTTAGCCTCAAGGATCTTTGATTCCTTGTTATAGTGTAGATAACATGTACTACCATTGATCAAGGTAGTATTGGGGCTGTATTGGAGATGTAATAGAGTAAAGATGATGGCGAAGCCTTATAGCAATAACAATAATGTTTATGTATTCTGCTGTGCATGTTCTTGTTGTGTTGTTATTGTTATTCCTAGATAAAGACCTAACAAGTCCGAGCATAAACGATTCTTAACAGAGGGTTTATGAGTGATTTAGAATTTTTTACAACATAGTGTGTTAAGACTTAGTTTAAGTACCAATTTTACATTCTAATCCTAAGGGAAGCATTTAGTTATGTAAATCTTAGGCTTAATTTTAACAAAATTCGGATTTTGACAAATTTTAATAAAATACCTAATTTTGATTGAACACAAAATTGGATGAAATTAGATGAAATGTATGTTGGAAAACTTACAAGAGATGTTCTTATATGTGTATATAGCGTTTTCCCCTTGCGAAACAAGCCCGGATTGATGATTTGGTGAAGGATTTTAGTGGTTTTGGATGTTGAGGTTCGTTCACGGCAGTAAGGGAGAGGGAGTGTTTGAAGAAATGGAGTGTTTGGCAAAAATTTTAAGATGAAAACGAATTTGGAAGCATTAGATGGCCGGTCCCTTTAATCATTAAGGGGACCGCCCCCGATAACAAGCCGGTCCCCTTAATCATTAAGGGGCCCGCCTGCCAATTTTTCAATTTTTTCGGTTTTGATTCTGACATTAACATATTTATACATATATAATAGATTTATAATATATCAAAAATACGTAGGAATGTTTTGGCACAATGATGAGACACTTGACAATTTTTAATTAATGTTTCGTCAATTTAAAATGTATCTTGACAATTTTGGATAAAATGATCAAGACGTCAAGTTGATAGAGGGTTTGATAAGTGTTCGGGAATATGTGTGTGTGTGTGTGTGTGTGTGTATATATATATATATATATATATATATATATATATATGTTAGGAATACGTTTATTCATATGAAGACTCGGTCATCTCGAGTATAGTTTAGCATGTTGTAGCTCGTAGTAGTTATCATATTAGTTAGTACGTAGTTTAGAGTTAGTTAGTATTTGTGGAGTCGGGTCGAGTCTTTACCCACTGTCAGCCCGCTCCATAGCCCGTTTCAGGGGGCGTTTTATTGTAACTATAAATACCCCTTCCCTAGCTTGGAAGGGGTTGGACCTTTCACTTTAATCTAATATACCACTAGTTTTCTCTCAAGGTTCCATCTCTTTCTCTCTCTAACTTCTCTCTAGAAATCTTTACATTTAATCATCCTAAACACAATACCATACATGTTCTTACATTAGAGTATATTACAATTGGTATCAAGAGCCATGGTTCTATCCTAGGATTCGTGGTATGCTCGAATTTATTCCTTGGTTTTGTGTCTTTGGATGGTTCGAATTGAATTGGTGGTTCTCACACTAGTTTGATTTCGTTAGGTATTATTCTTGGTATTCTACTTGTACTTTCGTGACTAGTAGTGTTATAGGCATAGTGTGTAACTCTTGGTTAAGTCACTACATCACTTTCGTGGACTATGGAGGTAATTCGTTTGGTGTTTCTTTCCAGCGAGTTGACAATTTCTTGTAGAGAGTTGACAGCATTTGTAGCGAGTTGGGAGTAGAGGTTTGGCGTTTTGCTATTTTGGGATATAAAGCCAAATCGCTAGATAGTGATGTTTTTGTCTTAATGTTTCTAGCGAGTTGATGATACTAGCGAGTTGGTGTGATCAGAGGGTTGATCCTTTATAGCGAGTTGAGACCTTTGACTCTAGCAAGTTGCTAAACTATAGCGAGTTGAGATTTCTGATTCTAGCGAGTTGATTTAGCTAGCGTGTTGGTGTGGTCAGAGGGCTGATCCTTCTTAGCGAGTTGGTCTGTCTTTGCGAATTGATCTGTTTTTGTGGTGAGTTGATTTGGTTCAGAGAGTTGATCTGTTTTCAGCGAGTTAGTGTTCCAACAAATTGTTTAGTGGCGAGCTGTGGAGTGGTGTTAGTAACTTGGTTCAGTGACATTAGTGAAACTTGTGTGTTGCTGCGACTTAAGTTGTTACGACTAATTCAACGGTAACTTGACGTTGTGAGGCTACGCTTACGACTTGACTTGTTACTTCTTGAGCGGTTGTAATTTGACTTGTTGCGACCATACACGAAGTACATTCTTGTTTAAAACCTGGTACTAAGACTCATTCATTCACCTCAACATGGCAAGCAAGCAATCAATCAAACGATGTTCTGAACTCAACTGGGCTACCCCAAATATCAGAAGGCTGTGCCGAATGCTTCAAGCTACTTCACACCCACATTGAAAGACTTTTTGAAAAATCAGGCTACTCTGGAGGATATAGACATGCATTCGTGACACTCTTTGGACATGACATTGAGTCATTCATCGTCACAATGACCCTGTACCTAGATCAATTGCAACAACAAATGGACGAAGTAGATTTCTCTGAAAACTGCTATACTGTAGCATACGGGATGATACTCAAATAACTCCAAGCATTCATTGACTCAAGATTCACAATGGAATATGATTATGACTCTCATATGACGAGTAAGCGGTTTGCCGATCATACTCGATTAGAGGTGGATGCCTTCAGAGTCACTTTACTCTAGATCACTGGGAATGTTAAGGAGTTTATTAAAGCACGTGCACATATCCTACAAACAAGTGTTGCTGTCGCTGCTAAAAGGACTCGTATTGAATCTTCTGCAGGCTTCTCTACACATGAGGTGGATGCTTCACACCAACATGTCACAAGGCAACATCAATCTCTAGAGGTTCATGTTTCTGATTATGACAAGCATCCTGATCAGGATCTTCCCATTTATGATTCATGCCCATTGGAAGAGACTGGTAGTGATGTCATGTCTAGTTCAATCTACATGAATCCTATTTGGGAGAAATGTGACCAGGATGCTACAAATGGTGATACGTCAGATTCTTTGGTTTCAAATAAACTCACAAAATCTAATGAAACGGTTGATATGCACATTTTTAAAGAACTTTCTAACAGATTTTCTCAATTAGAAATGCACTGCATTTCACTTGAAATTGCAATGCAACAAAATAAAGAACAGTTTCTAATCAACCAACCACGCAAGAACTCGGAACTTCCTGAGCTCCGCGAATATTTCATGATAAATGAGTTAAAAGCTTAAATTGAAACCAAAGACTTGACAATCAACCGCCTTAAACACCATATTAATGAGATGAATGATATGTGTTGTAACCTTAAGGCCAAGGCTACACATGACAACAACTTGACTCTACAACCATTACTGAGTTAGTGCACAAGGTTACTGTGTTGCATAATGAAAATGAAACTTTGAAAAGACACAGAAAAACCCTAAATGAATTTATCAAAGAAGAGAGATCAAAAATTGCCAAACACACGAAGTCCTTGATTGCACACAATGATGAGTTCAAAACTAAGCTTCAAAAGAAAGACTTCGAGATCACAACATTAAAGAATGAATTGGTAAACTTGACCAGGAAAGATGTGAACACTAAGTTTGATAAATCTTTTATCTTGGGAGCACCTCTGTCCCAGCCACGTAGAAAACCTAGGGCTACTAGACAACTGTCTGCCTTTAATACGAATCGATTAAAGTTTTCTAAATCAATGTGTGCCCCCCAAGTAGATACTAAACATGAATTATAAAAACCAGTTACTTCGCAATGTCATCATAAGGTTGTGCCGTCTGTCGAGAATATCATCAGGAAAGACTGTGAAGTGAATGTAGGTATCCCAAACAGGGTTAGAATTCCATCACTTAAGAACAAATATCCCATAAGGCTCAGTTCACCATTTATAAACAGTCCTCTATTGAACTAGGAAGATCTGATTATAAGCTCTCCAAAACTTGCCTTAAGTGGGTCCCTACAGGTAGAATCTTTAAGTTGATTGGTCTTAGTTGGATACCAATGAGGTCTACTGAAAACACCAAAGTTAACTGTATGACCCCCACAGTACGGGACTCTAATACCACTAACTCATATCAAGACAAGTAAAATCATCATGTTGGTGCAGGGTCTTCTATCTTGTGTGCAGGATATCCTACAGAGAGACTCAAAGTTTGGCGACCAAAAGGACCACCCTCTAATGTAATAGGGACTCAGGTGAATAGACAGCGTTGAATGTTGCATGATGACTCCTGATTATTTTCCTATCAGGACTCGGACTTCAATGATAGTGATGTGTATGAACGTCTGCACTCGTTCATCCAATATCCTCTGTATATATATATATATATATATATATATATATATATATATATATATATATATATATATATATATATATATATATACGTGTTGAACTTGTTAACTCATATATTTTTTGTTATCAGATAAATTTTTTGCTTTGGCAAGTCTTCTGGCATCGATAACATTTACGGTCCTAGAAATGTCATTCAACAATGGCACGGGACTTTAAATGAAGTTCGAACAGAAGTTTAAAACCTGCCATCATGGCTTGCTATTATTTCTGATGGCAACCCGTATTATCTTCTGTTACACTCATCTCTCTTTCAATCAACTACCTTTATTCTAGGCTCTAGAACTCAGGTCCTTGATTGAGGGGGAGAGTGTACTTTGATATGTGCATCTGTGGTATTTCTATGTGATTCTAATGTTTTGATATGTCGGATTCTGAAATGTTGAATATGTCAGTCTTAAGTGCTAAGTGTGTAATATATCATTTGTACCCAAAGTGAAGGACTATTTGGTCATTTTTGCAAAAAGTGAAATAGGGTGTATTAAATAGAGGGACTACATGGTCATTTCTCTAAAGTGCTAAGTGTGTAATATCTCGCTTGTACCTAAAGTGAAGGACTACTTAGTCATTTTTGCAAAAAGTGAAATAGGGTGTATTAAATAGAGGGACTACTTGGTCATTTCTCTAAAGTGAAATAGGGTACATATGTAGTTTTTGAATAGCGAGTTAATCATTTAAGTTGTTATATCATTAAAACCAACTCGCTGCTTCATTCTTTCTCTTCCTGATTTCAATCGATACATCCTAACAATCCAGGTTTTTTTTTTTTAACTTTTGCTTCATGATAGTCTTTATTTGGTCATGTTTATCACTTGTTATAATAGTCTTAGTCATTGCTTGATTTGTTCTAGGTCGCTCTTGTATATCGATCGTGGATTAGTGTGTTGTGTTTGTTGGTGCATTATACTTGTTAGATTTTGCTCTGTTGAATGGTATGTTGATATCCCACCTCAAGCCTCCTACTATCCTTTCATTTATGTGAACCTTCGTTTTTAGCGCTCTATGTGTAATTCGAGTGTGATGCCTTTGTAAATATACCATAATCTTGTTTATCTCCTATGATATATGGTGGGGTTGTAATATTGTGACTGTATTGTGTATCACGTGGTTCGTTTTGATTGTTTAACTGTCTGAGGAGGGGTGTTATTGTGTATTCTTGTTAGCGAGTTGACTGATGTTCTTGTTAGCGAGTTCATCGAAATTCCTGATAGCGAGTTGATTAAAACTCCTGGTAGCGAGTTGATTAAAACCTCTGTTAGCGATTTGATTAAAACTCCTGTTAGAGGGATGGTATATGTATGTTAGCGAGTTGAGTATAATTAACAGGTTAGCGAGTTGATCGAAATTCCTAATAGCGAGTTGATTAAAACTCCTGTTAGCGAGTTGAATCTGATTAACAGGTTAGCGCGTTGACATATATTTATGCTAGCGAGTTGACATATATGCAAATTTAGCGTGTTGTCAGTTTTACTGATAGCGAGTTGTCCTCCTGTTTACCAGCGGGTTTGGTTACTTATTGCTAGCGAATTGTTCATGATTATGGGTAGCGACTTGCTTCGATTATGTGTGGGTTTTATTACTCGTTTGCATACTTGTATATGTCTCATTGTTGTGTGTTCCTACTTTGTGTGCATATGCTGTATTGGCTGGTTATGAGTAGTTTCTTGGTATGAATGTGGTGTGTGACTCGTGTGTTTTCAGTCTCATTTTTTTTTGTCTGCTCTCATCACTTTTAAGGGTACACTTTCAAGTCATGTTAAGTTAACTTTGTGTGTTCAAGCTGTTATACAAGGCACTGTCGTGTATGCTAATCTAGAGATCTTACTAGCCTCTAACCATACATGTGTACCTATCGTGGTGTGTTATTGTGATCATGTAGTTAAATGGCAGACGTCAATGTTCCAGCTAAACTGGGTCCACAATCACCACCACCCACACGATCTGATGATTAAATCTTAACTTACAACGAATGGGTCACCATTGGGAAAAGTAATCTTTACATAGATGCGGACAAACCTCAGAATAATCCCACATACAAGATTGTTGTGGATATTCTGAGAAACACTTCATTCTTCAGGGCTTTCACAGTATCATCATCAATTCCGTCTATTTACATCCAGCAATTTTGGAACACCATGACATACAACAAGGTCAACAACACATACCGTTGTCAACTTGACGAACAGTGGTTTGAGATCTCTAAAGAAACACTCAGGAATGCACTCTAGATCAACCCAATTCTTCCTCACAAACCTTTTTCATCCCCACCAAATCCTGAAGTTCTATTAAAGTTTGTCAATGATCTAGGGTATCCTAAGGAGGTCACCACACTATCATCTATGTTCACAAATGAAATGTACCAACCCTGGAGAGTGCTCATCACACTTGTCAACTTATGTCTCACTGGGAAGACATCTGGACATGAGAGACTACGTGCCCCGGCACTACAGATACTGTGGGGTATAGTTAAAGGAAAAAATATTGATTTTGCTGAACGAATCTGGGAAGAAGTCGCTCACTCAATTAATACCTTCTTAGAAGACAAGATGAAGCTGGAAACTCACAAAGAAAGCAAGAAGTGGAAGTCCAAGTCTCTAATCACCAGTGTCAGATTCACTAAGCTCATGATACTTTACCTTCAACAAACCCATAATCTACACCCTAGAACCGGATCCTCTGTTCACTTGGCATCCGATGAACAATGTGTGGGTAATCTCAAGTTCATGGCTAAGGGTACGGATCAGGAAGTATTTGGAATGGATATTCCCGAAGCCCTTATCTCCAGTAATATTCTTCACGCACCTTACTACCAGAATTATCTGAACAAGGTTGCTGCTTTTCGCAAACAATCAACCGTCAAGTCCACAACAACCAAAACAGCATCTAAGAAACGCAAAGATGTATCAACTACTGAGGTGACGTCAAGTGGAACTAAGAAACACAAAAGAAGCAAAATTGCCAGTAAACCCGGGTCCAAGAGAAGTAAGAAAGCACAAGCTACAGATGCTGATGCCAATCCACATGAGATACTGTCACCAGCAGAAGCAGCTGACATCCAGAAGGCCGTGGAAGAAAGCCTCAAACCCAGTGTGACACATTCTGGTCAACCTATGACAGGGGTTAGCATTAAAGAGCCGGAGTCTGGAAAACTGAAGCAATTACCAGTGACGATTGGGAAAGGTAAGAGTGTTGCTACCGAGGAACAAGCTGCACATACACTCCTTCACATCTCGTCACCTGCCTCAAAAACAAAAGATCTTCAGTACGAATTCAAGAAAAGATCCCCTGAATCATCGAAGCCTAATGTGGTACTCACTGAAGATACACAGGAGCAGTCACAAAGCCAAGAACTCTTCATAGAGTCAAGTGACTCAGTTTGAGTTAAAAGCATCCTATGATAAAGAAAAGACTCCTGTTACAGTCGTCTCATATACGATCCTAGATAAGTCTACTAGGGATTCACCCCTACATGACTTAGCCCATCCCACTGAACACCATACTTCCTTGTAAGATGATTTTGTGGCATCCATTTATCCAGGTGTTTAAGTGAATCTAAAACTTAAATCTTACGAACAAGAGCTGACCATTGAACCTGATTCCTCAACGGGAACACTTTCCTCATTCAAGCAACTAGATCATGAGTTTACCTTTGGGGATCTTGATATTGATGACAAGCGTGAAAGGAAAGAAACCGAGAAACCAAGCAATGAGACTGAAGCTATTTCAATGGTAAACGTTCCCATCGAGCAAGACATGTCTACCATCCCTACAATGACCATACCTATCCCTGCCACCACATCACCAAGAGATACCACCACCACTGCTACTGTTACTACCACCACATATACTCCCACTTCGCCAAACACTCATGAAAGTCTTACTTCTCGTGTCGAAAAGGCCCTTACTATAGCTGAAAGAGCAATACATGATAATCAGGACATCAGGATCATGCTTGACAAGCACAGGGATGTACTTAAAGATCTACAAAAACTCGACCTACGCCAAGTCATCAAACATCATGGGTCTAGAATTACTAATCTTGGAAACCTCAACATCGATTCATTGGTGCGTGATGCCATTGACGAACAAGTGTCTGTTGCAGTGAAATTTGCCATTGAGGCGCCGCTCAAAGCTCGCTTTAGAGACTTGTCCACTTTTGATATGAAAGACCTGCTGCATCAACGAATGTTTGAAACTGACCAACACAAAGCACATGAGGCACATCAATAGCTGTATGAGTCTTTGGAACGATCTATGAAGGTTGACAACGCCGATGAGCTAAAGAAAGATTTGGCTGAAGAACAGAGAAGAAAGAAACGTAAAGTGAACATCCCGAAACCACCATCAAGGGTACCTCCTCAACCACCTCCTCCACCACCACCTTCAGGATCAGCTGGAACTCCTGGGTCATCTGATGCAGCTGGTACACGTTAATCTATGCCACCACCTCACGCTCCTCAGTCATCCTCTCAGAAGGAACAACCTGACCCTTCGGCTGAATCCAGCCATCCCAAATCTTCTCAACATGTTACATACAAAGGATGGACGACAACCGAAACCCGAAACATACCGTCAGTTTCTTTAGAACATGATTTGGGTTATGATACTGGATTACCAGATGAAGGCCCTTCGTCTGCTGATGATGAAGATGATAATGGTGATAACACTGCTCCTCTCAAACCGAAACGGGATCAGTGGTGGAAATCGTACACAAGAAGTGATTGCTCTCCCACTAATGCAGTCACCATCACTGAGGAAACAATGAGCACATGGTGGAAACCCGACGAAGCCGAAAAGGGATCCGTTACATCTGAACCGGAATGGATGATCACCTTTGAGGACCAGTTTGCCCCTGACAATAACTGGGCAAATGTTGTTGCTGATAATTATGTTCCTCCTCCTGCCAACTCCTTACTTGCTCAGACATGAGACATGGGAGCATTCATCCAATGGTACTGCAAGAAAAGAGGATTACCGAAACTCACCAAAAAGGACTTGGAAGGACCAGCTTACAAAATCGTCAAAGCCTTCCATCCTGACGTGGTGCATCTACAGTATCAAATGGAGGAATGTCACAAGATGTTGACTGACCAAGTCGATGAAGATATCATCGACTACAATCTCGGGAAACCACTTCCTCTAGGTGGATCTCCAGGTCAAATCACGATTCAAGCTGACTTCTTTTTCAACAAAGACCTTGAGTACCTTCATTCCGGCAACAAACATGCACTATCCATCACCAAGATGAAGGCTGCCCGCTACACAAATGTCAGAATGGAACAGATGGTACCAGATCAAATGTGGAGTGATGAAGAGTGCAAGTATGATATTGCTGCATAATTTGGCATCTCACACTGGTGGTTCAAGAAACGTGAGTTCTATATTGCTCGACACACTGCAGCTGGTGATCCCAAAGCTGCCTACTCAAAGAAAAGAATTCTGAGTGTAATCCGGGTTGAACTCTTTCCTACCTGTGGCTACAATTACATGAAAAAGATCATTCTTCGACGTTCACGTTATTGGGAGCATGTCATATCAGAAGGTGATTTTAAGCATCTACATCCTAACGATTTTGAAGATCTCTACCTGTTACATCTCCAGGGAAAGCTGGATCACCTTCCTGCACTTGAAAGAAAAACTCTCGTCTCTGCTGTCACTCAGTGGATCCGAGGGCTTGTTATCAGACAAAGGGTAAAGGACCTTTTTTTGGGTAAAAGGGTTAAATCACCCCGGTAAAATGCATTACTCCAAAAAAGTTGAGGTACAAAGGATGAGGGTGAATTTCCTCATCTCAGTCCCTTAGGACACTATCAGACTCAACTAAATCTCACAAGACCTCAATGGGAAGCAAGAGACATGGAATTCAGGAAAGATTACACGGTCATAGAGACTCCTAGAGCTGTTGTCTTCACGGATAGTTACAACACTCGAATGCTGATGAGAATTGAAGAGATTCACCAATTCAGTGATGGAACGCTTGAACAGGTGGAAGCCGCTCTGGATCTAAGAACCAAAGAGTACAGAATTGCTAAGGATGGGAAGTACACGGCATTCTGGACAATAGAGGTGTTCCAAAGAAACATGCAATTTCTTCAAGCCATTAGAAAACTTTTGCTGGAAAGAAGAATTTTCCGAAGTCTGGAATGCTTTGTCGGTGGTAGAATTCGTGAAGGTGACTATAGGCTTATGGAGCACACTATATGAGCTGTGCATCACTATGTTCTGTAATAGTAGGAGTTATCTTTTAATGTCTTGTAACTCTGTAATCTCGTAAACTTGCGTATTATGATCTTGTCTTGTAGTGATGTAAACATGATATGACTGTGGATACATTCTAACAGTAACAATGGTTTGCTATTACTTCAGATAGCAACCCGGTCTTATTATTGGGGAAAGTTCGTTACCAAAAAGACGACTGTTCCTAACAAAGGCATGAATTACCTTATATTCGTGCCTTTCCGATCTGATGTACGCTTAAGTGCATCATTTCTGGTAAAAGAAGAGAAGTCTTCTTTACATCTCAAATACTTTTCCTTCAATGATTCTTCGGGAAAGTATTTGCTCCAAACTTGGTGGTACCATGGTTTTTGAAGATCAAACAAAACTTGAAACTTTGTTTACAAATTTGCCACTCAATCGATGATAACGGATTAATCCTTTGTGCAAAATGATAAATTGAAAATGCGTCATCGATTGAGGGGGAGAATGATTTCAAAAACTATATATCCTCAAAACAAGATCTTTGTGCTTATATACAGTGTATTAAGTGTGCTTGTTATGTGTTAGTATATGAATTTTTTCACGAGTTTCTCGTTAAACTCTAAATCATTTATAAACTCATCATTTCTAACACATAACATGCTCCCTCACGAATTGAGGGGGAGATAATGTATCGTCTCAAAATCAGTCATTCTTAAATCTAACACATCTTTCTCCCAAAATCTTTTAACTCATTTAAATCACTTGATTTCACAAATCTCAAATGGTTTGAAATTTTTGATCGGGGAAGAAAATGTGATTTAAATATGAAAATCTGATTAAAATGTGATGTTTTGAATCTAATTGTATGCCCTCCCATATGTGCTAAACTCTTTTGTATCAATGCACATATTGAGGGGGAGCAAATTCTTTGTGGAAAAAGGATCCTTGCATCTTACGAGATCGAGACTCAGACTTAACCAATGAATTGACGAAACAAAAACCGTCATCAATCGAAAGGCCTTGTCCTGGCCGGGTAATTATTTCAAGCTGGTTTAACCATTGATGTAAACGTGTCTCGAAGAGGACTTGTATGAGTAGAGTGTACCGTTTCGAGAAACTCTTAGTAGTCTTGACCAGGCCGGGTAATAATTTCAAGCTAGTCTAACAAGTGATGTAAACATGTCTCGAATCGGTCATGATTTCTAAGAGTTGATCAATTCAAAAGTGCATCTCTTCCCGAGATGTGCAAAATTTCAAATCAAATCATATGAGCACATGTTAAGGGGGAGCATTTGAAAATGACAAAACTCTCAACGTGTTAACAAAATGTGCTTCTCAATCATAAACACGTTGAGAAAATTTTCAATGATTTGGTTTATGGCAACATAGGATAGTCATGAAGTTATAAGGTGGCTAAGGTTAGGAAAATTGTCCTATGATCCGCCAGAGCCGGAGGAATCTACCCATGGACAATACCAAATAGATAGTATTAGAAAGTCCGTAGGTATGATTATGAAAAAAGGAGAAATGTGAGAATGGAGAAAGAAGGGGTTGAAGAATTTGAAAGAAATGAAACGAGAAAGGGTGAAAAGAAATAGCCCTTCAATTATTCAACCTTAGGGCAGAAACCGGGTTCAATTCATAATCTACTGATGGTTGCTAAGGCGACATCGGTATTGAAGACAAGACGTCATGGACTCAGTGACGCACTGCACTAAACCTTCTAGCCACTCAAGTTCTCTTAAAAGGACTTGTTTCATTTTCACGGGGAACCGATGTAATCTATCAACTTATCTCTTAGAGATGGTTGATATTGAAGCAAGAGACCTCTCCCTAATCTCCGCATAGGAAAACCAAATGCACTGATTGAGTCTAGAGCCTCGAGATGTATACAAAGATCTCATAGGAACGCGTGCTACTTCTACCCTGGTTGTTCAACATTAAGGACACTAGTGGTAAACTTATGAGTCCTACGCAGATCTTAGCAATCTGCCAGAACATTTATGAGGGATGTTGCTATTGTAACTCCCAGTGATTGAATGGAAATTCCTGCCAGGGTCAACTTCTAGCAGCCCTGAAATCAAGTCACTTAGGTAATTCCTTGTGGATTACGCTTAGTGGTCACGATGGTTACAAACGGTCAACAGTCGTGGAGTGATCTCCAGCGACTAACCCAATCGTTGATTTACGTAGGTAGTTCGTGTGAATCCTCTCAGGGTTTGCCGATTGGGAACAGTCTTGGTAAGGGTTAGAAGGAGTCTTCACACTATGCTATTGACGATCTCTAATTCCAGACCTATAAGTACCGGATGATTTGTTGCTAACTGTTTGCTTGCAGGAATTTCTGACGGTTGCAGTTATTTGCTGAAAAGATGCTGATCCATCACAACATGCTCACACTTCGACATCACTATCTAAGAAATCATGATCATTGATTGGGCCGAATCTATGCTTCCACAACTCTAATGCAGAAGATCATGATCCTGAAAAGTGTGAGCATGCCAACACAAAGATGTCCAAATCACATGGAGATGTTACTACTCAAAGATGACTCTCAGATACTCATTTGGATGATGAACACGATGTAATTTCGAAAGATCATCCAACACACAGAACAAGTCATCTAGAGTCTACTGCTAAAAGCACAAAGATCACAACAATGAAGAATCAAAAGGCTACGAGCTACAAAGACATCTTCAAAGACTAGAATGCTATGATTCAATATGTATTTTCCGGGGTGACCTCCCTTAGGGGGAGATTGTTAGGAATACGTTTATTCATATGAAGACTCGGTCACCCTGAGTATAGCTTAGCATGTTGTAGCTCGTAGTAGTTAACATATTAGTTAGTACATATTTTAGAGTTAGTTAGTATTTGTGGAGTCGGGTCGGCTCTTTACCAACTGTCAACCCGCTCCACAGCCCGTTTCAGGGTGCGTTTTATTGTATCTATAAATACCCCTTCCCTAGCTTGGAAGGAGTTGGACCTTTCACTTTAATCTAATATACCACTAGTTTTCTCTCAAGGTTCCATCTCTTTCTCTCTCTAACTTCTCTCTAGAAATCTTTACATTTAATCATCCTAAACACAATACCATACATGTTCTTACATTAGAGTATATATATATATATATATATATATATATATATATATATATATGTGTGTGTGTGTGTGTGTGTGTGTGTGTGTGTGTGTGTGTGTGATGTAAGTGTGTGGGGATAGTAGGCTATTAAGCGGAATTGAGATATGAAGAGGAAATGACGAAGATGAGTGTTTGATGGCGAAGGGAGTTTGTTTCATCCATAGCATTCTTGTGCGAAGGTGTTCTAGTCTTATATTGATCCACTTAACTTACATCTCTTCATCATCATGAGTTTTCTAATAGTGGACATAAAAGATTTTCGAGTTGAACGTTAAAGTTCAAGAGGGCCAAGAGGGGGAAGAAAAGGTTCGAGGACTAACAATTTCTATTTGTTCTAGAAAGTCAACAAATGACGTATCTAGGTTATGAGACGATACACATATATTATTAGTATATATATGTATATATGTATATATAAGTATATATATATATTTATATAGGGGAATAGTAGAGGGGAACAAAGCCTAAAGAAAAATCTATCAAAGCAATCAAACATATAAGAACTAACTAAAGATTTACCTAAGCATACGTCATGGCAAAGATCATGAAGGAAAAGCGTACCTTGTGGTCTTCAATGGAATACTTCATTATCTTTAATAAGATTTGTAGACTTTACAAAAGTCTAAGATGAAAGGACTTCCAAGCCTCTTTGAGGAGTATTGATCGAGCTATTTGGTCCCCATTGCCTCTTTGGTCCAAAGTTGTCTGGTCCAAACATGTTTAACATTTGGCTAGGATGCATGAAAGGTGGTAGTATTCCCCAAGGGTTGTAACTTGGTTGATAGTTCCACATTTGATTATTGGTGTTGTTGTAGTTTTGTCTATTTTGGTTTCTTTTTGGTTGAGGTGTTTTAGATCTAGGATAAGAGTTATTTGGCTTCCTAGGTGGCGGAGTTTTAGATCTTGTTTTAGGTTTAGAGGATCCTACTTCGGCTTTTAAGGATGGTTTATAAAAAGTTTTTATTTCTTCATCACTAGCAAGAGGTATTTTCTTATCATTTATGAGTATGAATTTTGGATTTGATTCTAAAGGTTTTAGTTTACTAGGTTCGCTTTCAAACTTAACATTTTTTGTTTCACTAGTTGAAGCTTCGGTTGGGTTAAATCCTAAGCCGGTTTCGTCTCCAAATATTCTTTGAATGCTTATTATTTTCTTAAGTGAGTTACTGCTATTTTCAAATTTGTCAAGTTTGCAAATTTCTTCCCTAAGTATTTCATTTTCACTTTTAACCTCTTGACATAATTTACATTCTTCAAAAATTTATTTACCTTTTTCTAATTTATGTATTTTAATTTTTAGTTCTTGTATTTCATTTTATAGTTGGTTGTTTATGCATTTTAGTGATTATGTTTTAGTCATTACTTGTTGTCCTAATTTGCATAGTCTATTATACTCATTATCTAAATCTTTTTCGTCTAATGATAGATTATCATCACTAAAGTATTCGGTTTCGGAACGTACCTCGCTTCATCACTAAAGTATTTGGTTTCGGAACGTACCTCGCTTGATGCCTTAGCCATAAGACACTTCTCCTCCTTTGAAGTTTCTTTCTCATCTTCATCACTATCACTCCAAGCTCCTCCAACAAATGCCCTTTGATTTTGATCTCTTGACATCATTGGACATTTTCCAATGAGATGATTTGGATCACCACACATGAAGCAATTCCTTTCATTCTTGCTATTCTGGTCATCTTTATTCTTTTGAGATGCTTTCCTTTCATCATGTGATTGTCTAACGAATCTTCCTCGCCTTTTGAAGAATTTCTTGAAATCTCTTACGGCCATGGCATATTTTTCGTCATCACTTTCGGAAGATGAGCTATCTTCGTTACTAGATTCCTTTATAGCTTTCAAAGCGATTGACTTGCTTTGATCTCGTTTTTCTTTGACCATTTCGGAGTCCTTCTTTATTATTACTTCGTAGACTTTCAAGTTCCCAATTAATTCATCAAGTTGTAAAGTTGACAAATTATTAGATTCTTCAATAGCCGTCACTTTAGCTCGCCATTTTGGATGAAGAGCCCTAAGAAATTTTCTAACAAAATTCTAACTAGAAAAATTCTCATCAAGTGCTTTTAAATTTGTGATGATAGTGTTAAACCTAGCAAAAACATTATCAATTGATTCCTCTTCCGAAATCGTAAATTGCTCATATTGTTGAATAAGTAGATCTATTTTGCTATCTTTGACTTGACTATTGCCTTGGTGAGTTATTAAGAGTTCCAAATTTCTTTTTCGGTTTCACACATAAAGATCCTTTCATATTCTTTACATGGTAACGCATTGTAAATAACCATTTTTGCTTCATCATTTTTAGCAAGTTTTCTTTTTAAATCATCGTTTTGTTTTTTAAAAGGTAGAATTTCATCTTTCTTTGTTTCGGGATTATTTTGAATGGGTAAAAAATCACCGTTAGTAATAACATGCCAAGGATCTAGATCTTTTGATTTCACATAAGTTTCGAATCGTTTTTTACAATATAAAAATCCATTACTTTGAAATAGTGGTGGTCTTTGCATAGATTGCCCTTCTAAATATTTTTCAGATTCCATAGATCGTTACAAGTTTTAAAATATAATATATTTTAAAGATCTTGCTAGACATGGCTCCTGATACAAATTGTGGAAAACTAGAAGGGGGGGGGGGTTGAATAGTTTTATGTTCTTTTTGAGTTTATTTTCGAAAAACTTTTGTTGCTTATTAAAACTTTGATTCGATCTTATGTGAATTCAATTGTTAACAAATATGAGCAAATCTAAACAAGTATAATCTAATAATGTCAGTAATGTAATGAAATGAAATGAAAAATAGAGATGGAAAGATCAAACCACAACACGCGAATTTATAGTGGTTCGGCTACAAGGACACCTTCCTTGCCCTACTCCACTCCCCGAGTACCACACTCGAGAGTTTTCTTCACTATGTCAACAAACTCCTTATGGTGGAGAAACCTTACTCACCTTGGCTTACACCGGTTAATGACACTAAGCTAAATGTCGAGTTCTAATCCTAGCTAGAACTAATCTCACAACTTCTTCACGATAGCTTCACAACTTCTTCACGTCTTCTTCACACCCTCTTCTTTGCACAACTTATTCACAACTTCTACAATACTTCTTTCCAACACAACTACTATCTATAACTAACTTAATTACACAACACTTTGCAAATAGTCAAGCACTACTACAAGATAATACTAACTAATCACAACACTACTACTTTGTATAGATGTTGAAGGAGTGTTCTTCTTTTTGCACTTGTGTGGATGAAGCTTTGGATCACTTGGAAACAAAGACTTATGAATATATGATCAAAGGCTTTTAGAATAGAAATAGAGATTGGGATCAGAAAGTTTTTAGTGCAAAAAGGTAAGAAAAATCTGTGAAATGAACCAGTATTTATAGGCACAAAAATATTGTTATGGAGCGTGACTGGTCCCCTTAATTAGGGGCCGGTCCCCTTAATGATTAAGAGGGCCGCCTAAGGAATTAAGGGGCCCGCCCCCTCCAGAACGTTGGACATTTTTGTCCTTTTGTGGGGAAGGTTTTTCTGGATTAATTTTGCCATTTTTGGTTGAAAATTTAATTCATATATTTATAATGATTTAAATATATTATTTTAATTACAAAAATGATTTTGTAAAAGATGTGAAATGTTTGTGTCATTTTATAAAATGTCTTTTGTTTAAGAAAATGCTCATTTGATCATGTAACACATTAGACACTTTGTGTATACATACCTTAAGTGATTTAGTTGTAGAAATAAATATTTATCACTAAATGCTTGTTTACATCATAATTTTTGATTTAATTTAGTTTACATTTTGTGATTATCAAAACGTAGAGTTGTTGAAAAATAATAATAAAGTTTTTAAGCATTATTTGTATCAACACATCATTAAAGATCCTTGCATGACATTTAAGTGGCCCATTTTGTGATGAAATTCTTCAACACACCAAACTTTGACCGCATTGACGCTTGACGGATCGGTAGGTTTTTTTTGCAATGCGCTCATGAGCTGGTAAGGAAGTCATGTCTTGTCTCTCTTCATCATTAATAATGACGTCTTTGGAAGCATTCCAAGTTTGTTCATCGAACATCTCATTCACCATGTTTTCCATCCTTCCAATATGACCATTACGGGTTGTTGAGATGTTGATGCGCTAAAATCTGGAAGCTCAATATCGACATCGGTGTTGGCAAGGCTTTCTGAGTTGAAGTTGGTGAAGACTGGACCTACGACCTCACAATCGGGCCAATCATTAGCATGATCTGGGTGTTCAGTTTTGATATGCTCAAATATTTTGTGAGAAGGCGACCAAAAGGAATTAATCTCGTATTTCCACCTAGCTTATACATTCTTTTAGCCATATGATAGGAAAAGTTGAATGGGGTTCTAGTTTCGATGCAATAAAGCATATACCCGACCATAATAGAGACATTGCTTTTGGCCCCCATTTTCACAAACACATTTGTAGTCAAAACATATTCCCATGTGCGAAGCTTTTCATGAATGTGTGAGCGAGGCCAATGTTGATCCGCTTCGTTATGGCATTGGTATTGAGGCTTAAAAATTGTGTTTTGAACTTGAACCGCATTGATCCTTTCCGTCACGGTTGGGTGGTAGATCCGGTATTTTTTGAACTCTCTTGTTTTTGTTGAGTCGGTTGAAAACATGATTCCTTGTGAAGATATAACGAGTACTCCACCAAGTTTCTCCAAGCTCCATGTACAGTCGTGACCATATATGTGAAAACTGAGAGTGAGCTCGTTCATGTTAAAACGATATCTTGCGTAGAACTCTTCGATGTGTCAAGGATAGATATCGGGTGGTAGAATAGCGAAGAAGAGGCAACCAGCATTGGTGAAAGGTTCTCGAAGACCCGACACACGAATATAATCACTATCACAATGATGCCCTTCATGATAGTTTCGTTTCTCAAAAGGTTTGTAGACTTTGATGCCTCATGCACATCGAACCTTTTTCATGAATTGCTTGGTATGCTTTCAATCACCCATTGTTCCTAACAAAATAACAGAAAGTATGTTTACATATATATGTATATTACGGCTGTAAAATATCGGAAAGCAAAAAAATGGTCACAGCATTCCTGGCGCGCTGCCCACGCGTCGACGTGTCGGCCAGCGCGCCAGCCTCATTAAATATTTAGGTTTCCCTCAAAAATGCAAGATTTGAAAAATGTTTTCATGAAAGAATTCCAATTAGTTACATATAGACTTATTATATGTCGAAATTCATAAAACCCCTTTGTATAACTCACCCAAAAATCATAATTCAATTTTGTCAAGAAATTTTTGAAGAATTTTTGACATATTTTCCCTTGTAATTAGGATTTTTAGATATGTAATCAATCAATTTCTTTTTCACAAAACTCTTGGGAAATCCCTAAAACTAGTTTTAATTGGAAAACTTAGAAGGTATATGAAAATAATTCAATTGATAATATAACTTAGAAAATATTGAAATTGAACATAACAACGGAGCAACGGGGATCAGGACTTACCAAATTCTTCAAGAATGGAGAAAAAGAAAGGTGTGTGTGTGTGAGGGTCGACAGCAAGAGGGAGAGGGGAAGAAGGTGTGAGGGTGTTTTTTGTTTATATGTAATTATGTGTGGGTTGTAGTCCAATAAAATTGACTTAAAGTGGATTTCATTTGGATGAGTTTAAGAAAAAATAAGAAATGGTATATTTTATTATTACTATAGGATACCAAGCATGGGTCAACAAAGAACTAATCTTTGTTTATTGGTTTAGAGATTACAAATCATATTTGTAATATAAAATTTGAGTGTACTTGCGATAAGTATAACTAAGTTTAAAAACCAGTTAAATAGAATAAACAACTTTATTCTCGATGCTCTATCATCCAGAGACCTAATCTAAGGTAATTAGACGTTTCGCGTTTTAAAGGTTTTGTTAAGATGTCGGCAACATTGTCTTCAGAGGCGACCTTTTCCATGAGGATATTTCCCTTTTGAACGTTATCTCGTAATATGTGATGGCGGATTTCGATGTGTTTTGTTCGAGAATGATGGACGGGATTTTTACTTAGATCGATAGCACCTTTGTTGTCACACAATACAAGAACATCTTGTAAATGAATGTTGTAATCTTTAAGGACTTGCTTCATCCACAAAGCTTGTCGGCAAGCCCTTCCGGCCACAACATATTCGGCTTCGGTAGTGGATATGGCTAGAGCCGTTTGTTTCTTACAAATCCATTGTGTTAAATATTCTCCTACAAAGGTGCATACGCCATTAATACTATTTCTATCGACATAATCACCGGCGTGATCCGAGTCGGTATAGACGCTTGTTTCAATACCCGAGGCTTTTGGGTTCCAAAGGCCTAGGTAGGGTGTGCTCTTTATGTATCTAAATATCCGTACTACGGAATTCATGTAAGATTCCTTGGGGTTGTCTTGGAATCGTGCACATAAAGATAAACTAAAAATGAAGTCGGGTCTACTAGCGGTTAAGTGTAGTAGACATCCTATCATCGATCGATATTAAGAGCTATCAACCGAAACTCCTTCCTTGTCTAAGGTAAGTTTTAGGTCGGTTGACATTGACATTTTGATTGACTTAGCATTTTCAAGATCAGATCTTTTGAGAGACTCTCTCAAATATTTTGATTCCGATATGAATATGCCATTGTCACTTTTTATAACTTACATGTTAAGTATGGACTTAAGATCTCCTAAGACATTCATTTCAAATTTCTCATGCATACATTTAATAAATTCGTCATGCAATGTTTGACATGTAGATCTAAAGACAATATCATCTTCAAATATTTGAATGATTATTTGATGTTTGTCTTTTATCTTGAAGAATAACGACTTATTCTTCATTCCTCTTGCATATTCATTATCAACAAGAAATGATATTACACTATTATGCCATGAATAATCATCTAGGTTAAGTCCATGCAAGTCTTTCTTTATCTTATAAACATGATTAGGTTTTTGAAAGTCAATAAATCCTGGTGGTTGTGTTACATAGATCTCATTTTTGATAACTTGATTAAAAGTATTTTTGACATCCATTTGTTTTAGTTTAAACATTACACTACATGCAGATGCAAGTAAAATATGTAAAGACTCTATTTGTGCAACCGGGGCAAAAATGTGATTAATGGGTTTTTCAATTTGATCTAAATCATTTATCACTAACCTAGCTTGGTTTTCACAAATTGTTCCATTATCATGCAAGATGCTATTAAAATCCATTTTAATTCTAAAACGGTATGACTACTAGGTAGTGGGACTAATTTCCAAACATCATTGCGTGTGAGTTGATCTATTTCAAGATGCGTTGCCATAATCCAAATTTCGTTACTAATTGCTTCCTCTAAGCACTTAGGTTCTATAGTAGATATGAATGCAACTGCATTATTTTGAGCTTGTGCCATAAAACCATTTTCCATCTCATTTTCAATATTATGATCAATTGTTTCAACTGGGTTAATTTGATCATGATTTGGTTTTGATCATCATTTTCTCCTTGTTTATCTTCTAATGGTGAACAAGTTTTTTCGTTAAAGATTACATTGATTGTTTCAACAATTTTCAAAGTTTCTTTATTGAAAACTTTATATGATTTTGATGTATGTGAATATCCCAAAAACATTCCATTATGTATTGTAGATATTATGCATCTACAACCGAAAACTTTAAAATATAATAAAGATGGCTTTTTGCCTCTAAGAATCTCATAAGGTGTTTTATTAATCGTTCTAGTGATTGATGTTCTATTTAAAATAAATGATACGATTTCCATAGCGTGACACCAAAACTTTTGTGTGAAAATTATTCATTAAACATTATACAACACATTTTTGCAAATGCTGAATCCTCTTTTCAACAACCCCATTAGTTTGAGGAGAGCAAAGAGATCGAAAATTATGTAAGAATCCATATTTATCACAAAAATCCCCGAATTGCACATTTTTATGAAAATTGTGCCTATGGCTTGTTTGAATAGATGCAATGCAACAACCATGTAGTTTTGTAGAATCTTTTCTAAAACTTTGAATCAAACACTTCATTTTTAGATTTCAAAAATTGTATCCATGTGTACCTTGAGAAATCATCAACAACAACCAAAGTATAGAAGTTACCTTCATAGCTTTGAGTGGTTGATGGACCAAATAATCCTATATGAAGTGTTCTAGGACTCTTTTACTTGAGATGTTATTTTTAAGTTTTTGACTTGCATGGACTTGATTTCCTAATATACATACATTGCAAGAATGTTTTGCAAAATTAAGTTTAGGTAAATTTCTAACTAATTCTTTAGAAAATAACTTATGAATTACTCTCATGTTAGCATGCCCTAATCTTCTATGCAAAAGAGTAGAATAATTTATTATGGATGCATTACATATTTCAAGTTTGGAGAAGTCTCCTTTATTGCATGTATGAGCATTCATAATCGTTATACTATCATATCCATTCACAACACTATGCTTATCTAAATCTAACATAAATTTCATAGAGTTGGATATAGAGTTACCTCCACCGACGCTATTGGAATGGCTATAAATCTTTTCAACGTGTGGCATACTTGTTTTGCTTGACTTAGACTTATATTCTTGCCATCCCTATAAAACAAACATGAAACTCAAACTCTTGGTCCCCATTGTCTTTTGGGTCCATTGAGGTTAGCATAGAGCACTTCCATGTTATACATTCTTTGATCTTGGAGTAAGTTACAAAGTATCTTAAGTCCGAATCCTGAGAATATTGTCCAAGGAGTGTCTTGAGAAGATAACTTAGGATTACTTGGTCTTTGAAAAATTTTGTTTGGGTTAGAGTTGTCTCTCCTATGAAAAACATTTCTTGTATGAAAAGATGATTGATTGTGATACTTATCCTTTGAATAAGTCTTATTTGTTTTAAATGAATCATTTTAGTTTGTAAAATTGTTTCATTTCTTTGACACTCAAAATTGGTACTTGAATACCATAAGAATTCGACACATGTGTTTGAGGAATTATAGGCTTCGAATGAAGACAAGATAAATCTTTGTTTTCTTTAGTGAACACTTTTGGTTTCTCTAAACTTTTGGAAGTGATTTTTATAGATTTAAAACTTTCAAGATCTTCCTTATCTTGGCACAAAGTTTTGTTTTCTAAATTAATGCTATTTTTATTAAATTTTGAAAAGCTCATAGCCTCATTGAAGTTTAGATACATCATTATTCAAAGAGTCAACCACATGAGTAGTTTTTCATAACCTAAGCATGGTTCAACCACCTCTTTTGTTTATATGTTCTTAATTTCAAGTTCAAACTCATTTTCTCTACTAGAGAGTTTATTTGTTTCTTGTTGTAAAATACGTTTCTCTCAAAGTAGAGCTTTTATTTCTTTAATCCAATCATTATTTATTTCTATAAGTTCAAGATTGTCATTTTCTAAATCATTAGCATGTAGTGTTTTATTTGAACTAAAGAGATCTAGATGTACCTCTAGAGATTCCAACGCCATGAGACATGATTCATTCCTTTCTTCATCATCGTCATCATTGCTATAACTACAAGTGTCTTCAAGGCGAATTTTCAGATTCTTCATACGTATGTCTTCATAATCAATTATATTCTCCCCAAAGGGCATTCGATTCTCTTGAGCCATGGATCTAATACTCTACTTTTCCAAAAGTTGACTTAAGGATTTCAAATCTTTTGGTAAAGAAGTTTTCACACTAAAACTCCTTCAGGAGAAGGTTTTAACGCTTGAAAACTTGAGTATCCTGCTCTGATACGAATTGTAGAACCGTAGGGGGGTGAATATAGTCTCTTCGGCTTTTTGATGTTTAAAAACTTTAAGCCTCAAATAGTACCAAGTGGTTGTACACGAATCCAATAACCACAACCACAACCAAAGTATATAAAGCAAGTAAAGAACACAACGATATATACTGGTTCAAGATGGGGGGTTTATACCATCTGTACGTCTAGTTGCGAATCCACGACACTCTACTATTCACTAAGAATAATCCTTTCGGTGGACTATAAACCGTTACAACTTCGCTCCACTGATATCTACTAAGATCGGTGCTTACTAAGAAAGACTACTCCCCAACGGTATTCCGCCCTCGGAAACCACCCACAATGACTCGTGATTCGACTTCACACAAGTGTCACTAAGACCACTACAAAGGTCACTAAGACCACCAAGACTTCCCACTGGAAGTATCAAACCCCAACTAGCTCTCCAATGATCTAGGCTTGGTTGCCAAGACACAAGACTTCCCTTACAAACAAATTGAAATAATAAATGTTTGTTTTCAACCAAGCCCTAACCTAACCGAAAGACTCAATTGTAATAGAAAGGGTAAAGAGAAGAAGACCCTCGACACAATTACAAGAGTGGATTAGGTTCTTATGATTCTTCCCTTGCAAGGAGATGTGTTCTTTCAAATGATGTTAGTGTCAAATATTAAGAACAAAAGATAGAATTAGAGGATTAGTGATTCAGTCGTTTTGAGTATAGGTTTATTTTTCCGAAGAAATGCTTAGGAAAGTATCTCCCCGGGTCGTGTCCCAACGAAGGTGTGAATGGAATTTTGAATTCCTGGTTTGTGAAACGTGTCGTGAAAATGTGAAAAAGTGTTTTTTTATGAGATTATACAAATAAATAAGTAAACGAAGCACAAATAATCACTTAAGCACATATTTCAAGTAATTAAACAAAAAACGTAACGTAGAAACGAAAACGTAAGCTAAAATGTAAATAAAACGTTAACGCGCGAGAAAAAATGTGAATTTCAAGCTACATTACGTTTACGGAGTTGAAAATAATTTTCCTAAGTTAAAAATGATAAAAGAAAATTTTGAGAAAAAGAAAAATATTTTTTTAACTTTTTATTTAATTTTTATGAATTAAAAACTAATTTATCTAATTAAAAATTAAAAGAAAATGCAAATAAAGTGAGAAAAATGCAAAATAAATTTTAAAAATTATAAATAACTAAAAAGTAATTTTAAAACTTAAAACTAATTTTTTTTGGCTTTTTATGTAATTTTTAGTAATTAAAAACTATTAAAAGTAATTAAAAAGTAATAAAAATTCAAATTAAATTCAAAATAAATTTCTAAAAATCTAAAATAATTGAAAAATATTTTCTAAAATATTTTTGGATTTTTTTTAGAATTTTTATGATTTTTTTGGAATTTTGGGTAATTAAAAAGTATTTAAAATTGATTAAAAATGTAAATTAAATAAGAAAAATAGCAAATAAAGTCAGAAAAATATGAAAAATTCAAGGAAAATCTAAAATATTATTTTAAAGCTAGGAAAAATTTGAAAAGTTGAAAATAAGCAGTGGAAGTGCTATTTGGCTTGAAACAGCTTATTTGAAATGCTTATTAATAAGCAAACTATGACCAGAGTTGACCAAACTTTGACCCAATGTAATTTTGACTTAGAGAAACTTAAATAAGCAATTGAAAATACAAAATGATCATAGATACTAAGATAAAGGCTCAAAACAGTCTGATAAGCGCTTGTGTGATAAGTAGTTGGTATCCAAATAAGCACTTATGATCACAGAAGGCTCTAACAAATAAAATAAGCATTAAACAACTGAATTCAGATAGTGAAAGTATGAGAGTAGGCTCAATAAGCAGTATGCAAATATAAATTTAAGTCAGAAAAGGTGGACAATCAGCCCTACTATGCACCTTAATATTAAGCACCTAATAAGCTAATGAGTGAAAACTAAGGGGTGCAAAATGAAGCTAGTACTGCAGAAAACTAATGAAACCACAAATCCCTAATTCCTACACACCAATTGAACCCTGATTTACCCCTAGATCAGAACCCATAAAAACAGTTCCTCACCATTTTGACTTTTTTTTTAATTACCTACTGATTTTTACTTATGTGAAATTCTAAGGTTCAAACCTGATTATAACTGTTATTTTAAACTTGTTTAAGAACTAATTACCCTATGTGTACCTAGTATCTACCTAGATTCAAATATGCAGCAACAATGACTCCTAATGGACACAAATTTTGGCTAAGTAAATGAATTTGACTTTTTCTCAAATAACATGCAACTTTTATGATTAAACTAACCTATATAAGCCTAAGAAAACTTGTTAAAGCTTAATCACCCTCAATCAAACAACTAAAACACAAATTAAAGCTTAGATCCAAACACCCCTAGAATGTGTCTGTCTCACTTTAGTATGAAGGAAACCTAAGTATATAACGCCTACTATACCAAGTAGCACAAAATATGAATCAATAAGCTCTAAATAACACAGAAACACAGACAAGAAACACAAATCACAAACGCAGATCTAAAATATGATGAGCAGCAATGGAACAGTGAACTGAAATTCAATCAAACTAAGATGAATCAACTATGAAATAAGCTACTAGTAACTAAATTATGATGCAATTAATTATAAGCAACAGGAATAAATAGATCTATGCTATTAAAAACATAAAATGCAAAATATAAGGTGAAATTGAAACAGGAACTTACTCAAACTACCTCAGCTGAACAGAGGTTCATTTGACTCAGCCTATCTTTAGATAGGCTCCAATCATACCATTTACCATCAATTTAACACCATAAACCCAGGAATCAATACCTTGAAAAAACTTGACTTATGTTGACTAACTTCTAAAAAACAGATTTCAAGTAAATGTAAACTAGAAACAAATTAAGAAACAGTAAATTTCTTTAAAATTAAATTGACAATTAATAAAAAAACTTGAATTCTATTAGAACTTGAAATGAGTACAAGGTTTTAAAAGCAGAAACTAAAAATGATTACATTAAAATAAGCTAAGCTAATCTACTCCTACTCTTAAGCTAACAGCTTCTGAATGATGTGAGAAGGGGCTATATATAACTGCTGAGAGATGAGGTCCTTGGATGCTTCTAGGAGTCCAGCTCAACGATCCAGGTGTATTTTGTGTTTGTTTGAGTCACTCTCAGCCCTTTGATCAAGCTTCAATGATATGCAACAATCTCAGCCGTATGATTAAAAACCATGATGTGACTGATCCTACGTGTGTGCTCCTATTGGTCCACGTTTCATTCTCTGTCATACCCTGACACTCTGTCAGCTTCTAGAAACCAAATGATTGGGTAATTTATTTTTAATTGAGGTAATTGAAGGGATGGTGATTTAGGGTTCTTGGAATAGTAACTATTCCTGGGTATGGTTAAAATTGGGGGGCGGGGTATTTGGAATTGGGTGTTTTTATTTGTTGGTTTGACCGGTTGGGTTTGATTTGACCGTGGGTATAAGGTGGGTTTGAATCGAGTAAAAGGAAGTAAGGGATGTGGGCTTGTGGTATAATTGGGCTTGGGTAGTAAGGGTAAATGGTGTTGGGTTTGTTGTTGAATTGGGCTTGGATTATGTGGACTGGTTTGTTAGTTTTAAGGTTTAAGAGTAGAAATATTAAAAGGACCAACGTTGTAATTATGAAATTCATAGGAACCAATTCTGTAAATTTCCAAAAGTTAATCCAAGGGTATTTCTTGACTTTCTCTGATAATTGAGGGTTGACTTTGACTTTTCTTCAATAATTTCTTCTAGGGACTAATTCTGTCATTATTTGAAACTTGGAGGTCTAAAGTTGCCAATTCTTCAAACTTTGACCAGGGACTATTTTTGCAACTTTAAAAATCTCTGAGGACTTCTTTTGACATTTTAAGCTTTCTTTGATCATTTTGCTTCCCCGGCTCCGGCTTTTGACCTTTTTCCATTCTCGTGCTCGTTTTTGTCGGTTTTGGCTTTGTTTTTGTCCATTTTTCACATATCCGTACCTGCACATACACAAATACAAAACCACACATTCTCTTGGCATATTTGGTGTATTTGGTCTGATTTAAGGCCTAAAAATGATGTGTGAATAAGCACACATCAATTAGAGAGAAAGAATTTACAAAGAAAGAATAATAGCAAGCGTGAGGAATACAAGAGGCAAGTGATGCAAGGATTGTAGCCTCACAAAAGGATTTACCTCTCAAGGGATCTTGAGAGATTTTGCAATCCTCCAGGCAGTGTACCTGATCATTGTAGTGTAGTATATGGTACGTCCGGGGGATTGATCGTTCTCTAGGGGAATAGTGTTGTTAGGATTAAAGTATAGATCAATTAGGTCTAAAGGTGAGGGATGATTCTTTTTGTATTTTATATTTTATGAAAGCACTTAAAATCTCCGGTTTTTGGAAGAGTGGGCGGAATTAGTTGCTAATCAACTAACCCAAAACTACAAATTAAAATAAAAAAACAACAAAGATAAAAATAACAAGAAAAGTAAAGGTGGTGGACTTCGTATAATGAGACGAACGTGTTTACTTAGATTTCATTACTCCCTAGTTATCTCTTGTTTGTTTGTTGAATGTCATAATTGTTTTTTTGAAGGGTTGTATTCCTTAATACCAGCCGTGGGGGCCAGCCCGTCCTTCCCCAACTCTATGAATATTTATCTCCTCTTATGACGACATGTTTAGTACCCTATCATAGAATCATCAACATCTACTCATGCATTATATACAACCAATAAAACCGTAGTGCACATCCGATTATATTTCTTAACACGTTCAAGCTTGGTACATAAAGAAGGTTAGCCAGTTTTCTTAAGTTTAACGCGAATCAATAAACGAAACAATAAACAACTCACCAACAATTAATAACTAGGATTCATTAGATCTAAGCAAACACTAAACAACTTACACTAGCATGTTAAAAGGAAGAAAAGCATAAAAGATAATCAAGCAACACATAGACATATTGAATGATTAAAAGTTCACTTATCTTCAAGGAAACATGAGAGAAAAGAGGGTTTGGGAACCCTTGAAATCTCTGAAAATTCGTCCCTAGGGTTTTCCTTCAAGGTTGCATAAAGTTACACCCCAATGAATGAAAATTCCAAAACTATATATAGATTTTACAAGCTGACGGCGTCAGGTTATAAGTCTTGACGCCGTCAGAATAATGCTTTTTAGGGTTTCGTATCGCCCAAACAAAGTCCTGACATCGTCCCTCTTTGTGGCTTCTGGGCCGTCTCGTGTAATCGTAAAGCCTGACAGCCTCCCTCCAATTACACCTGACGCCATCAGGTACAAATCTCCAAATTCTTTCTGGGGCGTCACATTGTAATTTTCCTCCGCTCCATTCTTCAAGTGACGGCGTCAGCATCCAAGCCTGACTCCGTCAGGTGTAAATTCTGACTTTTCTTAACTTTCTTGTTTTCTTCATTCTTGAGCCTAAAAACGTGTAAAATGCTCCAAAATGCTTCATATTCCAGAAATCACGTCCCAAGTACCTAAAATGAGAAAAGAAACAATTTAAGGCAATATTTGATCATAAATTCACGACTTAGGGCTAAAATGACCCCCTAAAAATGCTTCAAATAAATCCTTATCAAATATCTCTACACTTGGGTTTTGCTTGTCCTCAAGCAAATGATCTTTTATACCAATCAAAATACAAGTTAGGGGTCATTTAACATTAATATAAAAGTAATTACAACAAATAATCATTCTACCTTAGTCAAAACAAGCACGAAAATTATACACTAGCACCTCACATTTAGTGTTTGGATACTCTCATCTCATGGGTGTTATAGGTTTATATATCACAAATGGAAATGGAAAATAATCACTCACTACCTGTCATAGCAAATAGCTTAACATAGGCTTGGGAAAGGATCAAAACCTCCACCACTTTGGCATAAGCACCTAGGATAAACTATCAAAAAGGTCTTTCAAAGGGTTATAACGTTAGGTGTAAGGGTATAGAAAACACGGTTTGTTGGATACGGGATATTTTACTGGTGGCGAGTCAATTGTCTTAGTTAATTACATGTACAATGAGGCGTTGCTAAGCCAAGACTCGACTTAACTTGAACTAACTACGACTCTTTTTGGATTTTTCAAGACACTATTTGACTTAACATAAATAAAAGAAATGGATGGTAGCCTGTATGTTTTTCTCTTTTTACATAATTAAAAGTAAAGACTTAACATAATTAAAGGGAGCTCGTTTCCTCCCTACACTTGAAGTTTTACATAATTAAGAATAAATACTCGAATTAAGAAAATCGAAACACTTGGAGTACTTTAAAATATCAACGCATATATGGGGGTAATAAACGACATTCATCCCCATTACTTCATAATACTAGTACTTTTACCCATGAGTCCCAATCATCCCAAAACTATATGTACAAGATATGACTCGACTTAGCAACCATGTAATCAATTAGACAATTAACTAAGGTTTAAACATGTAACAATAATGCACTAAATATAAGTGCATTCAAAAAAGGCTAAGGCGATTTGGGTGTATATTTGGGGGTGAATTGCAAACAAATTCTTCCTTTAAGTAAAATGCTTAATGTTAGAAACGAAAAAGATAGGCTCTGAGGGGTGTACTAGAGGTATCGTGTACTAAGAATGAGTACATCGCAAAGGTGTGAGAAAATTACTTGACCAATGAAGTCAATGTAATTATAATACAGGTTTAAAACATGGGTTATCCTAATGCCTCTTATCATGTAGTAAATCCTAACTACACGAATGTAGTCTCACTAGCGGTCTCAGGATGCATCGCTAATGCAAGTTCTAAAATCTAAATACTATCGGTACACTCACAAGCACCAACAATGAATGCTTTTCTCTAAAGATCTAAAGGCGAACCTCACATATTTGGGTGGAAAGTTTTGAGTGGTACGGTTTTTGTGCTAGTCATACAATTCATATCCATGAGACGCTTATTAAGACTAAATTATGTTGCAAAATATTTTTAATTTGGTGCCAAAATTACCCTAACAAGTATGTCTCTTAGTTTTATTACTCATCTACTATTAAACAAAACAAAAATCAAGTGAAGTTATAGTTTATAAGGTATCTCAATTTACGCTCCCTACACTTAAATTGAACATTATCCCCAATGTTAAAAATAAAAAAATGTAAAAGTAAAGATAAATGAAAAATGAAAGAAACTAATACTCCCCTGATTCGCTCGGTATGGACAATGTGGTAACATGGTTAAATCCTCCTCCAAGAAAATGAACATGTAAAGCTTCACTCCTGAAATCTAATCATCCTCTTGACCAATATAACCTGTTAAACAACTAAGAAAACAAACACGAAACCTCGCAAAAAATCGACGGTAAATTGTATATAAAAGTAAATCCTAGAAAGCGATTAAAGATATAATGCTTGCAAAATAGATGTTTGCAGATTCCTGGAGTTTAAAAATTAAAGATTTTATGAAACTATACAATTCCAGCAGAAAAACAAAACCTGTAAATTTTTTCAGAAATAACATCTGACACCGTCAGAATATAACCCCTGATGCCATCAGAAGTGATCTTACAGAATTCTTGATATTATGTTTTCAGAAAATTTCTGGAAAAATCTAAGTTTTAATACCTGGAATCCTGCAAAACATCCATTGTGACTTGATACAAGCATTTGACTCTAACAAATACTAATATGTATGTAAATCTCTAATTGTTATTGTTCATGTCCAATTCATTCTTAAAAACAAATATGATCTTCCCTACACTTATCTTTTTGCAAAATACATTTATATGTAATTAAGACGAGGTTAAAGACAAAAAAAAACCATTTTCACAATTTATTTGAAACATGAATAATGAATAAAAAGATAAAGCATACATACAGAATCAAATAAAAACAAACAAACAAACAAATAATGAAAAAGAGCTTGGGTTGCCTCCCAAGAAGCGCTTTTCTTTATTTACGAGTCTTGTAGCTAGACTCAAAGTCATGCCCTATTACGTGACTCCCTTATCGAATATAATGTCTACCTCATTAATCATGTCGTTCCCATTTTCTTGGTAGTGCTTAACGTGTTGTATGTTTACCATGAACTCCCTATTTTCATGATCTATCAAAACTACAGCTCCCGTTTTTTATGAGCTTTTTACAGTGAAGGGTCCATACCATCTAGATTAAAGCTTACCGGAAATAGTCTTAACCGAGAGTTGTATAGAAGGACTTTGCCCCCTCCGAGAATTCCTTAGGGCTTTTAATCTGCTGATCATGCCATTTTTTAGCCCTCTCTTTTTATGTTATTGATGACTCATATGCTTCCAGTCTCAATTCATCAAGTTCTTGAAGTTGTAAGAACCTATTTGATCCAGCTACCGTATAGTCCAAGTTGCAAGCTTTTAGTGCCCATTATGCCTTATGTTCTAATTCCACCGGGAGGTGGCATGCTTTATCATAGACGAGGTGAAATGGGGTTGTTCCAATAGGTGTCTTATAGGCCGTTCTAAATGCCCATAGGGCCTCGTCAAGTTTAAACGACCAATCCTTCCTATTTTGATTAACCATCTTTTCTCATATGCGTTTTATTGCTCGATTAGTATTCTCAACCTGCCCATTAGTTTGAGGATGGTATGCGGTTGAAAACTTATGAGAGACCCTGTATCGTTTCATGACCTTTTCCATTTGGGCATTACAAAAGTGGGTTCCTCGATCACTGATGAGAGCTTTCGAGATTCCAAACCTTGCGAACAATTTTTTTAGAAAGTGAATGACCACGCTAGTGTCGTTAGTTCTAAGGGCTTGTGCTTCAACCCATTTGAAAACATAATCGATGGCGACTAGGATATATTCATTCCCCCCGGATGATGGAAAAGGCCCCATAAAATTGATTCCCTATACGTCAAAAATTTCACAAACTTGTATATAATTTTGAGGGGCTTCATCTCTTCGTGAGATATTTCCGGCCCTTTGGCATGCGTCACAAGCTTGTATCATGTAACACCCCCAATTTCGTGATGCGTAGCGGAATTCAAACTGGGTGTTACTCGACGGCACAACAGTTATAACAATAGAAAATGATCTCTAATTGAGTCGTTTTAAAAGATTTATCATTCGAGTTTATATAAATATCAGAGTTTACAAAATGAGGTCCCAGTAGTTTCAAGGTTTACTATTTACGATAAATGAGTTTTCGAATGATAATTGAATTTATAGCCTTCTTGAGTATCCGTGCTCCTACGTGCCAGCCTCGTTCATTATGGACCTGGAATACATGCTAAAGTGTCAACACAAAGATTGGTGAGTTCATAGAGTTTGTGGAAATAGTTGTGGAAACCTTGTAAAATTATCGTGACAAGTATAGGTAAATACTAATTGTAGATTCCTAGAAGTCCAAGTGTATGACTATTGTACTAAATACAATATCACATGCAGGTAGTGTTTCTGTTGCTCTTAGTTCTTGACATCGAAACCTTAAGTTTTCTAGCTTCTCGTTTCTGGTAGTTCACATTTGTACCAAGTTCGATAGTTTGTTATTATACCAATTCTATTTGTTTCGAGATTTACACCAAGTCCATTAGATCACATAGTTTGCACCAAGTACATGAAATAGTAGTAGGACCAAGTCCATTGAATCGTAGTCGGACCAAGTCCGTAGAATCGTAAAGTGGACCACGTCCATGGCATCGTGGGTTACGTTGTTATATACCCACAACTTTGAAAATTGTTTTTTATTGTACTATCCTTTATGAAAACCAAAATGTAAATCTCATACTAATAGAAAGTGGAATAATTGTTGCAATCATAGCCTAATAGGTAATTTGTTGTTATACCTAGTGTTCTCAAATGTTTGTTTTGTTTGTTTGCTCTAACTGGGTCAACTTAATGGTTACACTATTCCCAATAGATCTAAATATAATATTCGTACTCACTACGCATATTGCTTAATGGTCCATCATATAGAAACTCTAAATATGGCAATAATGTTACTTAGCATAAATAAACATTTAGGTCAGATACAACACAAAGTTAGCAAATAATCAAAATTGAATTAAAATAGTTGAGCATATATCTCCCCCAAAGAGTTTGTAAAACAAGTAAAAGAGGGGCTATGACTCACCGTGAGTTGGATGATGTTTAAGGATATAACTAAATCGTTGGATAAGCCGGGAAAAACTCTACGTGCAACAAGGACTTAGATCTCTTCTCTCTTGGATTCCTTCTTTTCTCTTGTATGATCAAGGTTGTGCTTAGAGCTTGCGCAAGACTTGGATAAGTCCTTGGTGACTTGAGTGGATTTAAACTCAAGAGGATCACCTAAACTTTCAAGGAATTGATGTAGTTTTACTTGTAGCTTGAATTCTCTTGGATAATACTTGAAGTAGAAGATCAAAGAAGAGTGTTTTTGTGTTTTTGATGTTATGACAACCAAGAATAGGGGGAGGGGGTATTTATAGTGCCTTTAGGAGGTTAGTTAACACTAAGACATGGTTCTAAATGAAACACATGACACATACTTGGTTGACCTTGGACCATAAGTCTTTCTATGGCTCATAACGTAACACATGAACGCATAAGGTTTCTATGGTTCATCACCAAGCCACCAAGGCCTTGGTGAATCACCCTTGTGTCGTTCATAATGAGTGGTGAGTGACTAAATGGGTTGCTTTACCATTATCTTGTTTTACGGAGGTCGTTTAGTCCCGGTAATCGCTAACAGTAAGTCGTAAAGTCACGAAACTAAAAACTAGGTATACTAAAAATATGAAACTTGTAGGAATGATTTAACATATCATTATACTCCATAATAAAATATAAAATGAGTGGTAAGATCCATCGGGTTGCTTAAACGCTGTTAAAACTAGAAACGCAGGTCTAAAACGCGTAACTCGCGTAAAACGCTAAACTGAAAAATGAAAAATTCCAAAACTTTTGGAATTGTCGTAAAATGAGAGAAATTCATATTTCTATTGTTCATAGTATTTTATGAACATATTGGGATGCTGGAATGATGTTTAAACCTAAACGTAAATCTCGGACATGGTTTCGTGATTTTTGTAGAAATGATCCGACGAGTGTCAAACTCTCGGATTATCATTAAAATAGTTTAACTTACGAGAATATGAAATAAAAATTTTGGAAATGAATAGTGAAAGTGAATAGTAATAGTGAATAGTAACCTGAATATGCGAATTGTTACAGTACCTACCCCTTAAAGGGAACTTCGGGATGTGTTATATATTAATATGCTAGTATGTTCGTGTAGCATAAAATGTCTAAAAGTCATATAATCGTCTGGAGGATGGAAGGCACGGAGAGTGAAAGGCTATAAAATGTTTTTGTGGAAAAACAATTATAGTTTAGGTCTCAATTAGACCCGTTTCTCTATAACTATAGCTCTGATACCAATCTATAACACCCTCAATTTCGTGATGCGCAGCAGAATTCAAACTGGGTGTTACTCGATGGCACCTCAGTTATAACAATAGAAAATGATCTCTAATTGAATCATTTTAAAAGATTTGTCAATCGAGTTTATATAAATATCAGAGTTTACAAAATGAGGTCCTAGTAGTTTCAAGATTTA
The DNA here is from genome assembly GCA_030686995.1 of Artemisia argyi. Taxonomy (NCBI): domain Eukaryota; kingdom Viridiplantae; phylum Streptophyta; class Magnoliopsida; order Asterales; family Asteraceae; genus Artemisia; species Artemisia argyi. The sequence goes on from CM060709.1 coordinate 111,241,439, forward strand.
CTAATTACGTTAAATGAGTTTTTGAATTATAATAGAATTTATAGCCTTCTTGAGTATCCGTGCTCCTCCGTGCCAGCCTCGTTCATTATGGACCGAAATACATGCTAAAGTGTCAACACAAAAGTTGGTGAGTTCATAGAGTTTGTGGAAATAGTTGTGGAAACCTTGTAAAATTATCGTGACAAGTATAGGTAAATACTAAATGTAGATTCCTAGAATTCCAAGTATATGACTATTGTACTAAATACAATATCACATGTAGGTAGTGTTTTTGTTGCTATTAGTTCTTGACATCGAAACCTTAAGTTTTCTAGCTTCTCGTTTCTGGTAGTTCACATTTGTACCAAGTCCGTTAGTTTGTTATTATACCAATTCTATTTGTTTCGAGATTTACACCAAGTCCATTAGATCACATAGTTTGCACCAAGTACATGAAATAGTAGTTGGACCAAGTCCATTGAATCGTAGTCGGACCAAGTCCGTAGAATCGTAAATTGGACCACGTCCATGGCATCATGGGTTACGTTGTTATACACCCACAACGTTGAAAATTGTTTGTTATTGTACTATCCTTTATGAAAACCAAAATGTAAATCTCATACTAATAGAAAGTGGAATAATTGTTGCAATCATAGCCTAATAGGTAATCTGTTGTTATACCTAGTGTTCTCAAATGTTTGTTTCATTTGTTTCTTCTAACTGGGTCAACTTAATGGTTACACTATTCCCAATAGATCTAACTATAATATTCGTACTCACTACGCATTTTTATAGAAACTCTAAATATGGCAATAATGTTACTTAGCATAAATAAACATTTAGTTCAAATACAACACATAGTTAGCAAATAATCAAAATTGAATTAAAATAGTTGAGCATGTATCTCCTCCAAAGAGTTTGTAAACCAAGTAAAAGAGGGGCTATGACTCACCGTGAGTTGGATGATGTTTAAGGATATAACAAAATCGTTGGATAAGCCGGGAAAACCTCTACGTGCAACAAGGACTTAGATCTCTTCTCTATTGGATTCCTTCTCTTCTCTTGTATGATCAAGGTTGTGCTCAGAGCTTGCGCAAGACTTGGATAAGTCCTTGGTAACTTGAGTGGATTTAAACTCAAGAGGATCACCTAAACTTGCAAGGAATTGATGTAGTTTTACTTGTAGCTTGAATTCTCTTGGATAATACTTGAAGTAGAAGATCAAAGATGAGTGTTTTTGTCTTTTTGATCTTATGAACAACCAAGAAGAGGGGGAGGGGGTATTTATAGTGCCTTGAGGAGGTTAGTTTACACTAAGACATGTTTCTAAATGAAACACATGACACATATTTGGTTGATCTTGGACCATTAGTCTTTCTATGGCTCCTAATGTAACACATGAACGCCTAAGGTTTCTATGGTTCATCACCAAGCCACCAAGGCCTTGGTGAATCACCCTTGTGTCGTTCATAATGAGTGGAGAGTGACTAAATGGGTTGCTTTACCATTATCTTGTTTTACGGAGGTCGTTTAGTCCCGGTAATCGCTAACAGTAAGTCGTAAAGTCACGAAACTAAAAACCGGGTATCCTAAAAATATGAAACTTGTAGGAATGATTTAACATATCATTATACTCCATAATAAAATATAAAATGAGTGGTAAGTTCCATCGGGTTGCTTAAACGCTGTTAAAACTGGAAACGCGGGTCTAAAACGCGTAATTCGTGTAAAACGCTGAACTGGAAAACGTAAAATTCCAAAACTTTTGGAATTGTCGTAAAATGAGAGAAATTCATATTTCTATTGTTTATAGTGTTTTATGGACATATCGGGATGTTGGAATGAAGTTTAAACCTAAACGTAAATCTTGGACACGGTTTCGTGATTTTTGTAGAAATGATCCGACGAGTGTCAAACTTTCGGATTATCATTAAAATAGTTTAACTTACGAGAATATGAAATAAAAATTTCGGAAATGAATAGTGAAAGTGAATAGTAATAGTGAATAGTAACCTGAATATGCGAATTGTTACAGTACCTACCCCTTAAAGAGAACTTCGTCCTGAAGTTTTGTGTGTGTTATATATTAATATACTAGTATGTTCGTGTAGCATAAAATGTCTAAAAGTCACATAACCGTCTGGAGGATGGGGGTATCCTAAAAATATGAAACTTGTAGGAATGATTTAACATATCATTATACTCCATAATAAAATATAAAATGAGTAGTAAGTTCCATCGGGTTGCTTAAACGCTGTTAAAACTGGAAACGCGGGTCTAAAACATATAATTCGCGTAAAACGCTGAACTGGAAAACGTAAAATTCCAAAACTTTTGGAATTGTCGTAAAATGAGAGAAATTCATATTTCTATTGTTTATAGTGTTTTATGGAGATATCGGGATGCTGGAATGACGTTTAAACCTAAACGTAAATCTCGGACACGGTTTCGTGATTTTTGCAGAAATGATCCGACGAGTGTCAAACTCTCGGATTATCATTAAAATAGTTTAACTTACGAGAATATGAAATAAAAATTTTAGAAATGAATAGTGAAAGTGAATAGTAATAGTGAATAGTAGAAATGAATAGTAACCTGAAAATGCGAATTGTTACATATCAAACCTTTCACATCACGAAATATTATCGGCCAATAGAATCCTGCATCAAAAAAATTTCACGCGGTAGTACTTATCCCGTGATGCCCTCTAGAAGGTCCCGCGTGACTGATGCGGGATTACAAAACTCGCAAAAGTTTTACTTTTCAAGGGATCTTGAGAAGCTTGCAATCCTCCAGGGAGTGTACCTGACCGGTGTAGTATAGTGAGTGGAAAATACCGGGGGATTGATCGTTCTCTAGGGGAATAGTGACGTTAGGATTAAAAACTACTTGAACTAGGTCTAGAGGTGAGAGATGATTCTTTTTGTATTTTCATAATTTTTTATGAAAGCAAATAAAATCTCGAGTTTTGGAAGAGTGGGCAAAATTAGTTGCTAGTCAACTAACCCAAAAACTACTAATTAACAAAATAAAATAAAATAACAGAAAAGTAAATGTGGTGAACTTCTTATGATGAGAAAATACGTTAACTTAGATTTCACTACTCCCTAGTTAGCTCCTATTGATTATTGACTTGTTATGATTGTTTGGTTAAAAGGATTGTATTCCTTAATACCATTTGTGGGGGTGTGTAGCCTTCCCCAACCCTATGAGTTTCTATCTCTTCTTATGTCGACACGTTTAGTATCCTAACATAGCCTCATTAATTGTCCCTCATGCATTAAATACAACCAATAAAACTGTAGTACACATCCGATTACGTTTCTTAAGACGTTCAAGCCAGTTACTGTATAGGAGATTTAGCCAGTTTTCTTAAGCCTAACGCTAGTCAATCAACCAAACAATCAATACCAACTCAACAATCAATATTCAACAACTAGGTTTCATTATATCTAAGCAAACACTAATAAATCTAAGCTAGCCTGTTAAAGAAAAGACAAGATAAACAATCAATCAAACAACACATAGACATATTGAATGATTAAAAGGAAGACTTATCTTTAATTAAACATGAATGAAAAGAGGGTTTGTAAACCCTAAAGTAGCTGTGAATTCATCTAGGGTTTGTTGCTAAAAAGTTCCACCCCCACAAATGAATGAAAATCAAAAAATATATATAGATATACAAGTCTGACGGCATCAGGTTTTAGCTTCTGATGTGGTCAGGTCACCGTGTCTTCGGGTTTCGTATCGCCCAAGAGATCTCTGACGCCGTCCCATTGTAAGGGTTCTGGGCCGTCTCTCTTTAGCTTAACACGAGACGGCCTTGCTCCAAATGCACCTGACACCGTCAGGTGTTATCTTGACAATTTCTTCTAGGGCGTTTAGTGTAAAAATCCATGGCTTCTCGTCATAAGGTGATGGCGTCAGCTCCAAAGCATGAAGCCGTCAGGTGTAAAAACCTGACTTTCTTGACTTTTTCTTGTTTTCTTCATTCTTGAGCATAAAAACGTCCGGAAAGCTCCAAAATGCTCCATTTTACAGAATTCATGTCCCAAGTACCTAAAATGACAAAAGAAACGATTTGAGGTAATATTTGACCATAAAAACATGATTTAGGGCTTAAATGACCCCCTAAAAACGTATCAAATAAATCCTTATTAAATACCCTTACACTTGGGATTTGCTTGTCCTCAAGCAAATGAGCTTTTATGCCAATTAAAATACAAGTTAGGGGTCATTTAATATTAATATAAAAGTAATTACAAGAAATTATCGATCCACCTTATTCAAAACAAGCACGGAAATTAAATACTAGCTCCTTAAATCTAGTGTTTGGATACTCTCATCTCTCAGGTGTTATAAGTGTATATATCACAAATGGAAATGGAAGAAATATCTCTTACTACTTGTCATAGCAAATATATTACCATAGGCTTGGGAAAGGATCAAACCTCCACCACTTTGGCGTAAACACCTAGGATAAACTATCAAAGAGATCTTTCAAAGGGTTATAATGTTAGGTGTAGGGATAAGGAAAAACATGGTTTGTTGGATAAGGGATATTTTACTGGTGGCAAGTTAATTATCTTAATTAATTGCATATACAATGCGGCATTGCTAAGCCAAGACTTGACACAACTTAAGCTAATTATGACCAACATATATATAAAAGAAACGGGATGGTAGTCCGTATGTTTTTTCTACTTTTTTTTTTTTCATACACTCTTGCCCTTCAACCCAAAATAATACATCAAGGGGGCTCGGTTCCTCCCCTTACACTTGAACTTTTACATAATTAAAAATAAAGACTCGAATCAAGATAATCGAAACACTTGGAGTACCTTAAAACATTAACGCATATATGGGGGTAATAAATGAAGTTCTTCCCCATTACTTCATAACACTAGTACTTTTACCCATGAGTCCCAATCATCCCAAAACAATATGTACAAGATATGACTCGAGTTAGTAACCATGTAATCAATTAGACAATTAACTAAGTGTTTAAACAAATAACAATAATGCACTAAAGATGAGTGCATACAAGGTAGGCTAAGGCGATTTTTGTGTACATTTGGGGGTGGATTGTAAAAAAATTCTTCCTTTAAGTAAGATGCTTAAAGTTAGAAAAGAAAAAGATAGGCTCTGAGGGTTGTACTAGGGGTATCGTGTACTAAAAATGAGTACATTGCAAAGGTGTGGGAAAATTACTTGACCAATGAAGTCAATGTAGTTATAATACAGGCTTAAAACAAGGGTTATCCTAATGCCTCTTATCATATAGTAAATCCTAACTACACGAATGTTGTCTCACTAGCGGTCTCGGGATGCATCACTAACGCAAGTTCTGGAATCTAAATACTACCGGTACACTCACAATCACTAAAGATAAACGCTTTTTCCTAATAAATCTAAAGGCGAACCTCACATTTTTGGGGTGGAAATTTTTTTGAATTGTACGGTTTTTTGTGCTAGTCATATAACTCCTATCCATGAGACGCTTATTAAGACTAAAGTTTCACTCATAAATGTTGCAAAAAATTTCAAATTTGGTGCTAAAATTACCCTAACAAATATTTCTTTCAGTTTTATTACACATCTACTATTAAACAAAACAAAGATCAAGCGAAGTTGTAGTTTCTAAGGTATCCCAACTTAACCCCTTACACTTAATTCGAACATTGTCCCTAATGTTCAATTAAAAGGTGTAAAAGTAAAAATAGATGAGAATGTGGTAACATGGTTAAATCTTCCTCCAAGAAAATGTACATATAAAGCTTCACTCCTGAAATATAATCATCTTCTTATCCAATATAACCTGTAAGTAACAAAGAAAACAAACATGAAACCTCGTGTAAAATTGGAGGTACACTATATATAAAAGTAAATCCCAGAAAGCAAATAAAGATATAATGCTTGCAAAATATATTTTTGAAGATTCCTGGAGGTCAAAAATTTAAGATTTAACGAAACTTTACAATTCCAGCAGAAAAAACAAAATCTGGAAAAATTTTCAGAAAACAGGGTCTGACGCCATCAGGATAGACCTGGCATAATTTTTATCTTTTGTTTCCGGAAAATTTCTAGAAAAACCTGTGTTTTAAGACCTGGAATTCCTGCAAAATATTCATTGTGACTCGATACAAGCATTTGATTCAAACAAATACTAATATGTACATTCATATCTTATTATTTTTGTTCATGTTCAATTCCGTTCTTTAAAACAAATATGAGCTTCCTTTACACTTATCTTTTGCAAAATACCTTTATATGTGATTAAGACGAAGTTAGAAATAAAATAAAGCATTTTACAAGTTTATTTGAGACATGAACAATGAATAATAAGAATGAAAAATACATACGAAAACAAATAAAAACAAATAAACAAAAAACAAACAAAATAAAGCTTGGGTTGCCTCCCAAGAAGCGCTTTTCTTTATTTACGAGTCTTGTAGCTAGACTCAAAGTCACACCCTATCATGTGACTCCATCACTAGTCACGTTCTCTAGGTCATCCTCTGGCTTAGTTTTGTACTCCGGACCTAGTTGTAGACATTCCTTGTAGAATCCCAATATTTTCTCATTACGTAGTCTACTCCCTTTCTCTTGTCCTCATCACTCCTATAGTATACTGACTGCTTAAATTCTTTCTCTAAATTGGTAAGGGATCGGTACTGCTGTATCTTATGCAGCATTTGGTAAGTAATTTCACTATCCTCGTCTCCAATCCTAACTAACCCTAAGGTTGGGTCATTAGTCATCCTAGAGACTTCTACAAACTATTTTCCTAATGCCACATTAGATAAATTTATGTCAACTGCCGGGCTAACATCCTCTAAAACCACAAAATCCATCAAATAAGTGAAGTTCCCTACATAAATGGGCAACCCTCTAACTCTTCCCACAAAATTACTTATTTTTCCCGTGTTGGGCTCTCTTCTAGGAGCTAGTTGTTTTTTCATAATCCAATAGTAGTACGTCCTAGACAAGATATTTATGGGGGACTTAGGGTCAATGTAAGCTTTCCATACATGCAAATGCCCAATATTGCATGGTATGTTCATAAGATTTGGGTTGCCGGCTCGAATGATTGGAAGATTTCTACAGATTGACCGGTTAGGATCATCCAATAGATTCTTATGACACGCAAGCTTCTCCTTAGTGGGAAACTTGTTGAAGTAATCCTCTACCTTTTCTTTCGCTTCCTAGACATTATTCTTAGCATTATTTCCTTTCTCAACCTTACTTTCCTCATCATCCTCACAACTTCTATCAATGGGCTTAATGGGAACTACGTTGACAAAGTGTATGTGTTTGGATGATGAAGGGTCCTTAACCTTATTTTCCCCACTAGGGTTGTTCACACCTTTTTTTAGCCTGGGTCATTCCTTGGTTATTCAAGGCCTTTATCAAATTATCAATTTTATTGGTCATCTCGTTTTGTTGTTGGTTGAATTCGGCTTCAAACCTAGCTATACGAGCTTTTTGAGATGCCATAAAATTGGATAACAATCCTTCAAAAGTATTGGTACTACTGTAATTGTTGGAAGGATTTTTTTTGAATATGCGGTTCGGGGTTGGGCCGTTTGGTTGGACACGATTAGGTGGATTGGAAGAATTATTTTGAGAGGGGTTTTGGTTTTGTTTCCACCTAAGGTTTGGGTGATTTTTCCAACAGGGGTTGTAGGAATCACCATAACTGTTTGGCTCGGGCTTGAAAGTGTACCACTTGTCTCCCGCTCCATCGGTACGCGAAGATGCGTAGTCCGCAAACCCTTGTTCGGGGAGTTCCATGCAATCAGGAGTGTCATGGGGACCACTACAATACTTACTTGAAGAAGTGATTTTGTTCAATTGGCTTGAAGGTTTAGGAGCCTCGTAGGATTTCATGAGAAACTTGACTTGGTTCTCAAGTTCCATGATCCTACGGTCGGGAATGCTTCAATTATTTGAAGGCAAAGATGTTGCCTTAACCGTTTTATTCAAGTCACGGGGATCATTCCAACATTCTTTGTCATAGAGAGCAAGATCTTCTATGATTCCCCATGATTCTTCCGCATTCTTGTCACGTAGCTTACCACCGGCCGCTTGGTCAATGGTTTGCCTTGTGGATTGATTGACATGATCATAAAAGATTTGGACTTGAAGCCAAAGATATATGCCATGATGAGGGACTTTTTGGAGTAAGTCCTTGAAACGAGTCCAAGCTTCGTAAAGAGTTTCACTTTGACGTTGTTGGAACATCAAGATGTCATTCCTTAACTTGGTGGTTCTTCCCGGTGGGAAAAATTGAGCAAGGAAACGAGAGGTGAGATCATCCCAAGAGGTGATGGATCCCGCGGGTAAATGCTCAAGCCATTGACTAGCTTGGTCACGTAGGGAGAATTGCAAGAGACGCAACTGGGTCGTCTCTTGAGTGGCAACATCAAGGTCTATGGAATCAACGATTTTAAGGAAATCCGTGAGATGTTGGTTCGGATTCGGAACGAAGTCCATGGAATGCACATCCACTTTGCACCGACCAGATGGTGTCGGATCGTAAGGGAGACACATTGGCTCCTTGGTTGAGCTCAATGGTGTTTTGATAGCCTTGGTGGTTAGGTCGGGAGTATTCTCCTAAAGTGCGGGCTCTAGGTGGTTCGGGTGGGTTTTGGTGGTTTGGTTGGTTTGGTTGAATGATGGGATCAAGGATATTATCACCTTCCATGATGGTTGATAATATGAATTACAAACAAAAACACGAGGAAATAGATAGACTAAAGAAAACCCAATAAAAAGAAAATAAAAAACTCACTAGAAAGGAACTAATGAGTAGACCTAATAAAAATAAAATTCAACCTAAAAAATAACTATTCCTCGGCAGCACCGCCAAAAACTTTGATGCAGGATTACAAAACTCGCAAAAGTTTTACTTCTCAAGGGATCTTGAGAAGCTTGCAATCCTACAGGTAGTGTACCTGACCGGTGTAGTATAGTGAGTGGCAAGTATCGGGGGATTGATCGTTCTCTAGGGGAATTGTGTCGTTAGGATTGAAAACTACTTAAACTAGGTCTAGAAGTAAGGGATGATTCTTTTTATATTTTTATAATTTTTTATGAAAGCAAATAAAATCTCAAGTTTTGGAAGAGTGGGCGGAATTAGTTGCTAGTCAACTAACCCAAAAGCTAGTAATTAACAAAATCAAATAAAATAACAGAAAAGTAAATGTGGTGAACTTCTTATGATGAGAAAATGTGTTTACTTAGATTTCACTATTCCCTAGTTATCTCCTATTGATTATTGATTTGTTACGATTGTTTGGATGAAAGGATTGTATTCCTTAATTCCATTCGCGGGGGTGTGTACAGCCTTCCCTAACCCTATGAGTTTCTATCTCTACTTATGTCGACACATTTAGTATCCTAACATAGCCTCATTAATAGTCCCTCATACATTAAATACAACCAATAAAATCGTAGTACACATCTGATTACATTTCTTAAGACATTCAAGCCAGTTACTGTTAGGAGATTTAGCCGGTTTTCTTAAGCCTAACGCTAGTCAATCAACCAAGCAGTCAATAACAACTCAACAATCAATATTCAACAACTAGGTTTCATTAGATCTAAGCAAACACTAATAAATCTAAGGTAGCATGTTAAAGGCAAGACAAGATAAACAATCAATCAAACAACACATAGACATATTGAATGATTAAAAGGAAGACTTATATTTAATTAAACACGAAAGAAAATAGGGTTTGAAAACCCTAAAGTAGCTGTGAAATTCATCTAGGGTTTGTTGCTAAAAATTTCCACCCCCACTAATGAATGAAAATCAAAATATATATATATAGATATACAAGTCTGACGGCGTCAGGTTTTATCTTCTAACGCTGTCAGGTCGCCGTGTCTTAGCGTTTCGTATCGCCCAAGAGATCTCTGACGCAGTCCCGTTGTAAGGGTTCTGGATAGTCTCTCTTTAGCTTAACACGAGACGGCCTTGCTCCAAATGCACCTGACGCCGTCTGGTGTTATCTTGAAAAATTCTTCTAGAGCTTTTAGTGTAAAAATCCATGGCTTCTCGTCATAAGGTGATGGCGTCAGCTCCAAAGCATGACACCGTCAGGTGTAAAAACCTGACTTTTCTTGTTTTCTTCATTCTTGAGCATAAAAACGTCCGAAAAGCTCCAAAATGCTCCATTTTCCGGAATTCATGTCCCAAGTACCTAAAATGAAAGAAACAATTTGAGGTAATATTTGACCATAAAAACACGATTTAGGGCCTAAATGACCCCCTAAAAACGTATCAAATAAATCCTTATCAGTGACACTCCTTCATGATCCTAACTGCTTCTCTACTAGCAACACATCTCTTGATGATCTAGTCTAGGCATCTACAAAATAGAAAAGGCTCGTCCAAGAAGTAATATTTTAATTGAGTGAAGAATCTTCTCCTTTCCTGACTATTCATGTATTCTGGAATAACTCTACTTGCGAGATAATTAGCATAATCAGCATACCATGGTTCTGAATCATTGATCGGCATAAGCTGCTCTTCAGGAAATGAATCTCGAATTTCACTAATAAACTTTTTCCAAGGTCAGGGTTCTCCAGAAGAGAGAGATGATCAGCAGCAAGGTTCTCAGCGCCCTTTTTGTCGCGGATTTTGATATCGAATTCTTGCAATAACAAAATCCAATGAATTAATCGTGGTTTAGCGTCTTGTTTTGAGAAAAGATATCGAATGGCTGAATGATTCGTAAAGAAAATTGTTTTAGATAAGACCATGTATTGCCGAAATTTGTTGAAAGCAAAAACTACAACCAATAACTCTTTCTCCATGGTGGTATAATTTTCTTGGCCAGGATTCATGGTTTTGCTAGCATAGTAGATGGTCTGAAAATGCTTATTTAACCTTTGACCCAGCACTGCTCCAACGGCATAGTCACTAGCATCACACATTATCTCGAATGGTAGCTCCCAGTTTGGTGTAATTATAATAGGAGCTTGTGTGAGGTCTCGCTTCAAACAATTGAATGCTTCCTTACATTCTTGTGAGAAGTCGAATGGAGCATGCTTAACTAGTAGTTGAGTCATTGGTCAAGGTATTTTTGAAAAGTCCTTGATGAACCTCTTATAAAACCTGGCATGACCGAGGAAACTTCATATGGCTTTAACGGTTTTGGGTAAGGTAGCTTAGATATAGCTTCAATTTTAGCTCGATCCACCTCAGCCCATTCCCAGAGACTTTATGTCCAAGGACAATCCCTTCTTTTACCATAAAATGATACTTTTCCCAATTGAGGACTAAGTTAGTCTCCTTGTAGCGTTTGAGCATTTTCTTGAGCTTAGCAAGACATCAATCGAAGGAATCCCTAAACACAAAGAAGTCATCCATGAAGACTTCCATTAGCTCATGGAAGATCATTGTCATACATCTCTAAAAGGTAGCAGGTGCATTACATAGTCCGAAGGGCATTCGTTTGTACGCGAACATTCCATAAGGACATGTAAAGGTTGTCTTTTCTTGGTCCTCAGGGGTGATAGGAATTTGAAAATATCTCGAGAATCCATCGAGGAAGCAGTAGTATTCATGCCCAGCTAATCTTTCTAACATCTGATCAATAAAGAGCAATGGAAAGTGATCTTTTTTGGTTGCATCATTCAATTTCCTATAATCGACGCACACCCGCCAACCAGTAACTTTTCTTTGAGGAACCAATTCACCCTTATCAATTTTTACAACTGTCATTCCTCTTTTCTTTAGTACAACCTATACCGGACTAACCCAGGGACTATCTGAGATTGGGTAAATTAGACCGGCATCTAGGAGTTTAACGACCTCTTTCTTTACCACTTCTTTGATGTTTGGATCTACTCGCCTCTGAGGTTGTACAGTGGGTTTATAATCCTCTTGCATGAGGATTTTGTGTGTACAAAAGGTCGAGTTGATCCCTTTTATATCAGCAACACTCCATGCTATAACCCCTTTATACTCCTTTAGGATATCCAGGAGTTGATCCTTTTGTTCGGCATTCAGGGAGGAGTTTAAATTACCGGGAGCTGATCCTTACCTTGAAGGAAGGCATATTCTAGGGGATTTGGGAGCTCTTTTAATTCAAGCGTGGGGGGTTCGATTATGGAAAGTTTGAGCTTGTTTTCAGGTCGCCAAAGTTCAAGTGGTTCGATGGCTTCTTTTCGGGGATAGAAGGAAACCGCGTTGATCACTCCAGTCTCTCCTTCTTCTGCCTTGGTCAATAGGTCATCACCATCTTGCAACCAGCCCATTGTGATTTGTTCATCAACACATATGTCAATCACATCGGTGAATTCATCGACTTCACTAATACTGTAAAACTGGTTATTAGGTGCAAGAGGAAAATCCATCGTATCCTTAATGTCGAAGGTCAGGCTTTCAGACCCTACTCGCAAATTTAACTTGCCATCATGAACATCAATGATCGCGCAAGAAATGGCCAGAAATGTTCTGCCTAAAATGATGGGGACAATGTCATCCTCCTCCATTTCCATGATCATAAAATAAAATGGAAATTTAAACTTGCCTATCTTGACCAATACATTCTCACATATTCCTAAAGGATAATGTCATCCTCCTCCATTTCCAGGATCATAAAATCAACTAGAAATTTAAACTTACCTATCTTGACCAACACATTCTCACATATTTCTAAAGGATATTTGACTGACCTATCAGCTAATTGAATATTCATATGCATTAGTTTCAACCCAGAGTATCCTAGTTTAAGGAACATGGAATATGGCATGAGATTTATGCTTGCTCCTAAGTCAGCCAGAGCATTTTTCACAGTTAAACTGTATATGGAGCATGGCAGAGTAAAACTGCCCGGATCATCCACCTTTTTGGGTAGGCCTCTTTGGGTGACAACGGAATATTGTTCCCCTAGAGTTACCAGGCCCTCGAGTTTCTTTATGTTGGAGAGAAGTTTCCTGATGTATGTACTATACTTGGCCATATGGTAACAAGCATCAATGAGTGGGATGGTAATGACAGAGTCCTTTAAGTTTGATAAAAATCTTTTGTTATCAATTTTGATATTCTCATTCTTGAGGCGAGATGGATACGGAACCTTTGTAGGTTGCATAGGTCGAGTAGAAACTAGGGGAACTACGTGAGGAATTTGCTCAGGCATATCAACTCCTTCTTCATTGGAAAGTTCAGTCTCAGTGGCGATGGATTTTTGAGTTGGGTGTGGTGGATCCCTAGTTGTTGTCCCAGCTCGGGTTGTAATAGCAAACAATGGACCTTGTTGATCGAGTTGAGGATTATTGTTACCATCAAGGCCAGCATTAAGTTCCAAGAATTTGGTTCTCAACTCTTTATGTTGCTCAGTGATGAGGCCATTAAGGCTTTTAACAGCAAGTCCTTTTTGTGAGTGAAATGCCCAAGGTCTTTTTCAAAGGTGCTTCTGACCTTGAATTCAGGTCACCCCCTCTCCTTCTTTTTTTCTAACAAAATTACCCCACGGGGTATAATCATTGCTTTGATAGAAAACTAGTAGGGAAGGGTCATCAAAGATGTCATGGCTTGATAAACACACTTGTTCGGTGGTGGTTTCATCCCTACATTCTTCCACCTCATGCGGGCCCCCACATTGGTCGCAAATTAGGTATGGGTTTGATAATCTTCTAGTGTTTTGTGACCTTTTCGGATATGACATTTTTTCTTGTAATCTTCTCAGTCGGCTCTCATGGGTGGGGGTTGTACCATCTCAGATACACTCATGATAGAATTGGGTTCATCCCAGGTATTGTCTTGATCTTGAGTGTACTCCTCGATCCGATTCCACCCTTCCTCAGCACTTAGTTTGGTGATTTTTCCTTTCACCGAATGGTTGATTCCATTCTGGTCACTCTGAGAGACATTTTCATAGAAGATTTGGACAAGGATCTAAAGCTCAATTCCTTGATGAGGGGCTTGTCATATGAGATCCTTAAAACAAATCCAAGATTTATGATTGGGGTCAGTTTTTCCTGTGTGAAAATGGGGGATTTTGTCTCTAATCATTGAGGTTCTTCCTTGTGGAAAGAATTTATCATAGAATTTTGAAATAAGCTGTTCCCATGAAAAAATGGATTCAGAAGGAAGTCTGTCATACCATTCTTTTGCTTTTTCTTTCAGAGAAAAGGGAAAGAATCATAACCGGGATGTATCCCGAGTGGCTCCATCCGCATGGATGGTGTCAACTATTTTCAAGAAATCCTTGATCTGCTAAATTGGTCTTCCGTTTTCAACCCATGAAACTTGCACACACTTTGGACAAGCCAAACATCATTAGCGTGCAGGACTCCATCGGTATGTTCATTTGGAAAAAGGATAACATTGTAGAAACCACGAAAGGTAGGAGAAGAGTAGTCCTTAAGGCACTTGGAGATAGGATTCTCTGGAGCATCCTCACTTTGATCAGATTTGGAACTAGGAGGTGTAGAGTGATGGTCAGACTCCTCTTCGAAAAGAGCTTCATCAAAGTTGATGGTAGTGCCATGTGGTTCGGATGTCTGAAGGGATTGTCTTAGCCTACGCATTTCTCTATCAGGTTCTGCGTAAGGTTGGATGAGGGTTTTGATGGAGCTACGACTCCTAGTAAGTCTAAAATTATTGGAATCTTCATCTACCATGATGGCCAAGGAAGATTTAAAACAAAGAATTAAGGGAGAAAGATAGACTAAAGAAATCTTACGAAAAAAAATAAAAATCTCACTCGATATGAATCAAGTGAGTACTAATCGAAATAAAAATCAACCTAAGAAATAATTATTCTCCGGAAATGGCACCAAAAACTTGATGCGAAGATTGCGCCTCACAAAAGGTTTTACCTCTCAAGGGATCTTGATAGATTTTGAAATCCTCCATGCAGTGTACCTGGTCGTTGTAGTGTAGTATATGGTACGTCCGGGGGATTGATCGCTCTCTAGGAGAATAGTGTCGTTAGGATTGAAGTGTAGATCAACTAGGTCTAAAGGTGAGAGATGATTCTTTTTGTATTTTATATTTTATGAAAGCACTTAAAATCTCGGGTTTTTGGAAGAGAGGGCAGAATTAGTTGTTGTTGATATAAATAATGCCTAAAAACGTTATTCATATTTTTCGATATCTCTATGTTTTGATGATCACAAAATGTAAACTCATTAAACTAGAGATTATGACATAAACAAGTATTTAGTCATAAATGTTCACTTGAACAACCTAATCACTTAAGGTATGAATAAACAATGTGACTAATGCATTATATGATCAAAGGAACATTTTTTTAATCACTAGACTTTTTATAAAATGTCACAAACATTTTATATCTTTTAGAAAATCATTTTTTGTACTAAATTAAAATGTTAAATTAACCATAAATATATAAATTCAAAATTTCAACAAAAAAAAAGGTAAAATAATCCAGAAAAACCTTCTCCACAAAAGGACAAAGATGTCCAACGTTCTGGAGAGGCGGCCCCCTTAATTAACTAGGTGGCTCCTTAATCATTAAGGGGACCGGCCCATAATTAAGGGGACCGGCATGCTCCAGAACAGTATTTTTGTTGGCTATAAATACTGGTTCATTCCACATATTTTTCTCACCTTTTTGCACGAAAACTTTCTGTCCAAATCTCTCTAAATCAATTCTTTGATCATATAATCATAAGCTTTTGTTTCCAAGTGATTCAAGCTTCAACACTCAAGTGCAAAGAGAAGAATACTTCTATTAATCAAGACTAGAAGTATTACAACTTAGTATCATCTTGCTATCTATGTTGTTAGTTCATTTCAACTTGTAAATTATTTATTGATTGGTGTATAAGGTGTGTATATTGGTTAGCTCGATTTAGACATAGGAGCTAGATTAGTTGAAAGTGTGAAATTGAACTAGAAGCAAGGAAGTAGAAGTGTATAGAAGTAATAGTAAGTAGTGAAGACATAGAAGCCTTGAAGTTGTGAAGACTTAGAAACCTTGAAGTAGTAAAGACTTAGAAACCTTGAAGTGGTAAAGACATAGAAGCCTTGAAGTTGTGAAGACTTAGAAACGTTGAAGTGGTAAAGACTTAGAAACCTTAAAGTGGTAAAGACTTAGATGCCTTGAAGTTTTGAAGACATAGAAGCCTAGAAGTTGTGAAGACGTAGAAGCTTTGAAGTAGTGAATAGATAGAGGTTGTGAAGCCGTGAAGAAACAAGAGTTGTGCAGAAGTGTAGAAGGCGTGAAAGGGTGTGAAGAAGTTGTGGTGTGATTGAAGTTGTGAGATTGGTTCTAACTACAATTGGAACTCGACATATAGCTTGTGTCGTTAAATTGGTGTAAGCTAAGGTGTGTACGGTTTTCTCCGCCATAAGGGAGTATATTGACTTAGTGAAGAAAACTCTCGAGTTAGGTGCTCGGGGAGTGGAGTAGGGCAAGGAAGGTGTCCTTGTAGCCGAACCACTATAAATCCTTTGTCTCTTGGTTTGTTCTTTCCATCTCTCACTCTTTACTTAGTTTACTTATTTACATTTCGCATATAGTTATAATTGTGCATAGATCAACTTCGCATAAAGATCAAACTATAGTTCCATTCATAAAACTATTTTCACATAACCAACCTAAATGGATATATATATATATATATATATATATATATATATATATATATATATATATATATATATATATATATATATATATATATATATATATATATAATATTGATAATATTTTAGGTCATACACTAAAATTTAATCAAGTATTTTTTTTTAAACAACTATAGTGAATAAACTCAAATTTATATTTTAGAAACAAAGTTTTTCTAAACTCAATACTTTAAAAACAAAGTTTTACAAAACGAAAAAGAGGGAAAACTATTCAACCCGCCCTTCTAGTTTTCCACAATTGGTATCAGGAGCCACGTCAAGCAAGATTTTTAAAATATATTGTATTTTAAAACTTGCAACGATCTATGGAATCTGGAAAATATTTAGAAGCGGATCTAACGCAACAACTATCATTATTTGAAAACTACAATTTTAGTGAATGGAAAAATAAATTTGAAAGTTATGTGAAATCAATAGATCTTGATCTTTGGAATATCATTTCAGTTGGTGATCTTCAAACAACTAAAACGGATTTTGAAAGTCAATGCAATCATCTTCAAACAATGATTAATAAAAGTACTAAAGCTAAATTAATGATTTATAAAACCTTACCAAGAGTTGAATACGAAAGAGTATTCTTTTGTGAAACGGCAAGTGATATTTGGAAATGTCTTTTAAACTTTCACCAAGGGAAATGTAAAGCCAAAGATGATAAACTTAATGTTACACAAGAATTAGTCACTCTAGAAAATTTGATAGATAAATACTTAGTTGAAATAAATACAAGTGCTACTAGTTCAAATGTGGTCATTGAAGGTATCAAAAACGAAGAATACACGAGCCAAATCCGAAGAGAGATTGTAAATGAATCATGGAGTGACATGGACGAAGAAGATCATCAAAATATAGCTTGTGAAGATATTTATATAGATGAAACTACAAGTATTGATGGCAAAGAGTGCATGCGCCAAGACCTAAGTGAACTTATAAATGAAACATGGAGCGACATGGACAATGAAAAGGATCATCATATGGTATGTGAATATTGTGAAGAAAATAAAGCTACAAACAAGGTACAATCCGAAACCAAACATTTTTGCTATGATCAATTTATATTAGAGTTCAACTTCAAACATTTTTGCAACATAGACCCAAAAATCATCCTTAAAAATGAATCTTCAACATCCGTTGAAAGTAACTTTGAAAAAGAAATCATTTTAGAAGATAAAATGTCTAGACTTGAAAGTAATGAAGATATTTATATAGATGAAACTACAAGTATTGATGGCAAAGAGTGCATGCGCCAAGACCTAAGTGAACTTATAAATGAAACATGGAGCGACATGGACAATGAAAAGGATCATCATATGGTATGTGAATATTGTGAAGAAAATAAAGCTACAAACAAGGTACAATCCGAAACCAAACATTTTTGCTATGATCAATTTATATTAGAGTTCAACTTCAAACATTTTTGCAACATAGACCCAAAAATCATCCTTAAAAATGAATCTTCAACATCCGTTGAAAGTAACTTTGAAAAAGAAATCATTTTAGAAGATAAAATGTCTAGACTTGAAAGTAATATTGAAATTGATCTTGAATGTAAAAAATGTCAAGACTACAAACAAGAAATTAGAAACAAAAATGAAAAAGCAAAAATATTAGCTAAATTTGAAAATAGTTCCAAATCTTTAAAATACTTACTTAATATTCAAAAGTCTTTTGATGATAAAACCGGCTTAGGATTTAATGCAAATGATCCTTCAACAAGTAAATTAAGGCAAATAAAATTTGTAAAATCTAGTAGAGAAATTTAGAATTAATATTATTTACATCCATTACTAATTATGAAGTCAAGAAAGTCATTGTTTGTTTGTTAAGACAAACTATTGATGAATTCTTGTACTCCTTGGCGACATCCTCACCATGTGTATTATAATGCAATGGATGTCCTCAACTAACCATCTTGGACCCATGAGAATCTGGGTACCAAGTTGTTTTTTTTATTAGGTAATTAACGAACGAAGAGACGGTTGTATTTTTTTAATGGATTGCTCACGATCAAAACATACTGATGAAGACTAGTGAATCATATCACTATCTATTCTACACACGATTAACAAATGACGTAGTTGCGGCCATTATAAGAATTGATGATAAGATCTTCACTATTGGAGTGTTGTTTTTTAGAAGTATTCAAAGTAATTTCTACTAGTGAAAATCAAGAAGGGTGTCTAAAATTTCATCACTTAATTAAGATGAATTGTTAGACTACCTCAAGATGAAGGAATCAAACAAAAACGTTTTTCATAAACACGAATCATGAAAAAGGAAATACCTCCGTTGAAGATATTCAAGTCATCTCATCATTCTACGTTCAAGTTATCCAGTAATCAAATTCTTATGGTGGTATCTTGGGATGATTAAATATGAAGATACGAAAAATACTACTCAAGATGGTTTTGTGTATTAAGGATATTACAATAATTAATTCACATGAAAGACATGATTCGGATCAAGCCACTTTGGTCGTTAAAGGCATTGCATGTTCACTTCGCTACGATATTATGTTTTGGCTAAACATTTAAGATGTCAAGCAACATTCACGTGCTCACTCATAAAGAAAAGCTGGACATGAGGTAAGTTTTCTTTTCAATAACTTATAAGCATTACACTATATCTAACTATGTCATAATTAGTCTATAAAATATGTTTAAGGTTGTAGGTTGCCTTGTTCATATTCTATTAGTTAAAATTGCTAATATAATATATACTTGAACTTAGCTTAGCTGTCACTCTAGACATTATATTAATTGCCCACTTGCTTATTCACCATTGATTATGGAAATCATCTATGACCGCTAATAGAATGATTATATTTAAGGACAAATAACCAATCTAGTAGCAAGAATAGATACGTTATACCATAACCTAGGATTAAGATAAAGAATATTTTGACGAGCTAAGTAAATATGCGCTAATTTTGCTACCATAGATGATAGGTCATATCCCTCTCAAAATATATTGCATCAAGCCTCTATAATTATCTCATCACTCACTAATGGTTATAGTTTACATACAAAAAGGTTATAGGTGACAATAGGCTTAACCGACTCTCTTGAATATGTGATTTTATACAAATACTCTTCTTAAATCCATGATTAAGGATTTACGTTGTTAAAAATCCAATATCATGCATAAAACTCACACTTTGAATAATAATCTTTTCAGTAACTATCACATTTTTCAACAACATATTTTGGAATTTGAATAACCACAACTTTATCCTAATCAAAAATCAAGGATTAAGAAAACTTCTTTTTCTCTTTTATTGACACATTTTGAAGCAAACCCCAGTCTATCTTACTCAAATATACACATGAATCTACTTCAAAGCATTGTTGAATAATGCTAAAAACATTTTCTTAAACCATCTATGATAATCTCTTATTTGTTATATATTTTTTTTAACATGACATTCATAATAAAACAAAATCATCTCAAGAGAATCATGGTTTGCCTACTTGAATCTTGTTTGCAACAAGTCTTGATGTCCTCACAATCTTATCTCTCCTTCTGTTGCACATAGGCACCACTTAGAATCAATGAACTAGTTCATTAATCTTATTAGTTAATCATTAGCCTAACATGATTTGTTGCCTCTTATCTTATAAAATTTTCTTGCTTGATGATTAGGATTGCATGCTTATTAAAGATTTCTTGTTTACTTAATCCTTGTAGATAATTTGTTTTATATATATATTTAGCATATCCTATATTGCCTCAAAGAGTGAACGTGCTTAAAACCAAACCCAAACACATAACCTTCTCTAAAAATTTCTGCCAAAAACCCATTTTTGGTAATCTGGAAAACACCACATGGGAGGCCCCCTTAAATTACAAGGCGGCCCCCTTAATTATTAAGGGACCGGCCCCTATTTAAGGGGACCGGCCATCTGATGGTCGGGGTTACTGTTTTGTTTTCCACTTTTTGACCCATTTTCACCCTATACTTCCCAAAATTCACAAACATATTTTGTCCTAAAACTACCCCTCAAAATTTACCTTCCTAAATCACACTTTTCTTACACTATAAATACATCTCCTTCGTCATTAATGATCATCAAACCAAACATGTCATCCCCCAACAACCCAAGATCTAAACTCTCAAGAGTTTCTAAGATCTCCGTAAAACCCGTTTGGAGGAGAAAGATTGACTCTTGTTAAAATTCAAGTGATGTTGTTCCAAATCAATCAATACCCAAAACTTATACTCATACAAATAACCCATCTCACAAACAAATCCAAACACCCATACTTGGTTCCACCAATGCTCCTTCTCATGATGAGCATGCACAATCCCAAAACAACAATCCTAACTTCATTGCCAATACTTCACTTGTTGGTCATTCAACAAAAACACCATCCACTCATGAAGCATCTCTTCCATCCATATCATGCTTTCATGATTACCCAAGCTCAAACATGTCTCCACCACCAAGAGTACCACCACCACACCCTACAACTTCACATGCCATTCCTATGTTGCATGTTCAAACCTTCACCCAAGACAACAACCATACTCCACCACCATCACCTTCCTCCGAACACTTGAAGTTCGTTGAGGAGCTAAAAGAAGCACATGAGCTTAGTGCTCTTCTAGCCTTACATCTTGCTCAACGCAATTTGGATCCACCTCCATCTAGCTCAACCTCATCACCACACAACCCAAATCAAATTGAGAAGCATGTCAACAATTGCCCCTGTTGCATCTTCCTCCAAAAACAAACCATTGCATTGAATGAGCACTTTACTTGGATTGAGTATCTCCTCACTAGATCTCAACAAACACCATCACTTGAACAACATCTAAACACTCAACCAACAAACTCAACTCCAAACTCAACACCTCCAAGCTCTCCATTACCAAACTCACCAACATCCATGAAACCAAAAATATACCTCCATTAAGCCATCAACATGATCCCCACGCAACCACTCTCGCCTAAGCATACTATATGCTTATGCTTTTTTATTTTTCAAATAAAACACTTCAAGCTTTTGGGATACAAGCAAGTTTGTTGACACACTCTCTCTTGGCAAAATAGGATGTTCTACTAGATTTAGAATTCTAGTATTATGAATGATGTAACAATGATTATGTGTTTGGCATAATCATTTTAAAATAATGAATGCTTTAATATGTGTTCCTAATATTCCTTTGTCATGCTTATCATTAGTTACTATTATGCTATATATATATATATATATATATATATATATATATATATATATATATATATATATATATATATATATATATATATGCTTATGCTTCTAATATTTTTCTTGCAAGTATTCCATAGCTCGATTCCTTGGTGCCCTCAAATGAGGGGGAGCTTTCTCATACGACATCATTCACACATGAAACTTGTTGGCTTAAACCTTTTTTATACTACAAAAAGGGGAGAAGTGAATATAAACTCACTAAATACTCGTCTAAATGTTAATTTTTGGATTTAATGAGTTTAGATTTTGTAATCATCAAAAACGGGGAGATTGTTGATATAAATAATGCCTAAAAATGTTATTCATATTTTTCGATATCTCTATGTTTTGATGATCACAAAATGTAAACTCATTAAACTAGAGATTATGACATAAACAAGTATTTAGTCATAAATGTTCACTTCAACAACCTAATCACTTAAGGTACTAATAAACAAAGTGACTAATGCATTATATAATCAAAGAAACAGTTTCTTAATCACTAGACTTTTTATAAAATGTCACAAACATTTTATATCTTTTAGAAAATCATTTTTGGTACTAAATTAAAATGTTAAATTAAACATAAATATATAAATTCAAATTTTCTACCAAAAATGGTAAAAATAATCCAGAAAAACCTTCCCCACAAAAGGACAAAGATGTCCAACGTTCTTGAGGGGCGGCCCCCTTAATCATTAAGGGGAGTGGCCCCTAATTAAGGGGACCGACACGCTCCAGAACAATATTTTTGTTGGCTATAAATATTGGTTTATTCCACAGATTTTTCTCACCTTTTTGCACAAAAACTTTCTGTCCAAATCTCTCTAAATCAATTCTTTGATTATATAATCATAAGCTTTTGTTTCCAAGTGATTCAAGCATCAACACTCAAGTGCAAAGAGAAGAATACTTCTATTAATCAAGACTAGAAGTATTACAACTTAGTATCATCTTGCTATCTAAGTTGTTAGTTCGTTTCAACTTGTAAATTATTTATTGATTGGTGTATAAGGTGTGTATATTGGTGGTGTGTCCTTATTCACACACTTTTTCCTGTCCATTTTAAGACCAAAACAGACAAAAAATAACCATAAATTCCAAAGATATTGTGATTTTGTGTTGGTGATCATGCAGGAACAGATATTTCAGAAATTTGCAAAAATCAGGCCAAAAAGGACAAAAACGAGCACGAGTTTGGAAATCATATCAAAAGCTAGAGTCGGGGAAGCAAATTACCATTTTTGAGCTCAGAATGTCAAAACACACCTTGGAGAATCACCAAATGCCAAAAATAATCCTTGGAGCAAGAGTTTACAAAATTGGCAGAAATGGTCCCTCAACTTTGGAAATTGACAAAAATGGCCCCTGAAGTCACAAGTGTCAAGTTTGGTCCCTGGGTGAAAAGTTTGAAGAAACTACAAGTTTAGCCCCTGAAGTTTCAGATTTGGCAAAAATGGTCCTTGGAATTTCAAACATGGAAAAAATCAAATGAGGTCCTTGTATTATTCAACCTTGGCAAGTTTTACCCTTGCAAGTACTTTGGACAGTTGCCAAATCCAACCCTTCTATTTTCAGAAAATTACATAATTGGTCCTTGTGATAATTCCTAAGCCAAACGGACCCTTTTTATTATTACACCAAATCCATAATCCAAACCAAACCACTAATCCAATCCAACACCCCCTGATCCACTAACCTTCCAAGCCCAAAAGCCACCCAAGCCCAATCCCCGTTTTAATACTCCTTCCGGTCAAAATAAGTCAAACAAACATCCCTTCCCTCCCACCTTCATCACCACTTGCCTGAAACACATCAACTCACCCCCCACCATCTCCATCACATCCGACCGCCCACACCACTATCCCTTACCCTTCACCTCAGCATTAAATGCTACCACCCCCAATTGGTACTTAATCAGAGCTAATTGCAAATTGCTCTTTTCCCGCCACAACACGTGGAAGGTCAAGATGAAGTTTCAGTGATCCAATGGCTATAAATAGAAGTGGGAAATGATCAGAGAGTCCTAAAAACCCTAATTGGAAGCTATAAATTGGAGAAGAAGGAGGAGAGCAAGACAAGTAGTTAATTAGCATAATAGTAGTGTTGTTTTTAGCTTAATCTTAATTTCAATTGTAATCTTTAGTCCAAAAACCTTGTAATCTTTTTTCTTTAAGTTAATGAAAATTTTTCAGTTTTAAATCCGGTGTATCAATTTTCAGTTTCAATAAGCATTTCAAGTATCTTCTTAAAAGTTCATTAGTTGCTATCATCTCTTTATATGCTCATATAAGCTCACCTAGTAACTTATAACATAAAAAGAAAACAAAAAGGAAGCAAATAATTAGTACAAATAAAACACAGGGTACCTTTGCATTTAGTTGTGGAAAGCTAAGGAATTGGCTGAAAGGGATAAGCCAGAAGGACTTTACTAGCTTATTTTTTGAATAAGCTTGAGCTTGTTGCTGATAAAGAGGCCCTAGTAAAAGCTAGGTCAAGGTGCAAAGTTATTTGTCTCAAAAATTTAAATTTCTAGTGTAATTTAGCATAATCTGTTGTAGTGATTATTTGTGCTCAATTGTTGCTTATTTCTGCTTACTATTTCTTATTAGATAAGTACTAGTCCATAGATTGAGCTCTAGTTTTAGTTTCATCAAGTTTCTTTAAAAATCACAAAGTTTAAGTAGTGTTTGGATTTGTCTGTTTGATTGTGCATTTGTTGGTTTCATTGACTAAAATTGGTTTAAACATCCTTCTCAGTAGCAATATAGCCTAGAATAACCATCTTTTAGCTGGATGTAAGCTTTAATAGTCAAAATCTCTTTAATCATACCTTAGGCAGTTAACTGTGGAAATTTTAGATTAGTGGACCACTCAAATCAACTCACAAATAGATAAGGTAGCTTGAATCAATAATATTATAGCTTAATAATTTCTTATCAGTCAATATGATTAGATCAAATCTCACTTTAGTCAACTTAGGATCAAAACATAAAAAGTCAAAGGTTCATCTCTTTCAGAAAACCAAAATTTAAAGGAATTTTCATGATTTTATCTTTCAATTTCAAGATCTGAGCTTCTTGGAGGTTAAAGTCCATCAGCTAAACTTGTGAAACCCATGCTCAGCTTATTTTTAAGAATTTTTTATAGTGCTTATTTGGCTTGTTGAAAAGACCTGCAGGGTAGGTTAACACCCTACACCAGGGCACTTTGATTTTTGGTCTTTTTTCAATTGCCCCTCCTGAATTCATTAGTAAACCTTAGGACTTGTAATTTAGCTTTTTGGAAAGCTCTTCAGCATGGCCTTTTAGGTCTTAGCTTATTTTGGATCTCAGTCATCATCTAGTTAGCTTATTTGTGCCTTTAAGTTTGCCTTATTTCACTTAGTATACTGAGGACTCAGTATAGATCACCAAAGTTCAATTGTCCATATCTTGTTCATTAGTGGGCCCCACCTTGTGCTTTTTGGATTTTTGGAAACCCCAATAAGCCATCTCTCTGAATCAGTGCTTATTTTGTATTTGTGATCCCATTTGGCCAACCAAATAAAGGCCTGCAACTTGGCCTTTTTCACCAAGTATACTGAGCTCATCAGTGTGTCTTGGCCTATTTCCAGTGCTTATATCTAGCTTATCAGTGACCCTTAGGAGTTGCTTATTGGTTTATTTGAAAGGCTCCCAGTCCATCTTTGTGAATCAAGCCTTTATTTGGACTCTTAACCCCCCTAGTGGACCCCACAGAGGCCTGCAAGTTGGTCTTTTTGGCCTGTCACTTGGGTAGTTTTGGCCCTTAGCTTATTTGCCTTTCACAGCTTATTTCTTGTGCTTATTTGCTATCTTTTGCTTATTTCTAGTGTAACTCAACTGTTTGTAGCTTATCTTATTTTGTGCAATCACATTGTAGCTTTTTATTAGCTTTTTTCAAAAGATCAAAGTCCTAATAAGCTTATAATTCAAGCTGTTAAGCTCATAAGCACTCAAACTGCTTAATTTTGAGTACCAGCCAACTTGTCTTTGTAAAAGTTAGTTAATTATCAGTATTAAGTAGTTTTGTAAAAAGAAAATCAAGAAAAACCAAATTTAAAAATAGTGATAACTTCTATTTAAGTCATTTGGCTTATTGCTCAGCTTTTTCAAAAAGCAATTTTCAATATTATAATTTTCCTATGTTTCTTATATATTAAAATAGTTTAAGAAAAAAATTCATAATTTTCTGAGTTAATTTAGTATTTATAATAATTAATTTAAGTTTAATTAGATGTAATTTTTTTAAATAAAAAGCCAAAAATTAATTTTCCTTCTGCTTATTTATATGCAAAAGTAACTTTTTATATTTTTCCTATGTCTTATAATTTGTAAAGTATTTTTAGAAAAATTTCCATAATTTTCACTGTTCATTTAGTATTTTTCATAATTAAATTAGTTAAAATAGCTTTTAATTAATAAATAAGTAAATAATTAGTAAAATAGTTTAAAAATAACTTTTATAAACTTTTTATAATTTTTTAGGATTCTTGTGATGGTTAAGTAGTTTTGTAAAAAATTTCATATGTTTCTAAGTCACTTTAGTATTTTTTTTAAATTTAAATTAGATTTAAATTAATTTTAATTAATTATTAAATAGCTTAAAATAGTTTTTAATTAATATTAAATAATAAAATAATCAAAAAAATATTTTTTTTTATTAAAATTTTCTTTAAATATTAAGTTTGTAAAAAAGTCAATTTTACCCCCTCTAGTTTAAATTAGCTTAAAACTCACCTTTTTCCCAGTACGCAATCGTATCTGTTATTAATTTGGTTTACATTTATATACATCTGTAATCTTGTAATTCTTAATACTGTTTATTTATCTTAATATCAATCAATTCCAATAGTGTAATCAAATCCAAATCATTATTTGTTACTTTCTCAAATCACTGAATCTATCAAACGTTACCCAAAACACAATTTCAACCTCGTTGGGACTTAACGACCCGTGAACACATTGTGCTTTTAACGGATCATAAATTGATCTCTCCTATCCCTCAGGTTTGACCTGTTGACCATCCTTGGTTAATTTGGACTGGCTGTTTGGGAGGAGTCAAAATTTTGGCGCCGCTACCGGGGAGGTTGTTGCGTGTTTCAAAAAACGTTTAGGTTTAATGATTTTCAAAACCCTCCTTGTACAAATTTCACCACTTTGTAAATTTTTGTAAAAAACTAAATCATATCAGAAAAGTTCATTAACACTTTTCCTAAAGTGTTAACAACACCAAAAAAATCAAAAACAACAAAACAAATCGTGAAGTTAAATTACTTCGTATTCTTTAAGATTACAACCTATACAGGTGGTAAATGGAAGCTCTGACATTAAATTGTGAACTAAAGAGAGATACATTCTTCTCTCCTGCCACCCTACAAGTAATTTTAAAGGAAACGATTTCGGTTAACGAATCGATACCAAAAATATTTTCAAAAGTTTTTTCACACACACCCAAAAAGCCAAAAACATTTTGTTTTTCTGTTAATAAATTACATAAAATACATTGTCAAAAACCAAGGCTGAATACCTACCAACTGGGGGTATGAACATTAATAAGTTCCCAAACTAAAGATTAAAACTTGCCTTTGTATCCTTGTGATTGGTGTACCTTTTTCAAAGAAGCCATTCATATTGTGATTATTGGTTTAAGTTCCCTGTTGTTTTGCCTCGGTCTTGTTTTAATTGACATTGTTTTTATTGCATGCGCACTCGTTCACAAACAAAACGTAATCGTCAAAGAAACGTACCCGAGTTACGTACAGTTATTGAAGAACCAAAAATAAAAATGGACGAGCCCCCACCACCCCCACCTGACCCTCCCAAGGAAGAGATAGCTCCTGATCTCCGAACGATGGAGGAGTTGTGTTAACCTACCATGCACGGGAGAGGTGGATCTATTGCACCACTCACTATTGAGGCCACGGACTTTGGACTCAAGCATCACATGATTCAGCAAGTCCAAAACTCGTGTCAATTTCACGGATTGTCGGGTGACGATGCTAACAAGCATCTTGACAAATTTTTAACCGTCACCCAGAGCATGAAAAAAAATGGAGTCACCGAAGACAGCCTTTGTTTGTATCTCCTCCCCTATTCTCTCACTCATCATGCGACTGCCTGGTTCGATCGTCTTCCAAAGAATTTGATCCACACTTTTTATGAGATGGTTACCAAATTCTTGGCTAAATACTTTCCACCATCCATGGTAACTAAGCTAAGGAATGATATCAGCAACTTCAGACAGCTTCCTGACGAGTCCTTATTTGAGGCATGGGAACGCTATAAGCTTGCTATTGATCGATGTCCCAATCACAATATGCTTCTTGTCACCATTATAGATACCTCCTACAATGGTTTGACACTTCGTCACCGTGACACCATTAATGTTGTTGCTGGTGGCACCTTTATGAAAAGGACCCCTGAAGAGTGCTATGATTTGATCGAAAACATGACTGCCCATCACAATTTCTGGGATTCCTTAGCTGAGAGGAATAACTCATGTAAATCAGTCACTCCAACAAACAATGATATAGCTGTCCTTGCTAAAAAGCTTGATGATTTATCTACTGCAGTTTTACGTATCCATCAATCAAATCAAAATCATCACGTCAAAGTTGTCAACCCAAGTTGTGAAACTTGTGGTGGTCCCCACCCACACACTAAGTGCCCAGCCTCCGGTCGCTTCACTCATGAAAACGTGTACGCAGCTCAAGGTTCCTAAAACGCGGGGGGTAATTCTTACCAACCGCAAGGGGACCGTAACCTTTTGAGCTATCGTTCCAATAACTACCTTGGACCACCCGGGTTTAATCGGTCTCAGAATCAGAATGCCCAAAACCGGAATCAAAAATTTAATCAGAATCAGAACAAAACCGAATGAACCAAGGTTTTCAAAACCAAGGGAATTTCTATTCCGGTCACAACCAGGATTTTCAAAATCAAAACTAAGGAAATTTTAACCGTAATCAAGGTCATTTTAATCAGGGTAATAATTTCCAACAGGGTAATTTTCAAAAAGGAAACAATTTTCATGGTCATAATAATCAAAATCAAGGGAATTTTCAAAACAACCGAGCTCAAAATGTTCCTAACCAAAATCAAGCCATTGATCCAACTGGACCATCATCCGATGAGTTGTTGAAACAGTTTATGAAATCCTAAGAAGAAATGAACAAATTGTTGGTCAGCCAAATCTCAGAACTCTAGAAGTCTTTAAATGATCGATCCTCGGGCTCAGGTACACTACCGAGCAACACGATCGCTAACCCGAGGGGCGATGTTAAGGCGATCACAACCCGAAGTGGAGTTTCTTATAAAGGGCCTATGGCTCCGTCTACCTCTTCTCCTATCCAGGTAGAGGAACATGAAACTGAGGCTACAACAGACACGGTACTTCCTACTAACAACGGAGGTACCAATGACATCCCTCCTCTAGTTATCTTGGTCCCGATCCCCAAAACAAGGGTCGTATTTGAACCTCCCGAGATTCCTGTTGAAAATCCAAAACCAAACCTGAAACTTCAATTCCATATCTTTCACGTTTGCAAGATCAAAAGCTCCGCGAAAAAGCAAATCATCAAATAGAAAAAATTTTCCAAATTTTTCAAGATCTTCATTTTGAAATCAGCTTTGCGGATGCTATCCTCTTGATGCCCAAGTTTGCATCCACAATCAAAAACCTGTTGAGTAATAAGGAAAAACTGTTCGAGATGGCAAAAACTCCTCTCAATGAGAACTGCTCTGCAGTTCTGTTGAAACAGCTTCCCGAAAAGTTGGGAGATCCCGGGAAATTCCTCATTCCATGTATATTCCCAGGAATGATTGAATGCTACGCCTTGGCCGATCTTAGTGCCAACATTAACTTAATGCCTCATTCAGCATGGAAGAAACTCTTTTCCGAAACTCACTCCCACCTTCATGACTCTTGAGCTTGCAGACCGTTCAATATCTCGTCCCCTCGGTATTGCCGAGGACGTATTTGTCAAAGTGGGAAAGTTCCATTTTTCCAGCTGACTTTGTGATTGTTGATTTTGATGCGGATCCAAGGGTTCCTCTCATTCTTGGAAGAGGATTTCTTAGGACGGGTCGTGCTTTGATCGATGTATTCGATGAGGAAATCACATTACGTGTTAGTTCTGAAGCCATAACTTTTAACCTTGATCAAACCTCGAGATTCTCCTCAAACTATGATTCTAAGTCTGTTAACCACATCGATGTCATCGATGTTGCAACAGAGGAGTACAAGAAATTCTTGGTTTTGCTGAAGATTATCTGAATGGCAATCCCACTCCCTCCTCTCATCCCATAATTGCTAATTCTTCTCCTTCCCTCACTCCGTTTGAGAGAAGTGACTTCGTCTTGGAGGAAATAGAGGCCTTTCTCCGAAGTGACTCGATTCCTGAGGGGATTGATAACCAAGAGATTGACCCGGAAAGGGATATACTTCTCCTTGAGAAGTTGCTGAATGAAGATCCTTCTCCTCTTCTCGTTCTTTCACATCCACTTCATAAAGAGGAAATAAAAAATGTTGAGAAAACTGATGATTTTCCAGAGATCGGACTTAAGTACTTACCTCCTCATCTTGAATATGCATTTCTGGAGGGTGATGATAAATTACCCGTCATTATTGCTAAAGACTTAAAAGATGAGGAGAAAACTGCTCTCACAAAGGTCTTAAAATCTCACGAGCAAGTGATTGCTTGGACACTCTCCGATATCAAGGGTATTAACTCTGAATTCTGTACTCACAAAATCTTAATGGAGGATGATTTCAAACCAGCAGTTCAACAACAGAGACGGGTTAATCCCAAAATTTATAAGGTTATCAAACAAGAAGTTCTTAAACTTCTTGATGCCGGATTGATTTACCCTATCTCTGATAGTCCTTGGGTTAGCCCAATCCATTGTGTTCCAAAAAAGGGTGGCATAACTGTTGTCACAAATGAAGAAAATGAGTTGATTCCAACTCGATTGGTGACGGGATGGCGTGTATGCAATGACTATCGTAACTTAAATGATGCCACCCATAAAGACCATTTTCCTCTACCCTTCATGGACCAAATGCTCGAGAGATTAGCGGGAAACGTGTACTATTGTTTCCTCGATTCTCGGGTTACTTTTAGATTCCCATTGATCCGCAGGATCAAGAAAAGACTACTTACACGTGCCCCTTCAGAACTTTTGCCTATAGACGTATGCCTTTCGGCTTATGTAATGCTCCAGGCACGTTTGAAAGATGCATGATGGCCATATTCCACGACATGATCAGGAACACTATGGAGGTCTTTATGGATGACTTCTCGGTCATTGGGGATTCTTTCCAATCCTATCTCTCCCATTTGGAAAACATGCTCAAACACTGTAAAGAAACAAACTTGTGTCTAAATTGGGAGAAGAGCCATTTTATGGTCAAAGAGGCATTGTCCTTGGCCATAAGATTTCCAAAAGTGGGATCGAGGTTGATAGAGCTAAAGTTGATGTTATAGCTAAACTGCCTCCTCCCACTACTGTCAAAGGTATTAGAAGCTTTCTCGGTCATGCCGGGTTCTATCGTAGATTCATACAAGATTTTTCAAAAATTGCCCGGCCTATGAGCCATCTTCTTAAAAAAGAAGCTCCTTTCATCTTTTCACCCGAGTGCATCGAAGCTTTCCAAACTCTGAAGAAATAGCTTACTGAGGCACCTATTCTTGTTGCCCCCGATTGGGACCTGCCCTTTGAACTTACGTGCGATGCTTGTGACTTTGCAATAGGTGCAGTCTTGGGGCAACGTAAAACCAAACATTTTCAGCCTATACACTATGCTAGTAAGACTACGACTGAAGCTCAAACTCACTATACCACTACGGAAAAAGAACTCTTAGCCGTGGTGTATGCTTTCGAGAAGTTTTGGCCATACCTTATCTTGACAAAGTGCATGGTGTATACGGACCACTCGGTTCTGAAATATCGCTTTGGCAAACAAGATGCAAAGCCGAGATTGCTCTGATGGGTTCTCCTCCTGCAAGAATTTGATATCATTATATGTTATAAAAAAAGGAGCTGAGAACCTAGCGGCTGATCATCTATCACGACTAGAGAACCAGCACCAAGATATCCTCGAGAAAAAGGAAATAAATGAAACCTTTCCTCTCGAGACACTCAATCTGATCTCTACTCGTGGTGATTCCACTACCCCATGGTTTGCAGACTTTGTAAATTACCATGCGGGTAACTTCATTGTCAAAGGGATGTCGTCCCAACAGAAGAAAAAATTCTTCAAAGATGTTAACCACTACTTCTGGGACGACCCCTATCTATTCAAAATCTGTGCCGATCAAGTCATCCGGCGGTGTGTCCATGCCCAAGAAACCATGGATATCCTCAAAGCTTGTCATGATGGACCCACGGGGGGACATCATAGTCCAAAATACACCGCCAAAAAGATGTTTGATTCCGGGTTCTACTGGCCCACGATCTACAAAGACGCCCATGAGTTTGTCAAAACCTTTGATGCTTGTCAGCGTCACGGGAATATTTCTAAGAAGGATGAAATGCCTCAAAACGCCATCCAAATCTATGAAATATTTGACATCTGGGGCATTGATTTTATAGGTCCATTCCCGTCTTCACGAGGGAATAAGTATATACTCGTGGCCGTCGATTGTTAGGTCACCATTTAGTAAACACAAGCACAATAATGATAGAAATGAGATGAGAATGAGAATGGGATGATTATGAGAATTAGAGAATTAGAATTGCAAGAGTTTCCTTAATATTTCACATAACCAACCAAGTATTACATAGACCTAAGCATGATATATATAGGTAAGGAGCTAGGGCAACATCCTACTCCTTCCCCTTCTTACAAACGTGTGGGCTTTAAAGCCCATGGACCATATGACTTAAGCCTAGTAAACTTGAAACAATAACATAAATGTAAATTAAGCAACCTATTATTACAAATGACCAAGACTTGATAAAATAGTAAAACTTTGGTTCCAACAATCTCCCCCTAAGGGTCGGTCATCATGGTTGCTTGACGTCTTCGTCTTAATCTTTGACTTTCATAGCTTTAGACGTCTTCAGAAATGATTAGAATAATAATGGATATACTTTGCTCTTTGTCTTTGTTCTTTGATGAAGTTGTAGTGATTATGTTATGAAGTAATCTGCCGTTCGTCACTCCTGCGTCTGTGGTGGTTGTCCGCCATTCCAACATACTCGTACATCTTTTGGACTTAGACTTTTACGTACAAGAAGTTCCTTTTCATACATTGAGATCTTTGTCTTTATACTTTGTAGATTCCTTATTGGTGTAGAATCTTTCTTTGAACTTTGTGTTGCTAAGATCTTTGGAGGAGCTTTCTTTGACTTCAAGATGTATGTATGAGCATGTTGGAATCTACCATCATGGAAGTGAGGTACCTGCGAGTAAACAGTTAGCAATAAATAACCGGTACTTACAGATAAGGAATTAGAGCTCATCAACAGCATATTGTGAAGACTCCTTCTAATCCTTATCCAGTCCGTTCCCATATCAGATACTCCCGAAGGAGCTTACGAGACCTACTAGGTAGCTCAATGACTGGGTGAGTCGCTGGGGATCACTCCACGACTGTAGACCGTAATGGAACCACCGCAAACACTAAGCGTAACCCTTGTGGGGTTACCGAAGTGACCTGCTGTCAGGGCTGTTTGATGTTGACCCTGGCAGGATTTCCGTTCAATCATTGAGAAATACTTAAGTAATCCTCTCATAAACGTTCTCGGCAGATTGCTAAGATCTACGAAGGACTCGATAATTTACAACTGATGCCCATTGATGTAGAACACCAGTTGTAGAAATACTAAGTGTTCCTAAGAGATCTTTGATGTATCTCAAGGCTCTAGACTCTATAAGTGCACACCTAGGTTTCTTATGCGGAGACTAGGGAGGGGTCTCCTTCTTCAATATCAACCGTCTCTAAGAGATAAGTCGATAGGTTACGTGTGTTCCCCGTGAGAATGAAACAAGTCCTTTTAAGAGAACTTGAGTGGTTAAGAAGGTTTAGTGCATTGCGTCACTGGGTCCATGACGACTTTGTCTTCAATACCGGTGTTGTCTTTTGCAACAACCAGTAGCATATGTATTGAACCCGGTGTCTGCCCTAAGGTTGAACATATGGAGGGCTATTTCTTTTCACCCTTTTCGTTACTTTTCTTTTTAATTCTTCAACTCCTTCTTTCCCTTTCATTCATTTCTCCTTTTTTCATATCATACCTAAGGACTTCTAATTCTAACTATTGGAGATGTCCTTGGGTAGATCCCTCCGGCTCTGGCGGATCATAGGACGGATATTCCTATCTTAATCATCTTATAACTCCGACAGTAGCCAAGAAACCTTTTGATTGAAAATCTCTCAAAGTGTTTAAGTTAATCAAATATTTTGTTTAACACTTTGAGAGTTTTGCGTACACTTTTGAAGGGCTCCCCCTGCACATGTGCTCATAAGTATTTAATAAATTTGCACATGTTGGAGGAGCAAGCACTTTTGAATTGATCCACTTTCCGTGAACAAGACAGATTCGAGACACGCTTACATCACTAGTTAAACTAGCTTGAAGTTATTACCCGGCCTGATCAAGTTCACAGAAAGTTTCTCGAGACGGTACATTTCTACTAGGACATATCCTTTTCGAGACACGCTTACGTGGTTAGATAAAGAGATACATTGTCAGCTTTTAGGTGACAACTAGCTCTAGTAACTAACTTGATGTTATTACCCGTCGAGGATAAGTCTTTTCGATATTACTAACATTTATTGTCTCGTCAATTCCTGGGTCAATACTGAGTCTAGCTCGCACATGATACAACTTTTAAGCTTTGACTTCGTATATTTTAATCACTTTTTCATTTTCTCCCCCTCAAAAATAGCATATAAAATGATGTTTTTGACAAAATTTTAGATTAAAATATGCCTTTTGAGTCTTACGGGGAGATTCACAAAGAACTTTTGATTTTGAGCAAAGTATTTTGTTTTGACAAGTGCTCCCCCTCAACAAGTGATTAGTTCTTATTGAGGTGAAATACTTGTCCTTTTGAGCAGAATTATGAAAAACATAAATGTGTGATTAATTCCACTCAAAAGTAAGAAGCCTTCGCTCCTTATATGAGGATTGAGGCACTGAAGCGTACCTCAGGGTCCTTTCTTTACGAGATCGGGTTGTGCACTGTAATGCGTGCACAAGCCATTGTGAAATTCAATCAAATGAAACAATTGATAATGAAAAGTTAACCAAATGTACCAAGTTAATCTTCGTCAGGAAGTGGAGCGTCAAAGTCAGTGAACTTGGGTTCTGGTCTTTCGAAGTTTCTGACAGGAAACGATGGTCTGGCACCGATATAGCTTTCCAGTCGTCTGATCTGTTCACGTCGAAATAACCTTTCTTCAATCTTTAAGACAATGTTACGAACTTGTCTTCTTATTCTGGATTTCCATCTAGGTTGTTCCCCCTTAGCTATCTTGCGGCGATCATCATTCAACCTTTTGACAAGCCCATCACGAACAGACTTGAGTCTAACATCACAAAATTTGTGTACCTCATCGAACCTCATGAAACTTTGTAGCTTTTTGCTGTTGATGTAGGTGAAGCCAAAAGGTTCTTGGTTGAGAGTAAACTGTGGTGTTTGATAGATACCATCAAAGTAGAATTGTGGCTTTGTCAAATTG
Organism: Artemisia argyi; assembly: GCA_030686995.1. Taxonomy (NCBI): domain Eukaryota; kingdom Viridiplantae; phylum Streptophyta; class Magnoliopsida; order Asterales; family Asteraceae; genus Artemisia; species Artemisia argyi. The sequence goes on from CM060709.1 coordinate 111,276,979, forward strand.
ATCTTTTGTTGGTAACTTTCCACTCCAAGCTGAAGATCTTCCACTCTTTCTTGAACAATCAAACGTCGGATGTAAAGAAGTAGTGATGCCATGAAGTTGTACTGTACATCTCTATCGAATCCACGCATTCTGTTTTGAACCTTTTCGAGATACATGTCTTCGATGTCATTGAGATTAAGGTCGGGAAAGTCTGCTTCAGAGAACTTGTACTTCTTTTCATCTTGTCGTTTAACAACAATTTCACGCATGAATAAGTAGTTAAACCGTTTCGACTGTTGAATCTCCAAGATAGCGATGATCTTAGATTTCTGCTTCACATTTTCCAATGATTTCTCTCCTAATCTGCTTGTATAACCGAGACGATGACGTTCAGGCCAATGTTGAATTCCGTGTAGAGCATCTTTGTCGTAAGCTACGATGGAGTTGCTGAAAACACGAGTAGTTTCTTCAATAGCAGGAATTTCATATCGTGCGGCTGGTACTGAGATTGTAAGTGAGGAAGCATATTTCGTCTTGGATGTTTCCTGAGTGAGCTGGATGTTACGAAGATCTTTGTTGAAGAAGAAGCTGTAAGGTATCTTGGGTTTGTCTGGAAATCCTTTCAAAGGTAATGGTTTGGTCCAGTCAGTGAAGTAAGGTTTTTCATGATTCTTGGAACTGAGATTGATATTCACTTCTGGATTTAGCCAGTCAAAGTCGGAAGACATTGCACTAGCTATATTCTGCATATGATACTCGTATTTGACTTGGTTTCCAGATCTTTTCTTGAGGAATTCTTGTGCATCCCTATTGATTCTTCTGAGCTCTGCCTTTGTGAGTTTGTCGATCTGAAGATCCTTCAAAATGACTTGGGTAAACTGTAGAGTGTTACCAGGAAGTGGTTCTTCTTCTTCGAGAGGAGGTTGAGCTTGAACCATTTCTGTCAGCCAATCATTCTGAGGAGTGTCATCATTGTCTAGCCATGAATGACGACTTTTCTTCTTTGATTTCTTTGACTTGGATGTAGCATCTTTGTCTTTAGCCTTGGATGGTGACGATGGTCCAGCATGAGAATCAGGAATAGGTGGAGCACGATAATCGGTGTCAGGTTGACCCTGGTAGTCATCTGTAGGTTCCATGAATGTTTCCTCTTCGTCAGTTTGACCTTGACAAGTAGCTGAGGTGTGTTGTTGATTTCCAGGAGTGGTGGAGTCCTTTAGTGGTTGTAGAGAGGATGAAGGACCTGTTCCAGACTTAGGTTTCTTGCCTTTAGAGTTTGGGTCAGGATCGTCATCTTTTCTTGTCCTTTTCCGGGTTCCAGCTGCATCTTTGCATGACTCTTTGGATATGTATGCCACCATAGCATCATAAAGTACCTTTTCTTCAGCAGTTTGTGTGGGTTTGGAGGCAATGTTGTCAAAGAGTTTGGCAAGCATGTCATTGAAGGACAGTTCAGGGACGGTTAGAGCCACAGTAGAAGGTTTTGCTGAGTGAAGCGTGAATGGTGTTGTTGACAACATTTTCCTTGTAACACTTCTGATTCTGTGATCCAAGTTGTCATTGATTGGTTTAAGAAGGTTTGCCACTTCAGGAGTGATCATTTCAACCAGATTTTCAGTGAGAAAATCATGAGTTGCGGTTCTGATAAATCTTGTGTAATCAGAGTTCAAGAACTTGTCGATCAGCTGCTTTGACTCCTGGAAGTCCTCAACTTGTCTGGTGAGACTTGTAACCATGTCGGTGAGTTTGTTGACTTGCTCCTGAAGATCAACTGGTGGTTTCGGTTCATTGATTGAATGTTGTTTAGATGCGGTTTCTGAAGGTGTGGGAGATGAATGCTCAGGTGATGATTCGGACGATGGCTCATTGTGAGAGCCTGAAGAAGAAGCAGGAGGAGTCGGATCCTTTGGTGGAGAGTCTTGAGGAGGTGGAGGTTGTGCTGAGGAAGTCTGCTGAGAAGATGACTTAAGAAATATGTTGGTGTCGAACGCGTTTTTTTCTTCGTTTTCTTTTCTACGACGTTCCTCTGCTTCCTCTGCTTCTCGTGCAAGAAACTCTGGAGTAATGAGGTATTCATGTTCCTGATCCGTAGCTATATTCTCTTGGCCGCCAACATTCTCCTCTACGTTAGCAGTCTCTGTCATACTGACATCTCCAGTTTTGTCAGTGTCTTTAACGGTGTTATCTGGCTGTGGGGCTGATTCTAACATTGTGGACACAACGGCAGGATTCATGCTGCTAGTAGCTCCTTCATGTTCCGACTGATCGATAGATGGTGGAGTTAAAGATTGAGACATGAGTCGGCTTTTGAGAGTTGCTTTCCTTTGTTCTTTCCTGAGCTGCTTTTCTTCAGCTCGAGTGTCGACAACTATACTCTTCAGTTTACGTTTATTGACCAAAGGTTCAACGATTGGTTCGTCTTCATCATCATTAGGCTCATTAATAGTGATCCCTTTTCTTTTCCTTGTCTCTTCTTCATAAGTTTCAAGACTTTGTTGTAAGGCGATCTCTGTTGCAGGAAATCCTTCATCAGGTGCTCTGTATCTCAGTTCATAGTCTGGTTCTTCTTCTTCAGATTCCGTATCGAACTCGGATTCGGTGTCAGAAGGTGGAGGTGTAGGTTCATCCCGAATAAAGTACTCAGGAGTTGCCTTCTTCTTTGGTTTGGTGGCAGGTTTAGACTTGGGTGTTGGTTTAGGCTTGGCAGAAGACTTGGGTTTAACAGATGGTTGAGTCTTGGGAGCAGCCTTAGATCTAGTATGTGGTGAGGCAGTGGTGCTTGTAGTACTCCCAGACTTTACACCTCCTTTGCTTCGAGTCTTTATTGTTGCTTCTTCCTATACCCCTTTGTAAGCGTTATCATACAGCTTGTAGTTCAAACTCTTCTTGATTTTATCATTAAGAAGGTATTCGGGAAGCCTCATTCCTTTGATCTTAGTTGAGGAAGTGGTCGTCTTGATGAATGAGGTGGTGAAGTCGTCCTCGTAGAGGTGCTTCGGCTCATTAGGATCAGCCATCCTCTTGATGAATTCTGGAGAGTTTTTGCAGAGATGTTCTATGAGAAGCTTGGTGAATCTTGTGAATGGTATCATAGTCTTCACACGTTCGGTTTGAATACTGTGGACGATATCATTCATGATAGGAACTGCAAAGTCAATAGGTGTCAGAGTCACCATTCCCCAGAATGTTTGCAAATGTTCGAGCCTTGGATGTTCATGACCACTTTTCCTTCCAGATATAGATCTTACCACCAACAGACAGAATGTTCTCCATGGCTGAGGGATATTCTTGGCATTAAATTGGGAAAGCTTGACTAGCGGTACATCATCATCAACCTCATATCCTAATTCAATGAAGAAGTCAAGAAGATCCAGGTCAGGTAGTATAGGAGCAAATTCGTTGTCATTTTGTGGCATGAGAAGGGCTGTTCGAAGAACGTCATGATCTACAGTGTATTCTTGGCTATCCAATGTAACAGTGAAAGACTCATCATCCAAGTTAGCCTGAGCAGTAAGCCAGAACTGATGAAGGTAGAACAGCGGAACTGAAGTAGAACAGGTGAGCAGAGGTTTGCATGGATGTGCAAGTAGGATATCTTTCACAATCATGCACGATTTCTCTGTGATTTTCAATTTGTTGAAATCAACTCGGGGATTGTTATTGCCAATCGTGACATTGTAGTTCTCGGGAGTGATGTCATCCATGGTGAGTAATGGAAGAACTTGTTCAGGGACATTCTCGTTGTGTTCAGCCATGTTAATCTGAAAAATATAATCATAAACCAAACATCCAAATTTGTTACGTGTTAGCACAGTTTTTGAGTTTGGTTACAGATATCCACTTAAAACAGTTAAGCACGAATGTTTCATAATGTTATGTGTGAAGTGTCATATAATGCATACTTTGAAGAATCATTGATCATTAAGAATCACGAAATCAATTATACAATGCAATGTCTCATAAGCATAATTGATATACACAATTCGTAGTTACTTCACATTACACAACAACAATGAGTCACAACAAGGTTACATGGATATAACATGACAAGGCCTAAACAAGATTTCGAAAAAAAAAAAAAAAAAAAAAAAAACTTTTTATCGCAAATGTATAAGCAATTAAGTGAGATTTCGAAGAAACATTCATAACATTCTTATCGCAATCCTGTTCTAAGAAAGAATTTCGAAAATGTTACTAAGTATGTTCTCGATAAATATTTTATCGAGATCATGCTTATTTGTAAGATTATCGAGATCTTCCTTATACATGATTGCGAAAGATTTCATGTTTTTCGAAAAAAATCAATACTCGATAAAATTTTCGCAATCATACAATGAATTCATGTTTTCGAAATCTATGTTCAAAGAGTATTTTCGAAAATGATAATTTCGAAAAATACTGAGTTTTGAACAAACATTATCGAAATCATGAGACAACGAATAATTTCGAAAATTTTACCAAGATTGCGACAACTTGGGTTCTCGATGAAATTATTATACAAGAATCATTCGAATTTGAAGTCTAACGTACGTTTCTTTTGAGATAATATAATCCAATGATACAGACCTATCATAAAGATTGACAAATACCAATCAGACATAACCAATATGCTCGTTAACCAAGATCTCGATAATTATTAAGAACAAGTTTTCGATAACATGACAAATTTGAGTCTAATGAGTATCAATGGTTCTAGCAAATCACAAACACATGTTAAGAGCACATTATGACAGCATATCACACATATAGACTCAGATAGACAGAACTTAATCATGAACGAAGCACACAAGTTATCGGGAATCAAGCATCATTGGTGTAGATCAACATCATAACTTCAAACATGCATACTTGTGACCTTAGAAACATATCCCACCAATAAAATAAAGCAAACAAACACAGAATCAAGCAGTCTCAAATCGACCCAAAACCAAGATTTCGAGAATCAAGCAAACATGAATGGAATTGAGATAAAATGATATAGTTAGTTTAGTGACACTAAATGTAACAGAACCCTATCAAGAAATCAGTTACCAAACCATGATTTTGCAGATTTCGAAATCGCTAAACCCTAGATATCGAAATCGATTTTGCAAGAAATTTAGCCGTTGGATTTGCAATTAAACGAAAGCCTATGTTTGTAATGCCCTAAAGATTACTAATGAACTTACAGTTTGAAGATCACAAGCACGGATTACTCTAATGAATTGTAGCCGTCGATTTCACTTATGGAGGGTTTTTTGTTAGCCTGGTTTTTCGAAAAAAAATTAAAAAAGGTGTGTTTGTTTGTATATATATGAAACTTTTTGAACTATTTGTCACTTATGGTCCCTTGATTTTTAGATATACTAACTTTAGTCCTAAAGTCAATTGGCAAACATGCGTAACATCACGATATACTTCCGTTAACATAACTTATGAAGTCCTTACTACAGGGATGAGACAAAGGAATGTTTAAAGAACGTCCACACACTCCGAAGAACCGTAAAATATGAGAAACATGCAAGTATACCAATTAAAATTGGTTAAATAAGCGTGACTCCCCCTCAACACTTGTAAAAATTAAACAAAGTGTTGAAGTGAAGCGATATACTTGCTCTTTTTTTTTTTTTTTTTTTTTTTTTTTTTTTAGAATTGAAACAATTAAAAAATCTTTTTGTGTTTTGATTTGTTTATATATAAAAAATATTATACATAGATAGTTTTGATGTTTGACGATCAATTGTGTTTTAAAAACTTTTCCAGATCTTCTGGAGTCAAACATCGCATACCAATTTGGTGAACTAGACTAGCAAACCTTGATGGTGCTAAAGATTTGGTAAGTAAGTCCGCCAATTGGTACTCAGTTCCAACAAAATAAAGTTCAACGGTACCCTTTTCCACATGCTCTTTGATGAAGTGATATCGGAGATCGATGTGTTTGGATTTGCAATGATGCACTGTGTTGCAGGAGATAGCAATTTCACTCTTTGAATCACAGTAGATAGGAATCTTGTTGAATAGGTAGCCATAATCCTTAAGTTGTGATCTCATCCAAATGACTTGAGCACAACAAGCAGACATGGCTACGTATTCAGATTCTGTAGACGATAGTGAAGTGCAATCCTGCTTCTTAGATTGCCATGACACGAGTTTGTCTCCGAGAAATTGTAATCCACCAGATGTACTTTTGCGTGTGTCTAAACATCCTGCATGGTCAGCATCTGAAAAAGCAATTAGTTCAAAACCAGAATCCTTCGGATACCAGATTCCCAAGTTAATGGTTCCCTTTATGTATCGAAGGATTCGTTTGACCTCACTGAGGTGTTTTTCAGTTGGTTTAGACTGATAGCGAGAGCACATGTAGACAGCAAATACTATATCAGGTCTACTAGCTGTGAGATACATGAGGGACCCAATCATACTTCGGTATTTGGTAGGGTCAACTGGAGTCCCATGTAAATCAGCATCTAGTTTTGTGGTATAGCCCATTGGTGTATTATAAGTATCACAAGACATCATTCCATGTTTCTTTAAAATTTCAAGAGCATATTTAGATTGATTTATAAAAATTTCACGGGGTGATTGATGAACTTGTAGTCCTAGAAAGAACGAAAGTTCACCCATCATGGACATTTCAAAATTATCTTTCATTAATTTTGCAAAATCATTAGAGTAATTTCTTTTTGTTGAGGCAAAAATGATGTCATCGACATATATTTGAACAACAAGTAAGTCCTCCCCGTAGGTTTTTGTAAACAGTGTTGGATCCACCGATCCTTTAGAAAATTTATTGGCCAGTAAGAAAGTGGACAGTTTGTCATACCACGCCCGTGGGGCTTGCTTAAGTCCGTAGAGTGCCTTTTTGAGTCGGTAAACGTGATTAGGACGCTCAGGATCAACGAAGCCTTCAGGTTGGCTAACATAAACTTCTTCACGGAGTTCTCCATTAAGAAATGTTGTTTTCACATCCATTTGGTAAACCACCATATTCCTGTGTGCAGCATAAGCCAAAAAGATCCGAACAGCTTCATGTCGAGCCACTGGAGCAAAGGATTCAGCAAAATCAAGTCCTTCCAGTTGGGAGTATCCTTTCGCTACCAGACGTGATTTGTTGCGTATGACAGTCCCTTCAGCATCAAGCTTATTCTTCCAGATCCATTTTAACCCGATGACAAAGACTCCGTCAGGTCTTTCAACTAATTCCCAGACTTCTAATCGTATGAACTGTTGAAATTCCTCTTGCATAGATTCAATCCAGTTGTCATAAGTCATTGCTTCTTTTATGTTCTTAGGTTCTTCGTGACAAACTGTGAGTGAATAGATACAAGTTTCTCCATCTGTGTGAAGTCGTTGTCTTGTCATAACAGGTGCATCTGGATGGCCAATAATATGAACTAGTGGATGGTCTCGAGTCCATTTGTGTATTGAAGGATGTAGTTGATAAGTATCTCGCATGTTAGCAGGATCCAAATTGCGTGTTGACGACTCAGCTATATCAGGAACTGTAGGAGCTGGTGCAAACGGATTAAAGAACACATCAGGATCATGCTCTGCGGGTTGTGGAACTGATAGTGGTGTTGGATCTTCAGCTGGATGGCGGGAAGTAGAACCAGTTTGTTCTGCTTTAGATGGTGATACAATTGGAGGACCGTCTCTCTCAACACTTGTAGTAGTTTGTTGAGGTGAGTCTGGTACGGGAATGTTATCAGGTTGGGCAGCGGAATTAGGTGAGACCTCAGTAGGACGGTATTCAATTGTGTCATCAAATAGTGGAGCAAACAAGGTTTCTAATTCTTTGCGGTTAAGTGGCAATGTTTCAGCTGAAGATGCCGGAGAGTTAAGACGGTTAAATTCGGGTCCTAAGCTGTGTTGCTCAGAAGCCATGTGTGTGAGTTCATCAAAATTAGCGTGAATGGTTTCTTGAATTTCTCTTGTACGACGATTCCATATCCGAAAACCTTTGGAATTTTCACAATATCCAACGAACACTCCGATGTCAGCCTTTACTTTAAGTTTACCTAAATCATCACGATCATTCTTCGGATAACAAAGTGCTCCAAATACATGAAAGTAATCGATGTTCGGTTTTCTTTTGTGAACAATTTGATAAGGTGTTTTGCGATGACGTTTTGTGATCATGCAACGGTTTTGGGTATAACATGCAGTTGAAATAGCTTCTGCCCACAAGTAATCTGGTAATTGAGCATTAATCAACATAGTTCTAGCATCTTCCACTAACGTCCTGTTGCGTCTTTCAACAACTCCATTCTGTTCTGGGCTTCTAGGAATAGATGTTTGATGTTCAATTCTTACTTTCTCATAATAAGACCTAAGTGTCTGATTCTTGAATTCAGTTCCATTGTCAGTTCTGACTATTCGTACCGTGTTGCGTAACTGAACTTGAATTTTAGTGAGAAAGGTGATGATCATTGAAGGAGCCTGATCTTTACTTCGTAAGAAATAAACCCAAGTCCATCTGGAGAAGTCATCTACAATTACTAGTATGTAGCGTTTACCGTTGATACTTTGAACACGCATCGGTCCACATAAATCCATATGAAGCATTTGTAAAACATGATTCGTACTTTGCTCAGGTTTAGAAGGAAAATGAGCACGAGTACTTTTTCCTTGTTCACAGGCTGGACATAAGTGATCTTTGGTAAAACGGAATCTTGGAAATCCATCGACAAGTTTATAACGAGCAAGGTCAGTCATAGTTCTGAAATTCAAGTGTGAAAGACGTTTGTGCCATAACCAAGATTTAGTCGATTCAGCTTTGGAGAGAAGACATATCGGAGATGTTGCGATCATATCTGACATTGATATTGTATAAAGATTGGAGCCGCGTGAGCCAGACATTAGATCGTTTCCTTGTAAGTCACGAACAAAGCAAGTTTTCTCACGAAATGCAACTTCTAGATCCCCATCACAGAATTGACCAACAAAGAAAAGGTTGTGTCCAAGGCCTTCCACATAATAAACACGGCTTATTTCGATGTTCCCACTTACATAGTCACCATATCCCATGATTAGAGCGTAATGATCATTCCCGAATCTGACAGTACCAATGAACTTTGAGACAAAGTTTTTCAATAGTTTGAGATTGCCTGTCATATGTCGGGTGCATCCGCTATCAACAATCCATAGAACGATCTGTACCACCTGCATCACAAGAAGAAGACACAGATGGAATAAAAGTAAGGGTGGAACCCAAAGACAGTGCGGGTTCCTGTTGGTTAGAAACACATTTATTCAACAATTTAGGAATCCATTTAAAGTATGGTTTGTGTTGTAACCAACGTTGCCAATTCCAACTAGTTTTTGCTTTCTTAATGTTAAATGCATTAGTAGTTGGCTCATTCCTAGATTTGTTCTCGGCACCTATGGAGGTAACTTTAACTTCATTAGAAACCGTAGTAGACGGCTTTCCTAAATTAGACTTGGAGGCAATTGTGGGCCTAGAAGGAATGCGTGTCCTACGTTTCTTATGACGAGAAAGTAGAGAATTAGCGATACATTTTGTATGATCACCAGATGAAACATTTTTACGACAAAACACACAGGATGCATTAATATTAAAAACATTCAAAGATTCATCATTCGTTACATTTAGATTTTGATTACAATTTGCCAGATTAGAATCTAAATCTGATGCAACATGAGTCTTATTCAAGTTCCTAAGTTGATCTTCTACTTCTTGGGCTTCTAGTTGTCCTTTCTTACGTTGCAAGATCCTATTCTTCTTTTTACTTTTTCGCTTGGGTCTGCTAACGCTAGTAGTGGAGACTAGTCCTGTAGAAGTGGAGTTATCAACATTAGTGTTTTGAACAACCTTTCCTTTATCAGTTTTGTCTACGTGATACATTCCTGGTGCTATTACCGTGGTGTCAACAAACTTTCCTTTTTGGAGTATCTTAATTTTCTCTTTCAAATCAATGATGATGTGATTCTTATCCTGAATATTTGACTCAAGTATGCCATTGCAATGTTTAATGTCAATGTGGTTTTGTAGAAATGCGTCATTTTCAATTTTTAAATCCGCAATTTCTTGCTCGTATTTGAGACACAAACTTTTGAAAGACTCATTATTTTTGCAAAGCTGACAAGAGGTTGAAAGATTTTGTTTTTGAAGTTCCAATTCTCGTTCAATACTTTGAGCTTGACACCATTCAATCCTCTGTTTGAGTAGACAAATTTCTTTTGAAAATTGTTTTGTCACATCATCATTTGAACTTCTCAACATATCATTTTCCTGTTTGAGTGTCTCAATTTCCGCTTTCAACAAGTTATTATCAACACAATGATCATACTTAAGCATAGAAGTACCATATTTATAGAGATCATTCATGATAACAGACAAAATATCAGCAGTGAGAACCTGTTCCAAGAGTCGATCAGCATCATTTTTGAAAACTCTAGTTCTTTTCTTTTGGACCAAAATCTCATTTTCAGTTGCGTTGAAAACATTTATCATATTTTTGACCTCCTTTTGAAGTTCCTGATCCCAACGTGTAGCACAGAGACGGAGGTGTTGGACAATTGGCAGCATTTGTTTTTGAAAAATATCTCTTTTTTCTCGCTCGTAAGCGGATTGAAAAGTTTCAACTTTTATTTCAGGATTGCGTGCAATTGTTTCCTCCAAAATTTTGATGTCTTCCATAAAAGTTTTGAAATAATTTAAGACACGACAACTTTTTGGTAACGGTGTAAGTTCACCGGATGATGGTAAAGGACCATTTATTTGTGCTACAGTTTGGACAGGGACCGCATTAGAAGATGAAACATATGACTCTTCGACAAACCATGATTTCTCAGGTACGTCCTTTTGAGTAACAAAAGATTTAGAAAGAGGTGGAGCTTTTGAATAGTCATATGGTGTCCAATATTGAACATAACTCATTTTTGATCGACTTTCGTCTTCAAGTTCTTCTTCTTCCTCAGTATCAAAAACAACAGCACGCACAATTGTATTATCAAACATGTGATCAATACTGTAAACCTTAGGATTTTCTTTGAAAGCTTTGTGAAGAAACATTGATTTAAAATCGCAAAGTGCAAATCCTTTATCGGGTCTCGGTTTTAAAGCAAACTTTTGAATTGTTGTGACAGAGTTCCCGTGTTTGTAAACAATGTGACGAAATTCTTTGAGTTGTTTTTCAAGATCAACAATATCACCGAGTAAGTCATCTATATACTTCCTTTTACGTTTTTTATGTTCACAAAACTCCTTTTTGCAATTTGACAATTCTGTTTCTGTTTTTGAAAGAACTATTTGAAGACGTTCAGCTTGCATTTTCAATTCACACTTTTCACTTTCGAGTTTCAAAATCAACTTTCCATTTGACTCAATTATATCTTGTATTTTGCGTTGAAGATCTTGTTCTTTATTGTAAGAATCTTGAAAAGCTTTTTCAAAACTATTTGCATTTTTAATCTTTTCTTCCTGATTGGAAAGTTGAATTTTATAACATTCAATATCTCTTGCAAGTGACGCATTTTGTTCTTTTAAAACTTTATTTTTCTCGTTGCATTTTATAATTTGCAATTGTTGAGCATCCAGTTGTTTAGATAACAATATGAGGTCAGGGTCTGGATCAAAGGATGGTTCATGTTGTTCTAAATGATCATTTTTATCATTCTCAATAGGATCATCAAATGAAACAACTGTGTCATCATCAAATATGACAACTGTGCTTATTTGTTCATCTGTTTGAGAAGATGAAGATGATTTAGATGGAACAACTTGCGCCATATCTGATTCAGAAGCAGAGGGTGAGATTATATCATTTATAAAGCATGCATTGAAGTCATGTACCTGAGACAAGCCGTCAGTGTCATACACTGGACCTGAATCATTAAGCTTAAGTTCCTGCATGTTGGCCATAAGCATCACAGCTGCATTAGCTTCTAGATCTTCCATGTCATCATCATTGTGCACATTTGCCATGAAGTTGTTGTCCTATTCAGGGAAATGTCCATCCCTTTCATCTTGAAGAGCCATGAGTAATGCCTGCTTGTGAAACTTACTCCCCCGAGTTCTCGGTTTAGGACATGCAGTCACTATATGACCTTGTTCATTACAGTTATAACACCACACTGGATTCCCTGAGTTGGAGTTCCTTGTTGCAACTGGTTCAGACCTTTGCTGAGAAGATCCTGAGTTGTTGTTGAATCCTCCATTGTTACTAAACCGCTGACCATTCCCATAATTTCCTGAAGAACTTCCTGAACCAGATCGACCATAGTTACGATTCTGAATTTCCATTCTTCCATCATTGACAACAGCTTGATTCCTTGTGTTAGAAGATGAACGTTGACGGTTGTTTGTTTTGTTGGAGAATTTGCTAAAAGCACGAGCAATAAGAGCAAGTCCCTGATTCAACGTATTAAAGTCATCATCATCATCGTCATTGGAGTTGGAGTAGTACACAGCATCATTGTTGTTTAACGGAACAAGTTGAGTAGAAACATTCTGTAGAGATGAATCATAAGGGACCATTTGGTTCGAGGTGGAAGATTGTGGATAACTGAAGTAGTTCTGCTCTTGAACATATGCATGATTTGACATTGGTGGTGGAGCGTAGGGAGACTGAGCTACGAGAGCCAAAGAATTTGGTGTAGATGTTGGTGTGTATCCTCCTCGTAGAGCTCGATCTTTTTCCACTTCAGGTTCATGGTGTTTCAGAAAATCATACAACAAACCATACGGAGCATCATGCAGATTCTTTGTTTGACGAACAAATGTCACATATTTATGCCAATCAGGGCCAAGACTACCAACAAATTTGGAGTTCACAGCGATCCTTGGTACTGTGATTTTATGACGTTCCAGATCATTAACCACATTTGTGAAACGATGATAGTAGGATTCAAGTGACTCTCCAGGTTCAATTGTGATGTCAGTGTATTCCATGTATAGCTTGGATTCCATGTCATCTTTGTTCAATTGAGTGCCTTCCATAAGGAGATGAACGTGTTCCCGCATAGCTTTAGCCGTTTTCTGAGCATCGACACTTCGATAGATCGAATTAGGTATACCTTGAAGTATATAAGCCATTGCATACTCATCAGCTTCACGATGTAGTTTCTGTTCTTCAGTGAGTAAAGATTCTGGAAGAGGTCTATCACCAGGAGGACGTGGAGGATCAGCATGTGGATCACCAGCTTCAAATCTTGTCGGCCACTCAAATGGTCCTTCAAGTATCACTTGCTTTAAGAATTTTCCATGAGGTTTCTTTAATTCAAGGAATCGTAAGAATCGACTTGACCATTGAACATAGTTCCCAGGTGTTAGCATTGGAGGTGTTTCAAGTGATCCTGCCTCATGTCGGGATTGTTGAGTTGTAATAACTTCACACATTCTGTCAAACCAGTGAGGTTGTTTGGAGGAAAACTGAGTATTTAGTTGTGGCACTTGATATGGTTTTTGTTGAGGAATGATCTGATGTTGTTGCATCATTAGGTAATGATGTAGTGGATTGTATGTTTGTTTTTGAGAAGGTTGTTGATTCATTTGGTGCGGAAGGTATTGTTGTTGCTGATACTGCTGATGTTGATGTTGCTGATACTGCTGATGTTGATGTTGTTGAATATGAGGGAAGTAATGATTAGGTGGTTGAGACATCTTAGAACACTTGTGTAGAAATGGATCTTGTAGAAAGTGTAGAATTAACCAAGTATCGATAAACTTAGCACAACTTCGGATTGCGAAACCTTGATATTCCAATGATTTTGAAAACTGGCTCAGCTGTGATTGCGAAAGTAGGATTGCGAGACTTGTCAGGTTTTCGAAAAAACAAGGTTTGCGAAACTTTGCAGGTTTTCGAAAAACTTGAAATTTCGACAACAAACAAGTTTTTGCGAAACTCCTTATGTTTGCGAAATAGTAGGATTTCGAAACTTAGATAAGTTTGCGATAACTTGTGTGATTTCGAAAAAATAGTATGTTTTCGAAAAGTCACAAAGTTACGAAAAAAAACAGTTTTCGAAATTATACAATTTCGAAAACTTTCCCAAACGTCGAAGTACTTATCTTTCTTATACAAGAAAGAAAATACCGAGTCCACACAAACAAAGTCGAGGTAGTGCACGTAGAGAAGATCTCGAAATGGTAGCAATAGAGGATCTCGATAACTTGGTAGTATTTGTTTTTCACGGAAAGCAATCCTAAAACTCGTTTTTCTTTCAAGATTCTTGTACTTTTATGTGTAAAATGAAGGGATTTTTAAGAAAGTTGAAAACTTTAAGAACTTTTCAAAAATTTATAAAATTGCGAAAAAATAGTACAAATAATCCCTAGTCGAATTTTATAAGAAAAAATTGTAACTTTTTGTTTGTGTTGATTTGTAGCATAAGTTTGTAAGCAAATATGTGATAAAAACCAAGAAACAAGCAAGAAAGTACAATAATTTCTCAAAAATTCGAATTAAAAAAAAAAATAAAAAAAAAAATAAAAAAAAGAAAAAACAAGTTTAAGAACAAACTTAATGAAAAAACAAAAGCTACACCTTCATATGGCGAATGATACCACTTGTTAGGTCACCATTTAGTAAAGACAAGCACAATAATGATAGAAATGAGATGAGAATGAGAATGGGATGATTATGAGAATTAGAGAATTAGAATTGCAAGAGTTTCCTTAATATTTAACATAACCAACCAAGTATTACATAGACCTAAGCATGATATATATAGGTAAGGAGCTAGGGCAACATCCTACTCCTTCCCCTTCTTACAAACGTGTGGGCTTTAAAGCCCATGGACCATAAGACTTAAGCCTAGTAAACTTGAAACAATAACATAAATGTAAATTAAGCAACCTATTATTACAAATGACCGAGACTTGATAAAATAGTAAAACTTTGGTTCCAACAATCTCCCCCTAAGGGTCGGTCATCATGGTTGCTTGACGTCTTCGTCTTAATCTTTGACTTTCATAGCTTTAGACGTCTTCAGAAATGATTAGAATAATAATGGATATACTTTGCTCTTTGTCTTTGTTCTTTGATGAAGTTGTAGTGATTATGTTATGAAGTAATCTGCCGTTCGTCACTCCTGCGTCTGTGGTGGTTGTCCGCCATTCCAACATACTCGTACATCTTTTGGACTTAGACTTTTACGTACAAGAAGTTCCTTTTCATACATTGAGATCTTTGTCTTTATACTTTGTAGATTCCTTATTGGTGTAGAATCTTTCTTTGAACTTTGTGTTGCTAAGATCTTTGGAGGAGCTTTCTTTGACTTCAAGATGTATGTATGAGCATGTTGGAATCTACCATCATGGAAGTGAGGTACCTGCGAGTAAACAGTTAGCAATAAATAACCGGTACTTACAGATAAGGAATTAGAGCTCATCAACAGCATATTGTGAAGACTCCTTCTAATCCTTATCCAGGCCGTTCCCATATCAGATACTCCCGAAGGAGCTTACGAGACCTACTAGGTAGCTCAATGACTGGGTGAGTCGCTGGGGATCACTCCACGACTGTAGACCGTAATGGAACCACCGCAAACACTAAGCGTAACCCTTGTGGGGTTACCGAAGTGACCTGCTGTCAGGGCTGTTTGATGTTGACCCCGGCAGGATTTCCGTTCAATCATTGAGAAATACTTAAGTAATCCTCTCATAAACGTTCTTGGCAGATTGCTAAGATCTGCGAAGGACTCGATAATTTACAACTGATGCCCATTGATGTAGAACACCAGTTGTAGAAATACTAAGTGTTCCTAAGAGATCTTTGATGTATCTCAAGGCTCTAGACTCTATAAGTGCACACCTAGGTTTCTTATGAGGAGATAGGGAGGGGTCTCCTTCTTCAATATCAACCGTCTCTAAGAGATAGATCGATAGGTTACGTGGGTTCCCCGTGAGAATGAAACAAGTCCTTTTAAGAGAACTTGAGTGGTTAAGAAGGTTTAGTGCATTGCGTCACTGGGTCCATGACGACTTTGTCTTCAATACCGGTGTTGTCTTTTGCAATAACCAGTAGCATATGTATTGAACCCGGTGTCTGCCCTAAGGTTGAACATATGGAGGGCTATTTCTTTTCACCCTTTTCTTTACTTTTCTTTTTAATTCTTCAACTCCTTCTTTCCCTTTCATTCATTTCTCCTTTTTTCATATCATACCTAAGGACTTCTAATTCTAACTATTGGAGATGTCCTTGGGTAGATCCCTCCGGCTCTGGCGGATCATAGGACGGATATTCCTATCTTAATCACCTTATAACTCCGACAGTAGCCAAGAAACCTTTGATTGAAAATCTCTCAAAGTGTTTAAGTTAATCAAATATTTTGTTTAACACTTTGAGAGTTTTGCGTACACTTTTGAAGGGCTCCCCCTGCACATGTGCTCATAAGTATTTAATAAATTTGCACATGTTGGAGGAGCAAGCACTTTTGAATTGATCCACTTTCCGTGAACAAGACCGATTCGAGACACGCTTACATCACTAGTTAAACTAGCTTGAAGTTATTACCCGGCCTGATCAAGTTCACAGAAAGTTTCTCGAGACGGTACATTTCTACTAGGACATATCCTTTTTGAGACACGCTTACGTGGTTAGATAAAGAGATACATTGTCAGCTTTTAGGTGACAACTAGCTCTAGTAACTAACTTGATGTTATTACCCGTCGAGGATAAGTCTTTTCGATATTACTAACATTTATTGTCTCGCCAATTCCTGGGTCAATACTGAGTCTAGCTCGCACATGATACAACTTTTAAGCTTTGACTTCGTAAGATTAAGACGAAGACGTCAAGCAACCATGATGACCGACCCTTAGGAGGAGATTGTTGGAACCAAAGTTTTACTATTTTATCAAGTCTCGGTCATTTGTAATAATAGGTTGCTTAATTTACATTTACGTTATTGTTTCAAGTTTACTAGGCTTAAGTCTTATGGTCCATGGGCTTTAAAGCCCACACGTTTGTAAGAAGGGGAAGGAGTAGGATGTTGCCCTAGCTCCTTACCTATATATATCATGCTTAGGTCTATGTAATACTTGGTTGGTTATGTGAAATATTAAGGAAACTCTTGCAATTCTAATTCTCTAATTCTCATAATTATCCCATTCTCATTCTCATCTCATTTCTATCATTATTGTGCTTGTGTTTACTAAATGGTGACCTAACATCGATTATCTTTCCAAATGGGTTGAAGCTAAAGCTTTACCCACCAATGACGCCCGAGTTGTTGTGAAATTTTTGAAAGCTCTTTTTTCCAGATTTGGAACTCCACATGCCATAATCAGTGATCGTGGTACGCGCTTTTGCAATGATCAATTTGCAAGAGTCATGCAGAAGTACGGTGTCACTCACCGTCTTTCCACTGCATACCACCCCCAAACAAGTCGGCAGGTTGAGGTTTCCAATCGTGGCATTAAAAGAATTCTTGAGAGGACAGTAGGAGAAAACCGTTCCTCTTGGTCGGATAAGCTAGAAGATGCTCTCTGGGCTTTCCGTACAGCTTATAAAACACCCATCGGGTGCACTCCATAAAAGCTGGTTTACGGGAAGGCGTGTCGTCTACCGATTGAGCTAGAGCACAAAGCCTAATGGGCCTTGAAACATGCCGACTTCGACCTCAAGATAGCGGGTGATCACTGAAAGGTTCAATTAAATGAATTAAACGAACTTCGTGATCAAGCTTACGAGAATTCTTTGATCTACAAAGAAAAGACAAAGAAGATCCACGACTCAAAAATCAACAACCGCATTTTCAACATTGGTGATCGAGTACTTCTTTTTAACTCAAGATTAAAGATTTTCTGGGGCAAATTAAAAACCCGTTGGTCTGGGCCTTTCACTATCACCAAAGTATTCCCATATGGAACTGTTGAGTTATCTCAACCCGACGGTCCCAACTTCAAAGTGAACGGTCATAGGTTAAAGCATTACTTTGGAGGGGACATACCATCCATGGTTGTCCCGGATCTCCAAACTTTCCCCACGAACCAATAAATTCGGGAATCGAGTCAAGCTAGTGAATCGGTGAACAAAAACATTAGCATGCACATGAGTTTTCACCCATGTTTCTGACTTCTCTCTTCTTTCTAATAAAGTAACGGGAAGAAGGCAACCTCTTCTGCATCTTTTGTCTTGTAATTGTTGTGTTTGTACAGGAAATTGTTCACGATGCATGAAGGCTCTCGTGCTCGTATTTTTGTCCTTACATCATAAAAGCTTCATCATTCAAGAAATCTGATATCCTTAACTAACGTTATCTTTTGGCATAATTAATAAACGGCCTTAGATACAACGTAGGACGACCCTCGCCTTGGAAACATTGAGGACAATGTTTAACTTTAGTCTGGGGGGTATCTTCGATTTGACTTGACCTTTCATGTGTCGTTTACTCATGCAACTCCGTTTTTCTCGAAAAATCCAAAAAATGCATCAAAAAAGTACCAAAAAATTGAAAAAATTTGAAAATTTTCTGCAAAAATATAATAAGTTTTGACACTTTGTTCTGACTTTCCGCTGGGTAGAGTAGGAATAGAAATTTTGACCTGACCGGGTGCATTGATCCCTAGCTGTTCC
Organism: Artemisia argyi; assembly: GCA_030686995.1. NCBI lineage: Eukaryota > Viridiplantae > Streptophyta > Magnoliopsida > Asterales > Asteraceae > Artemisia > Artemisia argyi. Next base: position 111,295,479 of record CM060709.1, read on the forward strand.
CTTAACTTTTTTAGGCTAAGCGTCCACGAATCTCATTTCTTGAGGTAGTGACCATCAGATTATTAGATTAATTGACTAATCGCGCCAGCGAGCTAGTGTACAACTTGGTGACCATCCGTTATGCAAATAACGCGCCAGCGAACCAAGAAGTGCACTAGTGACCATCCGTTAGTTGAAGCGTCGAAATATTCGTGCCAGCGAGCTACTAATATAGAGTTTGTTTAGAAGTTAGATGTTAAGCGTAGAGTAGTTGGTTCTCTTTAGAGCTCATCGTAGGTACTTGTGGCTTTTTGCTCCCACAAAATTGTCTCACCCTATATCTGTAAAAATAATAATTAAAGACATTATGTTCTGACGAAACTTAGTTCTTTATCTTCTTAAGAGAATCTTTGTTTTAAAATTTGGGTACACATCAAAGTCATTCTATGAGCTCCAATTCTAAAAACGGGACTCTGAACCTCTTCTCGGAAATATGTGAGGTCTTGATCTAAAACCTTTGGGTCCTCATTTCAGGAACGTCTAGAGTGGAAATACCCCATGTCATGTAGGAAAAGTTATGTAATAAAAAAAATGAAAAATGACGATGAATAAGGGTGAGTCATGTGCTTAAGTGTTGGACAAAAGTTGATGGCGCGTGAGGTGCATGTGCAGGGTCCTAGACCAGATACATGAGGTGCACGTGTATTTCTCCTCAACTGACGTCTATGAGTCTGTGTGAATCCCAACTCTTTGATGTGGACCTCATTTTTAAAGCAGTGATTCTCGAGAAAAGATAGAAAACTACTTAGCGTCTTAATATGGTATCTTTATCGGAATAAAAATTATCGAAACGAGAAACTATGAAGAAATTCATATCTCAACAAAAATAAAATAAATAGAGGAAAATAGGAACAGGGGAGCCAAAAGTTATTACACAAGTAACTTCCATGAGTAGTGTTAGCATCTAACTTGTAATTAAGCTATGACTTCGTTTTTACGCTTAGCATGGGAACTCGTGAAAAATCAGTGACGATGAATTCTATTCGTATGGACACTTTTCTCTGAGCTGTGTTTCCTACTCTGTGACCCTAAACGTTATTGAAAAATGATGAAAGTCAAAACATCTCGTCACCCAACAAGTGTAAAAAGTATGTAAATATTAGTGTAGGAAATAAAGCTGAAAACTGGATCATTCTCTGAAATAAATGATTTTGTACTCTCTTTTGAATATTTTGCTACTTCTTCAATGTTAGTAGAAAGAGTTATGAAAGTTATTTATCTTGGAGGGCGTGACATGATCCCATTGCGTGAGGACACGCTAGTACCTTAGTTTGGGGGGATTTGGTGTGTGCTTATTCACACACCTTTTCCTATCCATTTTTAGACCAAAACAGACACAAACTAACCATAAATGCTAAAGATATTGTGCTTTTGTGTTTGTGATCGTGCAGGAACGGATATTTCAGAAATTGGCAAAAATCAGGCCAAAAAGGACAAAAACGAGCACGAGTTTGGAAATCATATCAAAAGCCAGAGCCGGGGAAGCAAATTACCATTTTTGAGCTCAGAATGTCAAAACAACCTTGGAGAATCACCAAACGCCAAAAATAGTCCTTGAAGCAAAAGTTTGCAAAATTGGCAGAAATGGTCCCTCAAGTTTGGAAATTGACAAAAATGGCCCCTAAGCATTGGATTTTGGAGGAAAAAGTCAACACTGGTCCTTGGGAATTAACAAGTGTCAAGTTTGATCCCTGGGTGAAAATTTTGAAGAAACTACAAGTTTAGTCTCTGAAGTTTCAGATTTGGCAAAAATGGTCCCTGGAATTTCAAACATGGAAAAAATCAAATGAGGTCCTTGTATTATTCAACCTTGGCAAGTTTTACCCTTGCAAGTACTTTGGACAGTTGCCAAATCCAGCCCTTCTATTTTTCAGAAAATTACATAATTGGTCCTTGTGATAATTCCTAAACCAAATGGACCCTTTTTATTATTACACCAAATCCATAATCAAAACCAAACCACTAATCTAATCTAACACCCCCTGATCCACTAATCTTCCAAGCCCAAAAGCCACCCAAGCCCAATCCCCGTTTTAATACTCCCTCTGGTCAAAATAAGTCAAACAAACATCCCTTCCCTCCCACCTTCATCACCACTTGCCTGTAACACATCAACTCACCCCCCCCCCCCCACCATCTCCATCACATCCCACCGCCCACACCACTAACCCTTACCCTTCACCTCAGCATTAAATGCTGCCACCCCCAATTGATACTTAATAAGAGCTAATTGCAAATTGCTCTTTTCCTGCCAAAACACGTGGAGGGTCAAGATGAAGTTTCAGTGATCCAATGGCTATCAATAGAAGTGGGAAATGATCAGAGAGTCCTAAAAACCCTAATTGGAAGCTATAAATGGGAGAAGAAGGAGGAGAGCAAGATAAGTAGTTAATTAGCATAATAGTAGTGTCGTTTTTAGCTTAATCTTAATTTCAGTTGTAATCTTTAGTCCAAAAACCTTGTAATCTGTTTTTCTTTAAGTTAATGAAAGTTTTTCAGTTTTAAATCCTGTGTTTCAATTTTCAGTTTCAATAAATATTTCAAGTATCTTCTTAAAAGTTCATTAGTTGATATCAGCTCTTTATAAGCTCACCTAGTAACTTATAACATAAAAAGAAAACAAAAAGGAAGCAAATAATCAGTACAAATAAACCACATGGTACCTTTGTATTTGGTTGTGGAAAGCTAAGGAAGTGGCTGAAAGGGATAAGCCAGAAGGACTTTACCAGCTTATTCTTTGAATAAGCTGGAGCTTGTTGCTGTTAAAGAGGTCCTGTTGGGATTCTTGATTTGATGTGACAAAATAAATAAAAGAATGAAAACAAGAGGTACTTAATGTGCCAAAGGATGAAACTTCAAATGCAAGAAAAAGATTACTACGGATCTTTTTATTATTTAGAAATATTCTTTGTAAACCTAATCCTCTAATATATAAAGAGGATACAGGTCGTATGTTTTATTAAGTCTTTCACAATGTAGTCGACTAGAAAAGTGTGTGTGTGTGTTCTAGGGCGTGTAAACTATAAACGCCTAGAACTAGTTAGTGTTGTTCATATCCTCTAAGATCTGAGATGTCTTAGATCCTTGTTACAATTGGTAACACGTTGTTGTTCTGATCAAATAATAATTAGAGGTGATTGGGAAAAACCTTGTGTCAATAACCATTGATTTGTTCTTATTCCGCTGCATATTATTATCATTGTTATTGTTGAACCCTAGTGCTCAAAACGATCAAAGGAGTTTAACAAACTCCACAGGTCCTAGTAAAAGCTAGGTCAAGGTGCAAAGTTATTTGTCTCAAAAATTTAAATTTCTAGTGTAATTTAGCATAATTTGTTGTAGTGATTATTTGTGCTTAATTGTTGCTTATTTCTGCTTACTACTGCTTATTATATAAGTACTAGTCCATAGATTGAGCTCTAGTTTTAGTTTCATCAAGTTTCTATAAAAATCACAAAGTTTAAGTAGTGTTTGGATTTGTCTGTTTGACTGTGCATTTGTTGGTTTCATTGACTAAAATTGGTTTAAACATCCTTCTCAATAGCAATATAGCCTAGAATAACCATCTGTTAGGTGGATGTAAGCTTTAATAGTCAAAATCTCTTTAATCATATCTTAGGCAGTTACTGTGGAAATTTTAGATTAGTGGACCACTCAAATCAACTCACAAATAGATAAGGTAGCTTGAATCAATCATATTATAGCTTAATAACTTCTTATCAGTCAATAGGATTAGATCAAATCTCACTTTAGTCAACTTAGGATCAAAACATAAAAAGTCAAAGGTTCATCTCTTTCAGAAAACCAAAATTTCAAGTAATTTTCATGATTTTATCTTTCAATTTCAAGATTTGAGCTTCTTGGAGGTTAAAGTCCATCACCTAAACTTGTGAAACCCATGCTCAGCTTATTTTTAAGAATTTTTAATAGTGCTTATTTGGCTTGTTGAAAAGACCTGCAGGGCAGGTTAACACCCTGCACCAGGGCACTTTGATTTTTGGTCATTTTTCAATTGCCCCTCCTGAATTCATTAGTAAACCTTAGGACTTGTAATTTAGCTTTTTGGAAAGCTCTTCAGCATGGCCTTTTAGGTCTTAGCTTATTTTGGATCTCAGTCATCATCTAGTTAGCATATTTGTGCCTTTAAGTTTGCCTTATTTCACTTAGTATACTGAGGACTCAGTATAGATCACCAAAGTTCAATTGTCCATATCTTGTTCATTAGTGGGCCCCACCTTGTGATTTTTGGCTTTTTGGAAACCCCAACAAGCCATCTCTCTGAATCAGTGTTTATTTTGTATTTGTGATCTCATTTGGCCCACCAAATCAAGGCCTGCAACTTGGCCTTTTTCACCAAGTATACTGAACTCATCAGTGTGACTTGGCTTATTTCCAGTGCTTATATCTAGCTTATCAGTGACCCTTAGGAGTTTCTTATTGGCTTATTTGAAAGGCTCCCAGTCCATCTTTGTGAATCAAGCCTTTATTTGGACCCCTGACCCCCCCCCCTTAGTGGACCCCACAAAGGCCTGCAATTTGGTCTTTTTGGCCTGTCACTTGGGTAATTTTGGCCCTTAGCTTATTTGCCTTTCACAGCTTATTTCTTGTGCTTATTTGCTATCTTTTGTTTATTTCTAGTGTAACTCAGCTGTTTGTAGCTTATCTTATTTTGTGCAATCACATTATAGCTTTTTATTAGCTTTTTCAAAAGATCAAAGTCCTAATAAGCTTATAACTCAAGCTGTTAAACTCATAAGCACTCAAACTGCTTATTTTTTAGTACCAGCCAACTTGTCTTTGTAAAAGTTAGTTAATTATCAGTATTAAGTAGTTTTGTAAAAAGAAAATCAAGAAAAACCAAATTTAAAAATAGTGATAGCTTCTATTTAAGCCATTTGGCTTATTGCTCAGCTTTTTCAAAAAGCAATTTTCAATTTTATAATTTTCCTAAGTTTCTTATATATGAAAATAGTTTAAGAAACAATTTCATAATTTTCTGAGTTAATTTATTATTTATAATAATTAATTTAAGTTTAATTAGTTGTAATTTAAAAAAAAAGCCAAAAATTAATTTTCCTTCTGCGTATTTATATGCAAAAGTAACTTTTTATATTTTTCCTAGGTCTCATAATTAGTAAAGTATTTTTAGAAAAATTTCCATAATTTTCACTATTCATTTACTATTTTTCATAATTAAATTAGTTAAAATAGATTTTAATTAATAAATAATTAAATAATTAGTAAAATAGTTTAAAAATAACTTTTATAAACTTTTTATAATTTTTTAGGATTCCTGTGATGGTTAAGTAGTTTTGTAAAAAATTTCATATTTTTCTAAGTCACTTTAGTATTTTTCTTAAATTTAAATTAATTTTAATTAATTATTCAATAGCTTAAAATAGTTTTTAATTAATATTAAATACTAAAATAATCAAAAAAATAATTTTATTTTATTAAAATTTTCTTTTAATATTAAGTTTGTAAAAAAGTCAATTTTACCCCCTCTAGTTTAAATTAGCTTAAAACTCACATTTTTCCCAGTACGCAATCGTATCTGTTTTTAATTTGGTTTAAGTTTATATACATCCGTAATCTTGTAATTGTTAATACTGTTTATTTATCTTAATATCAATCAATTCCAGTAGTGTAATCAAATCCAAATCATTATTTGTTACTTTCCCAAATCACTGAATCTATCAATCGTTTCCCAAAACACAATTTCAACCTCGTTGGGACTTAACGACCCGTGAACAAACTGTGCTTTTAACGGATCATAAATTGATCTCTCCTCTCCCTCAGGTTTGACCTGTTGACCATCCTTGGTTAATTTGGACTGGCTGTTTGGGAGGAGTCAAAATTTTGGCGCCGCTGCCGGGGAGGTTCTTGCGTGTTTCAAAAAACGTTTAGGTTTAGTGATTTTCAAAACCCTCCTTGTACAAATTTCACCACTTTGTAAATGTTTGTAAAAATCTAAATCATATCAGAAAAGTTCATTAACACTTTTACTAAAGTGTTAACAACACCAAAAAAATCAAAAACAACAAAACAAATCGTGAAGTTAAATTACTTCGTATTCTTTAAGATTACAACCTATACAGGTGGTAAACGGAATCTCTGACATTAAATTGCGAACTAAAGAGAGATCCATTCTTCTCTCCCGCCACCCTACGAGTAATTTTAAAGGAAACGATTTCGGTTAACGAATCGATACCAAAAATATTTCCAAAAGTTTTTTCACACACACCCAAAAAGCCAAAAACATTTTGCTTTTCTGTTAATAAATTACATAAAATACGTTGTCGAAGACCAAGGCTGAATACCTACCAACTGGGGGTATTGATTGGGTCCAAACGGTCAACCTAAACTGACCAGTGAATGATCAACCAAGCCAAACTTCCTAGAGTCAATGCTCCGCGGAAGTACAGTGTTTCCCCGGGTCGTTATGTCCTGACGAGGTGTGATGGTTATAAAACGGGTTTGTAATCGGGTGAATTTGGACAGGAAAGGGTTATAAAGAGTTGTGAATGATTACACTACGAGATAAGGAATGAAAATAACTTAGAAATACTATATTAACATTTACTGATAATCAGATATACTAAAAACGTAAGCTAAGACTAAAAGCTCGTTCGTTTGATTTAAATTTACGTTGACGTACGAAATAAAACGCGAGTTTTTGTGAAATAAAATACCTACGAATGTGAAAATTACATTTTTATAATCCTAATGATAAAAGAAAATTTTTAGCAAAAGAAAAATAATTTTTACACTATTTAATTAATTACTATTAATTAATTACTAATTAATAACTAATTAATAATATTTAAATTACACTAATTATGAAATTAAGCTAGAAAAATGAAAATTTAATTCTAAAAATTCTAAAATAATATAAAAGTAATTTTAAAACTAAAAATATATTTTTCCTACTTTTTATCTATTTATTATTAATTAATTACTATTTATTAATTAACTAAAATTAAGAAAAATAGAAAATGAATAGTGAAAATTATGAAAAATTTCCTAAAATTATTTTATGATTTCTAAAACCTAGGAAAAATATAAAAAAGTACTATTGTTAAATAAAAATTAATAAACTTAATTAATTATCTAATATTACTTAATTATTAATAAACTAATACTAATTATAATAAATACTAAATAAAAGGATAAAAATCTGGAAAAATTCCTACAAATACTTTAATATACCAGGAATTTAATAAAAATATAAAAATATATAAGTACTTTACAAAAATTTAAAAAGAAAAATTAAAAAGCTAATTTATATTAAATAGAAGCTATCACTAAAAATTAAATTTGGTTTTTTCTTGATTTTTTCTTTTACACACCTATTAACCTACTGAAAATAAGAACTTTTTGTAAAGGCACATTGATTGGAACTTATAAATAAGCAGTGTGCAAGGAATTAAGCCAAACAGTTGGCTTAAAGGCTTGAAAATGAGGTTTGAGCTTTTGAATAAGCTTGAAACGAGCAACTCAGTGGACACAAGCTATGGATTAAGCTGCAAGTGAGTGAGATATACTAGTAATAAGCAAAAATAGTAAGAAAGACACAAGCAATCAGCTGAAATCATCAAATAAGCAAATCTAAATACACTACTTGACAAACAGTCACTCAGGCAACTTAATGGGCTGATTCAGCTTACCAAATTAGCTTAGAAGCCAAGAATAGGGCATGAACTAGCAATCTGGGTCTGTAGGCTTCACAAAAAACCAAGTACCACACACTGGGCCCCACTAATGAGCCCTAGGGGAGGGCTTGAATATGTGTGAGTGGAACTGAGTGCAGTAGTGCAGGGTAGCAGGCCTGGGGCTGTTTGAGGCCAATAAGCCAAGCTAACAAGCTAGAAGGTATAAAATAAGTAAAGAGTAATGAAACAAACTAGTAATAAGCCAAATCAAACAAGTGTAGTAACTGAAAGAAGCTAAAGAGCTCAAACAAGCTTATTCCAAAGCTATTAGCCAAACAGGCCCTTGAGGCAATTAGAAGGCTTGATTAAGCCTTGCTTATAAGCTCAAGACCCAAAAGTGAGCTTGGAACTAGGAAGCTGGTACTTCTAACATCACAGAGAGCCAAGAAGCTGAGGTTAAACTTAAGTAATGGACAAGGTATGGGCTTATGAACTAGGGATGTTTCCACTGCTAAGATAAACACTTAGTTAATAGCCAATAAGCTCATAAGTTGTAACTAAGGTACAAGCCAGCAAACATAAACTCAAATACATACAACCAGCACTAATTTAACAATTTAGCCACTAGAATCCAACAAATTATGAGATTACACAAGCTCAGCTAATCTAAAAAACAACAACAGCAGCAGTAGCCAACAAGCCAAAATAAGCTTAATGTAAACACTCTAAATAAGCAAGAGGGGGAAACCTAAATGAAAAATCCTAAACATCACCTAGGGGGGGGGGGGGGTTCTAAAACAGCAAGGATCAAAACAAATGACCCAAAATTGACCAAGTTAGGGCCAATTGAAAACTGACCCAAACCTGGGTGCAGGGCAAGCTTATGTTCAACAGACTCACTTTGGACACAGATTTAAGCTACCAAATGACTTCCAAATTCAAATTTTCTTCTTGATAATGATAAACAAGCTTCCAAAGTATACAAAATAACAACAATCACTGAATTCCACACTCTATTAAACCCTACAAGAGATCAAGCAATCTGTCCCATATTTCAGATGACAAACTTTTGACTTTTGAGATTTTTACCTAAGTTGACCTATTTGAAATTCTAATGATCTAAACAGATTTAAGATGTTGAACTAAGCTGTAATTAAGCTAAATTAAACTACATATCATACTTATACACTAGTGTGAAAGACATGGGATCAATACAACTCAACAGTGCACTGTATTGGGGAGGCATGAAGGATTTTGACTTTTGGTTACATGAGACCTGAATTTCATGCTTCCTTAGACCTAAAATAACTTAATGGAATATAGTACGAACACTTTATACCATAAAAACACATAAGGGCACAGGCAAATGAGCATATCCAAACACCCCTTAAAGACAAATTCTAAGACTTTTAAGCTACCAGTAACCACCTCATGGCAAGTTCATGTTTCATACAGGTTAAGTATCTTCTAAAAGACAATTATAGACTAGAACTAACAAGAACCAAACTAAAATAATGAGAATTGAGGAAAATGCAAGAACTGACAAGTAACTTTGAAAACTGAATTGCAATAACCAAAGAGTGAATTACAAAACTAAATTTTGAAAATACAAGTAGATTAAAGATCTGGAATTAAAATTACAAAGAAATTAAACTAGCCAAAACTTTTCTAAGACATGAAAAGTTGGACACCTACAACTGTGGACAAAAGCTTCTATTTATACTAGCAAACTAGGGTTTCTTCTTGTTCCTGTGCTACTATTGCTTTCCTACTTTTCTTCTGAACCTCTGGATGAGATTAATTTGATCCCAGCCTTTCAATCCTTTTTTGGCGGGAAAAGTTGGGGAAGTACTTTGGCAGTTAGTAATTTGGCATGGGGGTGTGCTTGGAGTATTGTGATGGAAAGGTGAAGAGTAGGGTGTGATTGGCAGGGGTAGGGGTGGTGATGATGTTGGGTATAGCAGGTTGTGGCAGGGGCGAAAGGTTCACGTGTGGGTGTGAGGTGGGAGATGGGTGTTATTTTATTTTTTTGTGGTTTTGACTTTTAGGTTTGACCCTGGGGTGGGATTTGATATAAAAAAAATGGGTGAAGGGTTTTATTAGTTAGGGAGTGGGCTAAAGGGTGGATTGGGCTAGGCTTAGTTTTGGGCTTTAGGGTGTAAGGAGTGTTGGGTTGGATTGTGTTTGGTTTTATTTTGGATTTAGGGGATAACACAAATAGGTCCGTTTGGTTTGTTTAATTATCACAAGGACCAAAAATGTTATTTGCTGAAAATTGAGGGCCATAAATGACAACCTTCCAAACTTGTTCCAAGGGTACAATATGCAAAGCACCAATAACTCAAGGACCATAATTGAAATTTTCCAAAATTTGAAATCCCAGGGACCTTTTATGCTAATTTTCAAACTTCAAGGACTAAATATGTAAATTCTCAAAACTTTTTACCCAAAGATTAATTTTGTAATATTTTGACTTTCAAAAGCTTTGGGTTGACTTTTTATTTAAAATATATGCTCAGGGACTGATTTTGATAAATTTTGAAACTTGGGGGACTGAAACTGCCAATTTTGCAAACTTTGTACGTTTTTCATTTGTTTTTGCTCATTTTGCATCTAAAACATATAAAACACAATTTTGAAATATTTTTAGTATTTTGATGCATATTTGAGTGTTTTTGTATATTTTGCAGTTCAGATTTGACCAAAAATGATGAGTGTTTGAGCACTCATCAATCCCCCACACTAAACTATTGCTAGTCCCTAGCAATACTGTTTTGAAAACTTGATGGATTTTAAACTCTTTACCAAAAGCCATCACTTCTGGAGTAGCCAGGTGTGAGAACTGTGGTACACCTGATAACCGTGTGATTTTGAGCAAACCACCAGCTGTCAACGGATTTGATTAGTCTTTACCAAAAGCCGTTTGCTTCTGGACTAGCCAACTCTTGATGGAATAGTCAACATCTTGGTGAGCTGATTACCAATTATGGATTTTCCACTGCCTTTACCACAAGTCATAATCTTGCGGGCTAGCCAACTCATTCGCTTTATGGGATATGGCGAGTTGAGGTACCATACAATTTTGGGCAAATTGCAAGCCATAAACGGATTTGAGATGTCTTTACCAAGAGATGTTTGCTTCTGGACTAGCCAATCCCTTTTGTCGGTTAGACAAGGCGGATTAATTACCACAAAAATTTTGAACTTAAGTGAAAAAATTTTAAAAATTTTTTGAAATTTTGGCCAAAACGGGGGTATTATATAGTAAAATGTGATAAAATTCGCTAGAATACCCCTCCACACTTAGCATGAATATTGTAGTCAATATTCAAAGTCCCGGCTATTAAGCCGACTCTTTGAACGTAAAAGGGCAACATTACAGGCTAAGCGTGGAAAACACCATTTTGTATTTTCACTTCATAAGTAACCATAGCATGGGGGACTCCCCCACACTTAGGGTGAAAACCCTATAAGAATGCTACTGTTTTTGTTTACCGAGTCGCTAGCTTGACTCGACCCTAAATTCATTTGTCCTTGGGGAAGCATGATGTGGAAGAAACAATCTCCATCGGACTTTCATTCAAGATGTTTGGACAAACATTTGAAGCTCGTGAAAGTTCCACACCGATGAGATAAGTACCCGGCTCAAGATAGTATAAACTATAAGCGATGATGCCGGGGTCAAAGATAATGTCTTCATTCCCGAAGGAGTGAAGAACAGGAGAAGTCACCCTGTAGGTGAAGAAAAGGAAGAAAACCATGATGAAAATCTTTATAAGATTTTCTTCCTTGAGATCAGGCTCCGTAGCCTGAGTTTGGATTTCAAGGGTTAAGCTCGTAAATATCCCGGGGGGGTGGGTGGGAATTTGCAAATTCTCATGATTGAGAGCATCTCCCCCCGGGCTATCAAACTCCGGAGGAGTCATGATATGATGAGTGAGTTCATCGGAGAACTCCTCATGAAGAGAATTATTCACAAGATGTGAATCTGTGAACTCGTGTTCCGGAATAGACTCATCACGATACTCATTCTGAATATCAAATAGTGGATTATCAGAAATCAAAGTGAATTCAGAGTCGAATTCAAATAGTGGATTGGTGAGAGTAGTATTGAATGCTTCAGGAACAAAGTGATTATTATTCTCTATTGGACTGCTGGGATCAGAAGTGAGTGACGGATCATGATATAGGAGACTTTCAATTTCTCCCAGATCGGCTTGGAAATCGAGGAGACCATCATCACTTTCCAAGGAAAGTAGATTGATGTGAGTAAGTTCATCAGCGAACTCCTCAAGAAGAGGATCAACATCAGACTGAGGAAGTGATGCCTCAATATACTCAATGTCTCCATGAGATGTACAATCATCATTAAAATCTGAGAAAGTCTCAAAATGATCGTTTGAACAATCAAGAGGTGAAGGAATATCACATACATGATCCAAAGTTCCCTGTGACTCTCTCGGGATTGGGACAAGGATCTCAACACTAGACTTTATTAATTCGCCCGATTCCTTATTAGGAACAGTGCTAAGATGCTCATCCCCCATGTTTAGAGAGTGAGTGTGAACTTCGGGTGTGATATCAATAGACTGAGGGAGTTTAGAAGTACTAGCAGTTATGGAATTTTCAAGTTCCATTTGATCAACGGCTAGTGACTTTGTCACATTATTTTCTCCCTGATTTTCAATGGAAGGAATTACAACTGATGAATCTGATGGATCTTTTTGAATAATGACAATGTTATCTTCATCATCATCACTGTCATCATCGTCATCATAAAGAGCAGCATAGCGAAGATTGGCACGTATTTTAGCCGCTCTTTGCTCAGCAAGTAATTCTTCCATGCTCATTTCGTTTCTAGCTTCTCGTTCTTCAGCAAGTAATTCTGCCATTGATTTCTCACGAGAATCTTGAAACGATGTAGTAGCCAACCCCTCCTTAAATTTTTTAAATGCTTCAAGAACCTCATTACAAAGGTCTTACGGGAATTGAGGAGTTGCTTGGGTCAATTGGTGTTGTGGAGGTTGGTCTTGAAACGAATAGTCGTAATTGTTGCAAGGAAATGGAATCCCTATTTGACAATCCGAGCTAAAGTGAGGACCTCCACAGTTTTCACAACAGTAAGACTGATGTGGCTGTGAGTCGTATGTGCTAAAGTCATAATTGTTATCAGGAAACTGCTCATAGACAAGCGTGTTGCCCGATTGACAATCAGAACTGTAGTGTGGACCACCACAGTACTCACAACAGTTAAATTGTTGAGTCTGGTTTGGTGAATTGTATGGATATTGGTCGTAACCAAAATTTTGATTATTTTGACAATCAAAACCTTGGTGAGGACCTCCACAGTATTCACACGAAAAGTTTGGTGTATTTTGATACGAACAATCATTGTGGTTTGGATAATATGGTTCTTGCTCGTATAAATGTGATGGGTAGTTTGAAAATTTTGGGGAGTCGTTGAATGAGTTCTGATTAGGATCATAAGAAAATGAATTCCTCGAACCACAAAACAAACAACTCCCGTCTCGAATATCATTACCACATTTTTCACATGTACATGAACGACATGGTAAACCAAAAAGTGGCTCACCACAACCAACACAAGGGATATAATCCGAAGGTGGGACAAGTGGTGTGCTCTTAGAGCTAGCAATTTCCACCACTTCCGTTATGGTCTCGGGTTTTGGTTCTTGATAAACGTGAAGATTGGGCAAGTTGTTCTTTTCAGTCACTGTCCTAAGCTCTGTACGTTTGCTTGACGTCCTTATAACCTTATATCGTGAAAGGCTAGGATCAATTGTGAGCTTAGGTTTTTGGACAACCGTAGGTTGGACGTATTTAGCACTTCCATCGTCAGAGGGAAGTATAGGGTCTTTTGTCACCTTGGTTTCTTGATCCATTTCCCTCACCGGAGAGGGAATAGGGATCGATGGTCCATCATAATCAACACGACATCTCGATATCTTTGACAAGGCCATAAGTTTTTCAACTTTGCTTTTAAAGGCCCTTTGTTCAAAGAAATCGTCATCGAGAGATGTCGTTAGAATCAATTACGGGACAAGTGGAAGAAGTGAGAATCAAAAGGATAGAGGGTAAAGGGATGAAGAATCAAAAAGGTATGAGGGTAAAGATGGATATTTTTGGGATTTTTGAAATACATTTTGTACAAATGAGAAAGAAAATCTTTTTGGGGTTTTTTTTTTTTTGTGTTCGTTGAAAACTAATTTTAAAAAGTTTTCAGGAACAGTTTTTATGAAAATATACACAAGGATGGTAAATATACAATGGATGTATATCCAGGTTCACTAATACGCAAAACCGTTTTAGAATAACGCGCACGACCTCCCCGGCAGCGGCGCCAAATTTTGATTGGGTCCAAACGGTCAACCTAAACTGACCAGGGAATGGTCAACCAAGTCAAACTGCCTAGAGTCAATGCTCCGCGGAAGTACAGTGTTTTCCCGAGTCGTTATGTCCCGACAAGGTGTGATGGTTATAAAACGGGTTTGTGATCGGGTGAATTTGGACAGGAAAGGGTTATAAAGAGTTGTGAATGATTACACTACGAGATAAGGAATGAAAATAACTTAGAAATACTATATTAACATTTACTGATAATCAGATATACTAAAAACGTAAGCTAAGACTAAAAACTCGTTCGTTTGATTTAAATTTACGTTGACGTACGAAATAAAACGCGAGTTTTTGTGAAATAAAATACCTACGAATGTGAAAATTACATTTTTATAATCCTAATGATAAAAGAAAATTTTTAGAAAAAGAAAAATAATTTTTACATTATTTAATTAATTACTATTAATTAATTACTAATTAATAATATTTAAATTACACTAATTATGAAATTAAGCTAGAAAAATGAAAATTTAATTCTAAAAATTCTAAAATAATATAAAAGTAATTTTAAAACTAAAAATATATTTTTCCTACTTTTTATCATTTTATTATTAATTAATTACTATTTATTAATTATCTAAAATTAAGAAAAATAGAAAATGAATAGTGAAAATTATGAAAAATTTCCTAAAATTATTTTATGATTTCTAAAACCTAGGAAAAATATAAAAAAGTACTATTGTTAAATAAAAATTAATAAACCTAATTAATTATCTAATATTACTTAATTATTAATAAACTAATACTAATTATAATAAACACTAAATAAAAGGATAAAAATCTGGAAAAATTCCTACAAATACTTTAATATACCAGGAATTTAATAAAAATATAAAAATATATAAGTACTTTACAAAAATTTAAAAAGAAAAAATAAAAAGCTAATTTATATTAAATGGAAGCTATCACTAAAAATTAAATTTGGTTTTTTCTTGATTTTTTCTTTTACACACCTATTAACCTACTAAAAATAAGAACTTTTTGTAAAGGCACATTGATTGGAACTTATAAATAAGCAGTGTGCAAGGAATTAAGCCAAACAGTTGGCTTAAAGGCTTGAAAATGAGGTTTGAGCTTTTGAATAAGCTTGAAACGAGCAACTCAGTGGACACAAGCTATGGATTAAGCTGCAAGTGAGTGAGATATACTAGTAATAAGCAAAAATAGTAAGAAAGATACAAGCAATCAGCTGAAATCATCAAATAAGCAAATCTAAATACACTACTTGACAAACAGTCACTCAGGCAACTTAATGGGCTGATTCAGCTTACCAAATTAGCTAAGAAGCCAAGAATAGGGCATGAACTAGCAAGCTGGGTCTGTAGGCTTCACAAAAAACCAAGTACCACACACTGGGCCCCACTAATGAGCCCTAGGGGAGGGCTTGAATATGTGTGAGTGGAACTGAGTGCAGTAGTGCAGGGTAGCAGGCCTGGGGCTGTTTGAGGCCAATAAGCCAAGCTAACAAGCTAGAAGGTATAAAATAAGTAAAGAGTAATGAAACAAACTAGTAATAAGCCAAATCAAACAAGTGTAGTAACAGAAAGAAGCTAAAGAGCTCAAACAAGCTTATTCCAAAGCTATTAGCCAAACAGGCCCTTGAGGCAATTAGAAGGCTTGATTAAGCCTTGCTTATAAGCTCAAGACCCAAAAGTGAGCTTGGAACTAGGAAGCTGGTACTTCTAACATCACAGAGAGCCAAGAAGCTGAGGTTAAACTTAAGTAATGGACAAGGTATGGGCTTATGAACTAGGGATGTTTCCACTGCTAAGATAAACACTTAGTTAATAGCCAATAAGCTCATAAGTTGTAACTAAGGTACAAGCCAGCAAACATAAACTCAAATACATACAACCAACACTAATTTAACAATTTAGCCACTAGAATCCAAAAAATTATGAGATTACACAAGCTCAGCTAATCTAAAAAACAACAACAGCAGCAGTAGCCAACAAGCCAAAATAAGCTTAATGTAAACACTCTAAATAAGCAAGAGGGGGAAACCTAAATGAAAAATCCTAAACATCACCTAGGGGGGGTTCTAAAACAGCAAGGATCAAAACAAATGACCCAAAATTGACCAAGTTAGGGCCAATTGAAAACTGACCCAAACCTGGGTGCAGGGCAAGCTTATGTTCAACAGACTCACTTTGGACACAGATTTAAGCTACCAAATGACTTCCAAATTCAAATTTTCTTCTTGATAATGATAAACAAGCCTCCAAAGTATACAAAATAACAACAATCACTGAATTCCACACTCTATTAAACCCTACAAAAGATCAAGCAATCTATCCCATATTTCAGATGACAAACTTTTGACTTTTGAGATTTTTACCTAAGTTGACCTATTTGAAATTCTAATGATCTAAACTGATTTAAGATGTTGAACTAAGCTGTAATTAAGCTAAATTAAACTACATATCATACTTATACACTAGTGTGAAAGACATGGGATCAATACAACTCAACAGTGCACTGTATTGGGGAGGCATGAAGGATTTTGACTTTTGGTTACATGAGACCTGAATTTCATGCTTCCTTAGACCTAAAATAACTTAATGGAATATAGTACAAACACTTTCTACCATAAAAACACACAAGGGCACAGGCAAATGAGCATATCCAAACACACCTTAAAGACAAATTCTAAGACTTTTAAGCTACCAGTAACCACCTCATGGCAAGTTCATGTTTCATACAGGTTAAGTATCTTCTAAAAGACAATTATAGACTAGAACTAACAAGCACCAAACTAAAATAATGAGAATTGAGGAAAATGCAAGAACTGACAAGTAACTTTGAAAACTGAATTGCAATAACCAAAGAGTGAATTACAAAACTAAATTTTGAAAATACAAGTAGATTAAAGATCTGGAATTAAAATTACAAAGAAATTAAACTAGCCAAAACTTTTCTAAGACATGAAAAGTTGGACACCTACAACTGTGGACAAAAGCTTCTATTTATACTAGCAAACTAAGGTTTCTTCTTGTTCTTGTGCTTCTATTGCTTTCCCACTTTTCTTCTGAACCTTTGGATGAGATTAATTTGAACCTAGCCTTTCAATCCTTTTTTGGCGGGAAAAATTGGGGAAGTACTTTAGCAGTTAGTAATTTGGCATGGGGGTGTGCTTGGAGTATTGTGATGGAAAGGTGAAGAGTAGGGTGTGATTGGCAGGGGTAGGGGTGGTGATGATGTTGGGTATAGCAGGTTGTGGCAGGGGGGAAAGGTTCACGAGTGGGTGTGAGGTGGGAGATGGGTGTTATTTTATTTTTTTGTGGTTTTGACTTTTAGGTTTGACCCTGGGGTGGGATTTGATTTAAAAAAAAAACGGGTGAAGGGTTTTATTAGTTAGGGAGTGGGCTAAAGGGTGGATTGGGCTAGGTTTAGTTTTGGGCTTTAGGGTGTAAGGAGTGTTGGGTTGGATTGTGTTTGGTTTTATTTTGGATTTAGGGGATAACACAAATAGGTCCGTTTGGTTTGTTTAATTATCACAAGGACCAAAAATGTTATTTGCTGAAAATTGAGGGCCATAAATTACAACCTTCCAAACTTGTTCCAAGGGTACAATATGCCAAGCACCAATAACTCAAGGACCATAATTGAAATTTTCCAAAATTTGAAATCCCAGGGACCTTTTATGCCAATTTTCAAACTTCAAGGACTAAATATGTAAATTCTCAAAACTTTTTACCCAAAGATTAATTTTGTAATATTTTGACTTTCAAAAGCTTTGGGTTGACTTTTTATTTAAAATATATGCTCAGGGACTGATTTTGATAAATTTTGAAACTTGGGGGACTGAAACTGCCAATTTTGCAAACTTTGTACGTTTTTCATTTGTTTTTGCTCATTTTGCATCTAAAACATATAAAACACAGTTTTGAAATATTTTTAGTATTTTGATGCATATTTGAGTGTTTTTGTATGTTTTGCAGTTCAGATTTGATCAAAAATGATGAGTGTTTGAGCACTCATCTGTATGAACATTAATAAGTTCCCAAACTAAAGATTAAAACTTACCTTTGTATCCTTGTGATTGGTGTACCTTTTTCAAAGAAGCCATTCATATTGTGATTATTGGTTTAAGTTCCCTGTTGTTTTGCCTCGGTCTTATTTTAATTTACATTGTTTTTATTGCATGCGCACTCGTTCACAAACAAAACGTAATCGTCAAAGAAACGTACCCGAGTTACGTACAATTATTGAAGAACCCAAAATAAAAATGGACGAGCCCCCACCACCCCCACCTGACCCTCCCAAGGATGAGATAGCTCCAGATCTCCGAACGATGGAGGAGTTGTGTCAACCTACCATGCACGGGAGAGGTGGATCTATTGCACCACTCACTATTGAGGCCACGGAATTTGGACTCAAGCATCGCATGATTCAGCAAGTCCAAAACTCGTGTCAATTTCACGGATTGCCGGGTTACGATGCTAACAAGCATCTTGACAAATTTTTAACATTCACCCAGAACATGAAACAAAATGGCACACCGAAAACGGCCTTCGTTTGTATCTATTCCCCTATTTTCTCACTCATCATGCGACTGCCTGGTTCGATCGTCTTCCAAAGAATTCGATCCACACTTTTGATGAGATGGTTACCAAATTCTTGGCTAAATACTTTCCACCATCCATGGTAACTAAGCTGAGGAACGATATCAGCAACTTCAGACAGCTTCCTGACGAGTCCTTATTTGAGGCATGGGAACGCTATAAGTTTGCTATTGATTGATGTCCCAATCACAGTATGCTTCTTGTCACCATTATAGATACCTTCTACAATGGTTTGACCTTTATGAAACGGACCCCTGAAGAGTGCTATGATTTGATCGAAAACATAACTGCTCATCACAATTTCTGGGATTCCTCAGCTGAGATGAATGACTCATGTAAATCAGTCACTCCAATAAACAATGATATAGTTGTCCTTGCTAAAAAGCTTGATGATTTATCTACTGTAGTTTTATGTATCCATTAGTCAAATCAAAATCATCACGTAAAAGTTGTCAACCCAAGTTGTGAAACTTGTGGTGGTCCCCACCCGTACACTGAGTGCCCAGCCTCCGGTGGCTTCGCTCATGAAAATGCGTATGCAGCTCAAGGTTCCTAAAACGTGGGGGTAATTCTTACCAACCACAAGGGGACCGTAACCTTTTGAGCTATCGTTCCAATAACTACCTTGGACCACCCGGGTTTAATCAGTCTCAGAATCAGAATGCCCAAAACCGTAATCAAAATTTTTATACAGAATCAGAATCAAAACCGAATGAACCAAGGTTTTCAAAACCAAGGGAATTTCCATTCCGGTCACAACCAGGTTTTTCAAAATCAAAACCAAGGAAATTTTAACCGTAATCAAGGTCATTTTAATCAGGGTAATAATCTCCAACAGGGTAATTTTCAAAAAGGAAACAATTTTCATGGTCATAATAATCAAAATCAAGGGAATTTTCAAAACAACCGAGCCCAAAATGTTCCTAACCAAAATCAAGTCGTTGTTCCAACTGGACCATCATCCGATGAGTTGTTGAAACAGTTTATGAAATCCCAAGAAGAAATGAACAAATTGTTGGTCAGCCAAATCTCAGAACTCAAGAAGTCTTTAAATGATCGACCCTCGGGCTCAAGTACACTACCGAGCAACACGATCGCTAACCCGAGGGGCGATGTTAAGGCGATCACAACCCAAAGTGGAGTTTCTTATAAAGGACCCATGGCTCCGTCTACCTCTTCTCCTATCCAGGTAGAGGAATGTGAAACTGAGGCTACAACGGACACGGTACTTCCTACTAAAAATGGAGGTACCAATGACGTCCCTCCTCTAGTTATCCCGGTCCCGATCCCCAAAACAAGGGTCGTATTTGAACCTCCCAAGATTCCTGTTGAAAATCCAAAACCGAACCCGAAACCTTCAATTCCATATCCTTCATGTTTGCAAGATCAAAAGCTCCGTGAAAAAGCAAATCATCAAATGGAAAAAAATTTCCAAAATTTTCAAGATCTTCATTTTGATATCAGCTGCGCGGATGCTATCCTCTTCATGCCCAAGTTTGCATCCACAATCAAAAACCTTTTGAGTAACAAGGAAAAACTGTTCGAGATGGCAAAAACTCCTCTCAATGAGAACTGCTCTGCAGTTTTGTTGAAACAGCTTCTCGAAAAGTTGGGAGATCCCGGGAAATTCCTCATTCCTTGTATATTCCCGGGAATGCTTGAATGCTACGCCTTGGCCGATCTTAGTGCCAGCATTAACTTAATGCCACATTCAGTATGGAAGAAACTCTCTCTTCCGGAACTCACTCCCACCTTCATGACTCTTGAGCTTGCAGACCGTTCAATATCTCGTCCCCTCGGTATTGCCGAGGACGTATTCGTCAAAGTGGGAAAGTTCCACTTTCCAGCTGACTTTGTGTCACAACTCGTAATTTCCGGTCATTTTCCGAACCTCGACAATTTACTATTCACAGGTTACTATTCATCATTTACTATTCATCGATCACTATTCATCGTTTTTGAGGTCCATTTGATATTTCGAGAAGCGTTCAAAAATTTTACTATTCACTTGACACTATTCATTCCCGGAAGAAAACCACTATTCACGTGCATTACTCATGTCATCGTAAATTTAGTTTACGAGTATTTAGATTCGCGTAACCGTATTGGTTCAGGAGCGAATTCATGCATTATCATTGGGATATCTCATACGGACTAGAAATAGTCTACGTATCATCATTGTGTCACTTGCATACTATTCCACTCGTAGGATATTTTAATTAACACTTTTGGTATAATTAACGAATTACGTATGTTTATTTTAAATAAACACTAATACGCGACCTATAAATGAGAATAACATATCCGACACTCCCTACATTAATCTCGATATATTTTTATACTTATTACAACGTCATAAGTATTATAAAATTCAATTACCCGGTATTTTGGAAATTTAATTAATTAATATCGTACGTCTAATTTAATTATGACGGTTTTTGTGAAAACGAAACAATAATCACCCAAACTCTCCGTACTTGCACCCGACATATTTTTACAATTTTTACGACTTTATTATGTCCCGAATAACCTCAATAAAATTTATTTCTAGCAAACCCGGTACCCGATTACACCTAAAACTAACCAAATACTACACAATTTTACCACTAACTCCCTAAATAATTATCCAACATAACTCCCCTTTTCCCTCCTTTGTGAACCCCCCCCCCCCCTCCTATGCCATCTCATGTGCTTAACCTCACCTACCAAATTTAATGCAAACCTAACTTATGTCTCTAACTATATAATAAACCCTTTCATCCCATTTTTCACAATAATCATTCATAGTGCAAGTAAACTTTTCTTTCTCTTTTTCTCCTTGGTGTGCTCGGCCTAGGATCATCCAAGAAGCAAGAATCATCATTTTTCAAAGATCAAAGTATAATCTTGTTCACTTAGTCATCCTTGTTGGAGTTTTGAAATAGAAACTCAAGGATTAGTAGGTTTTTCATCATCTAAACTTCCTAAACCTTCAAGTAAGTTAACAAACTCATTTTTATAATTTTTACAAGTTATTACTATGATTATATACTTTTCTTACAAGAACTCATGCATATAATAGCTTATACCACTTTATTTTATAAACTTTTAACTTTTGAACCTTAGTAAGTGATTATTGTTAGATCTACTTGGTTATGATGTTTAGGAACCCATGACACCCTAAGAAGGTGTATGGTAGGATTAGACTAGTTTTGTGGTGATTGAAAGTGGTTTGGTTGAAGTTGGAACAAGTTTGAAACTAGGAAAATGGTTTTTGAAACTACATATTGACCTACTGTCCCTATTTTTGAAACGTGGGAAAATCAGTGGATGATGGGTAATTTTTGATCAAAGATTTAGAAAATACTTTTAAAAACGAAACTTTTGGCGAAAGAACGGATTAAAACGAGTTAATAACGAAGGAGATATGATTTTCCGAATTTAACGACGAAAACTATTTTCTGAAAAACTGCATGCTGTTTGACAGTTTTCGACGGGCAAATAGAGGCGTTAAACGTAACCTAGAGGAGCAGAACTACCAAAAATATATTAGTATATACTAAAACGAATCCGGGGATATAAAGAACGAGGAAAATGAACTTAAAACGACCAAGTTATACGCGTTTTAACATCGTCAAAATAATATATATATATATATATATATATATATATATATATATATATATATATATATATATATATATATATATATATATATATAGATAGTCACTACTAGGAAATAATAACTTGCGCACTAAATGGTATATTTTCTAGAAATGTTACTAAGGACTATATTCTTAACAAATGAAATACGTATGACCCAAAAGAATATTACGCGACTACTAGACATTATTTTAAGGTTTTCGAGACAAGGAATATAACACTAACATTTTTATACGATATACTACGACAAGTTATATACTTCTATATTTGGACTTATTTTCCTAAGTATGGAAACTATTTTACTTTGACAATAACTAGTATTTCCAAGTTACGAGTGGTATAGGCATCATGTGCATGTGCATTCATTTCATCACGTCATGATCTAAGGTAGATCGTTATTACTCATATTAGGTTGCGGTTAGAGATCGTGCCTCATTTCAGTGTATCCACTTTTGTCGTCGTAGCTATCGCTCCAGGTGAGTCATAGCCCCTACTATTTTAATTGTTTTGTAAACTCTTTGGGGGAAAATACATGCTCGTTTTACTTAAACGCATTACTTGTTATACCAGGTTGATTTCTCAAATATTTCCAATGTTACCTAAATATATGTTTAATCACCTGCATTCATTGGTATGTTTGATTTCCTGTATTTCATGGGATTGATTATCCTTGTTTATATGACCTCATAGTCCCCAATTGTTCTTATATGCTCATTGTAATACTGTGGTATTCCCCACTTGGCTGTGATGTCAAACATAATATTGTGGTATTCCCCACTTAGCTGTGATGTCAAACGTAATATTGTGGTATTCCCCACTTGGCTGTGATGTCAAACGTAGTATTGTTGTTTCCCTACTTGATTGACCTATATGTTCATTGTAATATTGTGGTATTCCCCACTTGGCTGTGATGTCAAACGTATTGTGGTATTCCCCACTTGGCTGTGATGTCAAACGTAATATTGCTGTTTCCTTACTTGACTGAATTGTGATGCCTTTGCATCAACCTTATTACGGGTTTTCCCGCTTGACTGATTTATCATATGGCCTCATTGACTGAATTATTTATATAGTCGTTTTGCTATATTTATCTGGGAATTTGGATACTAGTATTACTTTTGTTCACGTAGACTATAACATATTTGGCAGTGGGTTGTAAACACACAGGTTACAAGTCTCTTATGGCGGGACTTGCAACTGAGTGGATTTACAATGCCTTTGCTGGGCGATTATTTTCTCTATAGGCATTATTTGTTAAACGAACTCTATGAACTCACCAACCTCGTGTTGACACTTTAGCATGTATTTTCAGGATTTAACCTATGGCACGCTACTGGAGGTTTTGGCAGGGCATGGCATGGTCATAGAAGACTCTGATTATTTATATGGGGACCGTTTTAAACTATTTTAAGGGCCTACTTCCGCACTGCTTTTAACGATGTAAATTCAATATTTTTGGTTAAACGATTTTATTCTAAATGATTAAAGTGAAAACCAATTTTGTACTTGTACTGTAATACCAATTGAGTTACACCCCAGCTACATGTATGCTTCCGCTGGACCCGATTTTGGGGGTGTGACAGATTGGTATCAGAGCTTTGGCTATAGCGAACTAAGTGTTTTTTTTTAAAACCTAGACTATTGCTACTTTTACGAAAAACTTAACCCTATGACCGTCACGTGCCTGCCTGCCAAGATGATGCCTCACTTGTGGTTTGTTGCTGACTTAGGTGATGAGATTTGTGTCTCATTATCTGGTATATTATGTTCATTTATTCTAGTTGATTTCGATCATTGTCTTTCACATAAGCATGTTCACGTATCATATATGTCACCCTGTTATGTTTCTCCTTGCATAGTCTCATCATTTGACCTCGAGTTTGGTCACCTGCCTTAGTCTTTCTGTACGTCTTGGTAATTGTGAAGGACATAGTCTTAGTATAACTGAGCTGAGTATTTCAAAATTCATGGAACCTCGGTGGAATATAGACTAGTCACCTATATTCAACCCGGGATAGTGGGACATAGGCTGACTACCTATATCCGACTCAGAAATGAATTTTGCAACACTAAGAATGGTTATAATAAAATTTTGTCCGGAATAAATTCTCAACTCATTTTCCAAATGCTTCATTTACGTGTGTGTATACTCTCGTTGTCATAACATTCCTACCTTTCATCACTTCGTGAACCACCGATTGGAAGCTTGTCAACTGGTCATTTCATCTCATGAATCTTCATATTTATACACAATGCACTTACATTTTCTTTTATCACAATCTCGTTTTGTCGCACTTGTCACAGTCTTTTCCTTCTTACCATCACTATCATTTCCTTTCCCCATCCCCATATGTATATATAAGGAATTAGCTAACACTCTATAGATTCCGATGTCACTCATCCCTCACTACTCCCTATATAGATAAGTGGATATTATCAATGACCTCCCTAGGAAAGACTTTCCATACCATCTATGAGGAGGATCCCTCGGTACAGTAAGACCATTCAAAACTCAACAGAAATCCCAAGATGTCACAAAACTATTCGAACCACTATCACTGGCCTAATCACCAAAAATTCCATCATCTGAAAAGTATTGGCTTAACTAAATTATAAGGATTACTTTCGATACGAGTGCTCACTAAGCAACACCATAGAGATAAATCCAACCTTTTAACCGAGACTATAAATTGAACATGTCCTCACCAATAGACATTATTCGAATGTGTTAGACACCTATGCCTTTGTGCAGACATACATACCTGACTATTTTATCCTCTTAATATTTGCACTTTTAAATTGACTTTTCTCCAAACTATAGTTATGCAAAACATATATCTTGTAAGAAATACTTTTCTAAGGCACTTATTTTGACAAGCAAATTTCTTTTGGTTAATCTTTTACAAAACTACGAGATGCTAAGAAATTTTAAACATCGATTTTTGGTAAATCATATTATCCATCTTATGTTGAAAACAGTCCTATCTTGCATAACTATTAAATTTTGAAACATTAAGAAAAATGTTACTTAGAAAGCCGTTTGCTTAAAGTTGTAAATTTATTTATTCAGGGAAGGTTTATGAACAAAACAAAATCTCAAAACAAACTATGAAAAATCGATCACTATATTACATCACCTATACATTTAGGATTTTGTGACTTGATGACATAGAACTTGGGGAAAATCTTAGTAATGGAGACCAAGCATCATAGGTGGAGGAAGACGCAATTCATGACATTCCTGCGGAGGAATCACAACCTTGTCCTAATCTATTATTTCCAATAACACCCTTTGACGGACTAAACCTTGTAAGTTTTCCACAAAATTCATGATATCCATTTCAATTATTCTTAATAGAGAAATTTAATTCACCTCAAACTCCTAGCGATTACATTATGTTTCCTTTGGAACTACACCACCTATCATCTACAGACCAATGGTCAGGATTAGAGAACAATTCAAACATAGGGAGATATGCTCAGAGCATGAGTGGTTGACTCTAGAAATGGTTGGATTAACCATTTGCCATAAATCAGATTCCTTTATAACCATAGTTACCACACGAGCTTAGAGACTACACCATTCGAAGCACTCTATGGTCGAAGTGCCAACATCCATTGACGGATCAAAACTTGGAAAAGCCAACTCACTAGTCCAGTAGGCATTCATGAAATAACCAGAAATTTCCTACAAGTCAAGAATCAATTACAAATTCTATAAGTTGTAAACCCTTAAAACTTCAAGTTGGTAGCCAGATCATGTTTGAAGTTCTACCTAGGAAAGGCATGATATTATTCGGAAAAGTTAGAAAGATAAACCCGATATACACTGGACCACTTAATATTTCAGACAGAGTAGGCTTAGTGGCCGTCAGACTTGAGCCCTGTTAGAGAACAACCAGATTACACAACTATGTTTCACCTATTCAAATCCCAGGAAATGACTTTCAGATTAGTCACTTATGGTCCCATTTGGAAAGGAGTCCAACCCAAAGACAAACGTAAACTTGGTAAGAGAACCAATAGAAATTATGGACTGTTAGGTCGAACGGTTGAAGCAAAGTCAAATTCCTATCGTGAAAGTTCACTGGAATTCTCAATTATTATCATCCTTTCACCAGTACCACTCCAGAGACCAACACTAACTGAACTTCGGGACGAAGTTCCTGTTAGAGGGGAAGACTGTCACAACTCGTAATTTCCGGTCATTTTCCAAACCTCAACAATTTACTATTCACAGGTACTATTCATCATTTACTATTCATCGATCACTATTCATCGTTTTTGAGGTCCATTTGATATTCCGAGAAGCGTTCAAAAATTTTACTATTCACTTGACACTATTCATTCCCGGAAGAAAACCACTATTCACGTGCATTACTCATGTCATTGTAAATTTAGTTTACGAGTATTTAGATTCGCGTAACCGTATTGGTTCAGGAGCGAATTCATGCATTATCATTGGGATATCTCATACGGACTAGAAATAGTCTATGTATCATCATTGTGTCACTTGCATACTATTCCACTCGTAGGATATTTAAATTAACACTTTTGGTATAATTAACGAATTACGTATGTTTATTTTAAATAAACATTAATACGCGACCTATAAATGAGAATAACATATCCGACACTCCCTACATTAATCTCGATATATTTTTATACTTATTACAACATCATAAGTATTATGAAATTCAATTACCCGGTATTTTGGAAATTTAATTAATTAATATCGTACGTCTAATTTAATTATGACGGTTTTTGTGAAAACGAAACAATAATCACCCAAACTCTCCGTACTTGCACCCGACATATTTTTACAATTTTTACGACTTTATTATGTCCTGAATAACCTCAATAAAATTTATTTCTAGCAAACCCGGTACCCGATTACACCTAAAACTAACCAAATACTACACAATTTTACCACTAACTCCCTAAATAATTATCCAACATAACTCCCCTTTTCCCTCCTTTGTGAACCGCCCCCCCCCCCCCCCCCCCCCTCCTAAGCCATCTCATGTGCTTAACCTCACCTACCAAATTTAATGCAAACCTAACTTATGTCTCTAACTATATAATAAACCCTTTCATCCCATTTTTCACAATAATCATTCATAGTGCAAGTAAACTTTTCTTTCTCATTTTCTCCTTGGTGTGCTCGGCCTAGGATCATCCAAGAAGCAAGAATCATCATTTTTCAAAGATCAAAGTATAATCTTGTTCACTTAGTCATCCTTGTTGGAGTTTTGAAATAGAAACTCAAGGATTAGTAGGTTTTTCATCATCTAAACTTCCTAAACCTTCAAGTAAGTTAACAAACTCATTTTTATAATTTTTACAAGTTATTACTATGATTATATACTTTTCTTACAAGAACTCATGCATATAATAGCTTATACCACTTTATTTTATAAACTTTTAACTTTTGAACCTTAGTAAGTGATTATTGTTAGATCTACTTGGTTATGATGTTTAGGAACCCATGACACCCTAAGAAGGTGTATGGTAGGATTAGACTAGTTTTGTGGTGATTGAAAGTGGTTTGGTTGAAGTTGGAACAAGTTTGAAACTAGGAAAATGGTTTTTGAAACTACATATTGACCTACTGTCCCTATTTTTGAAACGTGGGAAAATCAGTGGATGATGGGTAATTTTTGATCAAAGATTTAGAAAATACTTTTAAAAACGAAACTTTTGGCGAAAGAACGGATTAAAACGAGTTAATAACGAAGGAGATATGATTTTCCGAATTTAACGACGAAAATTATTTTCTGAAAAACTGCATGCTGTTTGACAGTTTTCGACGGGCAAATAGAGGCGTTAAACGTAACCTAGAGGAGCCGAACTACCAAAAATATATTAGTATATACTAAAACGAATCCGGGGATATAAAGAACGAGGAAAATGAACTTAAAACGACCAAGTTATACGCGTTTTAACATCGTCAAAATAATATATATATATATATATATATATATATATATATATATATATATATATATATATATATATATATATATATATATATATATATATATAGTCACTACTAGGAAATAATAACTTGCGCACTAAATGGTATATTTTCTAGAAATGTTACTAAGGACTATATTTTTAACAAATGAAATACGTATGACCCAAAAGAATATTACGCGACTACTAGACATTATTTTAAGGTTTTCGAGACGAGGAATATAACACTAACATTTTTATACGATATACTACGACAAGTTATATACTTCTATATTTGGACTTATTTTCCTAAGTATGGAAACTATTTTACTTTGACAATAACTAGTATTTCCAAGTTACGAGTGGTATAGGCATCATGTGCACGTGCATTCATTTCATCACATCATGATCTAAGGTAGATCGTTATTACTCATATTAGGTTGCGGTTAGAGATCGTGCCTCATTTCAGTGTATCCACTTTTGTCGTCGTAGCTATCGCTCCAGGTGAGTCATAGCCCCTACTATTTTAATTGTTTTGTAAACTCTTTGGGGGAAAATACATGCTCGTTTTACTTAAACGCATTACTTGTTATACCTGGTTGATTTCTCAAATATGTCCAATGTTACCTAAATATATGTTTAATCACCTGCATTCATTGGTATGTTTGATTTCCTGTATTTCATGGGATTGATTATCCTTGTTTATATGACCTCATAGTCCCCAATTGTTCTTTTATGCTCATTGTAATACTGTGGTATTCCCCACTTGGCTGTGATGTCAAACGTAATATTGTGGTATTCCCCACTTGGCTGTGATGTCAAACGTATTGTGGTATTCCCCACTTGGCTGTGATGTCAAACGTAATATTGTGGTATTCCCCACTTGGCTGTGATGTCAAACGTAGTATTGCTGTTTCCCTACTTGATTGACCTATATGTTCATTGTAATATTGTGGTATTCCCCACTTGGCTGTGATGTCAAACGTATTGTGGTATTCCCCACTTGGCTGTGATGTCAAACGTAATATTGCTGTTTCCTTACTTGACTGAATTGCGATGCCTTTGCATCAACCTTATTACGGGTTTTCCCGCTTGACTGATTTATCATATGGCCTCATTGACTGAATTATTTATATAGCCGTTTTGCTATATTTATCTGGGAATTTGGATACTAGTATTACTTTTGTTCACGTAGACTATAACATATTTGGCAGTGGGTTGTAAACACACAGGTTACAAGTCTCTTATGGCGGGACTTGCAACTGAGTGGATTTACAATGCCTTTGCTGGGCGATTATTTTCTCTATAGGCATTATTTGTTAAACGAACTCTATGAACTCACCAACCTCGTGTTGACACTTTAGCATGTATTTTCAGGATTTAACCTATGGCACGCTACTGGAGGTTTTGGCAGGGCATGGCATGGTCATAGAAGACTCTGATTATTTATATGGGGACCATTTTAAACTATTTTAAGGGCCTACTTCCGCACTACTTTTAACGATGTAAATTCAATATTTTTGGTTAAACGATTTTATTCTAAATGATTAAAGTGAAAACCAATTTTGTACTTGTACTGTAATACCAGTTGAGTTACACCCCAGCTACATGTATGCTTCCGCTGGACCCGATTTTGGGGGTGTGACACTTTGTGATTGTTGATTTTGATGTGGATCCAAGGGTTCCTCTCATTCTTGGAAAAGGATTTCTTAGGACGGGTCATGCTTTGATCGATGTATTCGATGAGGAAATCACATTAATTGTTAGTTCTGAAGCCATAACTTTTAACGTTGATCAAACCTCGAGATACTCCTCAAACTATGAATCTAAGTCTGTTAACCGCATCGATGTCATCGATGTTGCAACAGAGGAGTACTCTCAAGAAATTCTTGGTTTCGCTGATGATTCTCTGAGTGACAATCCCACTCCCTCCTCTCATCCAATAATTGCTAATTCTTCTCCTTCCCTCACTCCGTTTGAGGGAAGTGACTTCGTCTTGGAGGAAATAGAGGCCTTTCTCCGAAGTGACTCGATTCCCGAGGGGATTGATAACCAAGAGATTGACCCAGAAAGGGATATACTTCTCCTTGAGAAGTTACTGAATGAAGATCCTTCTCCTCCTCCCGTTCTTTCACACACACTTCATAAAGATGAAATAAAAAATGTTGAGAAAACTGATGATTTTCCAGAGGTCGAACTTAAGGACTTACCTCCTCATCTTGAATATGCATTTCTGGAGGGTGATGATAAATTACCTGTCATTATTGCTAAAGACTTAAAAGATGAGGAGAAAACTGCTCTCATAAAGGTCTTGAAATCTCACAAGCAAGCGATTGCTTGGAAACTCTCTGATATCAAGGGTATTAACCCTAAATTCTGTACTCACAAAATCTTAATGGAGGATGATTTCAAACCAGAAGTTCAACAACAGAGACTGGTTAATCCCAAAATTCATGAGGTTATCAAACAAGAAGTTCTTAAACTTCTTGATGCCGGATTGATTTACCCTATCTCTGATAGTCCTTGGGTTAGCCCAATCCATTGTGTTCCAAAAAAGGGTGGCATAACTGTTGTCACAAATGAAGAAAACGAGTTGATTCCAACTCGATTAGTGATGGGATGGGGTGTATGCAATGACTATCGTAAGTTAAATGATGCCACCCGTAAAGACCTTTTTCCTCTACCCTTCACGGACCAAATGCTCGAGAGATTAGCGGGAAACGTGTACTATTGTTTCCTCGATGGTTTCTCGGGTTACTTTTAGATTCCCATTGATCCGCAGGATCAACAAAAGACTACTTTCACATGCCCCTACGGAACTTTTGTCTATAGACGTATGCCTTTCGGCTTATGTAATGCTCCAGGCACGTTCCAAAGGTGCATGATGGCCATATTCCACGACATGATCGGGTACACTATGGAGGTCTTTATGGATGACTTCTTGGTCATTGGGGTTTCTTTCAAATCATGTCTCTCCCATTTGGAAAACATGCTGAAACACTATAAAGAAACAAACTTGTGTCTAAATTGGGAGAAGAGCCATTTTATGGTCAAAGAGGGCATTGTCCTTAGCCATAAGATTTCCAAAAGTGGGATCGAGTTTGATAGAGCTAAAGTTGATGTTATAGCTAAACTGCCTCCTCCCACTACTGTCAAAGGTGTTAGAAGCTTTCTCGGTCATGCCGGGTTCTATCGTAGATTCATACAATATTTTTCAAAAATCACCCGGCCTCTGACCCATCTTTTTGAAAAAGATGCTCCTTTCATCTTTTCACCCGAGTGCATCGAAGCTTTCCAAACTCTGAAGAAAAAGCTAACTGAGGCACCTATTGTTATTGCCCCCGATTGGGACATGCCCTTTGAACTTATGTGCGATGCTAGTGACTTTGCAATAGGTGCAGTCCTGGGGCAACGTAAAACCAAACATTTTTAGCCTATACACTATGCTAGTAAGACTATGACTGAAGCTCAAACTCACTATACCACTACGGAAAAAGAACTCTTAGCCGTGGTGTATGCTTTCGAGAAGTTTCGGCCATACCTTATCTTGACAAAGTGAATAGTGTATACGGACCACTCGGCTCTGAAATATCTCTAGTTGTGAAGACTTAGAAACCTTGAAGTGGTAAAGACTTAGAAACCTTGAAGTGGTAAAGACTTAGAATCCTTAAAGTTGTGAAGACATAGAAGCCTAGAAGTTGTGAAGACGTAGAAGCTTTGAAGTAGTGAATAGATAGAGGTTGTGAAGCCGTGAAGAAACAGGAGTTGTGAAGAAGTGTAGAAGGCGTGAAAGGGTGTGAAGAAGTTGTGGTGTGATTGAAGTTGTGAGATTGGTTCTAGCTACAATTAGAACTCGACATATAGCATGTGTCCTTAAATTGGTGTAAGCTAAGGTGTGTACGGTTTTCTCCATCATAAGGGAGTATATTGACTTAGAAAAGAAAACTCTCGAGTTAGGTGCTCGGGGAGTGGAGTAGGGCAAGGAAGGTGTCCTTTTAGCCGAAACACTATAAATCCTTTGTCTCTTGGTTTGATCTTTCAATCTCTCACTCTTTACTTAGTTTACTTATTTACATTTCGCATAAAGTTATAATTGTGCGTAGATCAACTTCGCATAAAGATCAAACTATAGTTCCATTCATAAAACTATTTTCACATTACCAACCTAAAAGGATATATATATATATATATATATATATATATATATATATATATATATATATATATTAGGTCATACACTAAAATTTACTCAAGTATTTTTTTTTAAACAACTATAGTGAACAAACTCAATATATACTTTAAAAACAATGTTTTACAAAATGAAAAAGAGGGAAAACTATTCAACCCCCCCCCCCCCTTCTAGTTTTCCACAATTGCTAATCAACTAACCCAAAACTACAAATTAAAAAAAAAATAAAAATAAATAAATAAATAAATAAATAAAGTACATGGGATGTAAGGGAATAAAAAGAGAATGTTGGGGATAAGATTTTATAGGATTTTGAAAGGGTTGGAGGATTTATTTTATGTGAGGAATAATTAAAGGATTGATTAAGGCTTAATCATAATGTCATTAAGGAATAAAAGAGTTGACAATTATGAGTATGGATTAAGAAAATCAAATGTTACTTACAATCTTAAGTAACTCAACGTCGAGTATTCATAATCTCATAACTCGTGAATTTCCACGACTTGACGTATTTAATAATCACCTTGATGCAAAAAGCTAAGTGCTTTGCATCGTTGTAAAGCGTATCCCATACGGGAAAGGATGCGTTTCTGCAAATGGACCTTTGACTTAGTTGGACCAATAAGGGAGTAAACCCGTTACGTGATTAGAGAATATGTAAGCACGGGTTATGGCCATACGAATACTTTCACTTGATGTTACATGAAGTATATAAGCTCCCTAGGTTTAGAAGATCCTTGGCTAGAGGCTTTTATCAAAATACTTGAGTTGGCGTTTTACCGAAAATGGGTATTTGAAAACTTGGATCTCTCTAATTCTTAAACTCGTTTCGAGTGTTCCCAATTAAGCACATAACATATTCATACCTGTATTGAAAGATCCACATTTGTCGGGTAAGGGGAAAGCTGACTTTGAAAAACCATCACGACCATTACTGATGCGTGTCAGAGCGCCTGCAGCGCGCCAGACCCAGTTGTTTGGTCGTTTGGTTTTTGACTAATGTTTGTGATTTTATGTGTTGCGAAGGTTTATTTGTCATCATTAAAAAATAAAGAGACCTAGTCAATGTTGTCCCAACACTTTGGAATAAGTAGGAGGATTTAATTACTGTTAGCTGAGGAGCGATTAATACCACTCAATAAGCATAGGATATGATTTGAGGACCAATCAAGCCTATTGACACTAGATTCCTCTAGACGGTTTGGTAAGTGAACACTGCAAGAAGAATAGCAACATACACAACATTTACTTTTGTTGTATTTTAATTTAATTGTCTTTATCTTTATATTAGTTTAAAATCAAATCTCTCAAAACCCTATTAATTTACTTTCTTTCAATGAAAATACAAAAATACCAAAAATAATTTTCTTTAGCTCTTTGGATCATTTCATCATACTCTACAAACCTACCTCACAATTACCTTAGAGAATGATTAATCTCACAGAGTCTCCTTTAGTACACTAAAATGGTTAGGTATACTGATTAGGGGGTTGTGAAGCTTGCTTTGAAATTTTCGCACATCAAACACCTTATAGGTGTTTTTGTCAACAGTTTAGTAGTTTGTAGTTTTTGAAGAAAAACTTAAAATGACCTTAATTTATGATCTGTTGATAATAACTGATGTTAAAGGGTTGTCAATGTCATTGAACGTTTGTGAGATCATAGTTAACTTATAATTGAATGACAATCATAAAAAAATCCGAAAGAGATTAAAGAATAGATGTTTGATTTGGTTTGTTTTCAACCACGATGTTTAGTTTTGCCTGTTGAAAATGTGTCATATTAAAATGAACCGTGAAGGTGACTTTTTTTTAGACATTTAAAATTTTCTCACTTTTCACAGTGACCCTATACCAATAATCATTATATTGAAATTCTAGCAGGAAAAATACTAAACCATCTTTAACTCTCATTAATTTGTCATTTTCAACCGCTTATTTATGTTAACTAAAGATTTGAAAAAAATATATTCAATCACATACACAGCTTAATTGTACACTAAAATTTTTGTTGCAGGATAATATAGTCAGAAATTATTTCCTCCCTACTTAAAACAATTACAAAATAACTATGGTGAAAAATGTGCTATCTAAAACAAGTATTTGCCAAGGAACCTCATCATTTCTTTGACGCTGATGTATTTCATGAGTACCCTGCTACTTTATATTAACATTAATAATCCATAAAATGGAAAAGTGCTCAGATGCACATGGTGTAATACCCCCAAATGAGCGCAGCGGAAAGGTAACCGAGGGTGTGACGTCATCGAACAAGATCACACAGTATGGAGAACAACCTACATGAATCGTTCTTAAAAGATACATTTGATTTAGTAAAATAAGTTTACATCATAGTTAAGTCATTACATTACATGGTCCCAAATAGAAAAATAGTTTTAATGCAAGTCATAAATGTTTGTATAAATACACTTCTTGAAATGTAAGTGACTAGATGCCATGCCTCATGATATAACCAAGTAGGAAATCAACAACCTGAGAAATACATGCTTAAAAGTCACCATAACGCTGATGAGTTCATAGGTTTAAAAGAATACAGTAAAGTGGACCACAAGGTTTTAGGCATATGAACATTACAGCATATATAATGTCATGCAAAAAGTAGTATTACATTAGCACTAAGTTCATGACACCAAAGCTACAAAAGTAGTGAATGCAAGATAAAGCACATGGCATAAAGGCCCGGTAAGTGTCTAACCCTCGACATTTAAGTTTTGACATGGTATATGTTCGTTTGCCTATCTGGTCAAAGTTAACGGGGGAGTCACCCCGATAGATCTATCTATAACACTTGCGCTTCCCGAAGGAACTGACGGTTCATGATAATGGGCATAGTGGGTCACAGTGCTTAGGCTAATCCTAGTTTAAAAGAGTAAGCTGGTCCAAAGTAAAACAAGCATGTTCTCACCTCAAGTTCGTAAAACAAGTATTAAAAAGATTAAAAGTAGGGCTAGAAACTCACCTTAGTCAAGTCAAAATCGGGAAAGTAAGTCAATGTATAAGAGGTAACGGCTCCGACATGCGACCTAAGTAAGTATGTGTTAGGAATGATCCTAACACGAAAATGTGACAATATAGTCGGTATTACAATTGTTATATTGTAAGGCATAAACACATGGACAGAAACCGTCAATTATGAAAAGTCATGTGTATGTTGGCCTATAAATACCCTCCTAGACTTTACTAGGAAGATGATGCTTAGTGTTTAACCTTATCCTTTTCATTATTCAATAAAACTCATAGTTATCCTTTCTCTCTTTACTTTCTCTCTCTAACTATGGCTACTCTTTACTTCCATAATCCCCGACCTCCTGAATCAATAAATCAACCATAAAAATAGATCAAACAAGTGGCATCAGAGCCTGGTTATTATCATTGGTTGATTTTATGGTATAATCTTGTAAAAAAAAACCCCGTCATTTTTTAACTGTTATAAAAAGCTTTAGCTGTTTTTTATTATCTTCCTTATATTAACAGTTTTTAAGTGATTTGTTTTTTGTCTGATGGTCATGTGGTCAAACTTATCAGATCTGGTGCTTTTGGTCTTGTTTTCTGGGTACTTATTCGGGTTTTAAAGGTTGGTAAAACTGGATTTTTCTGGGTTTGTTTGAAGATCTTTGAGTGAGAATGAAGATCTGGGTTTCATTTTTGAAGATCTCCGAGTAACACTTAAAGATCTTCGAGTTAGACTTAAAGATCTTCGATTAAGGATTGAATATTTCCAAGTTAGACTATCTGTTTCCGAGTTACTAATGTTTCACTCTTTTTTCGACTAAGGAATTTAACTATTTCCGAGTAAGGGATGTCATTTTTCAAAATTTTTACAAAACTTCGAGTAAGGTAATACTTATCATCTCTCTGAGTAAGGAAACCCATTATCAAAACCTTGAGAGACCGTAAAATATAAATAACGTTTTTACGCGATATTTGCATTAACAATATTCATTTTTACCGTTTATAAAAGTCTAGTTAGAGGTTTAGTTTTTATATCGTCATTTTAGAAAAATAACCTAAGTAGTGTGTTTCTACAAAAATTCAGCATGACCCGTTCGTAAATTCTTACTTAACTAATTTTTCCTATCTCGTTTCTAATGTTCCGAGAGCCATTTCAAAGTCTATAAAAAATGTATTTTAGCGAATAGTGTAGTTTTCTTGTAAAAAATATATTTTCGTCGTAATTTAAAAATAGCGTAACTTTCTCGTTTTACGTCCATTTTTAGTGGTTCAAGCGGCCACATTTAGCATATAGTGTCTAGTTTATGTTGTTCTATCTTATTGTCGAAAAACTTAAACTCATTTTAATGTATTTACAATTTCGGGGAAGCGGGTTATAAAAAGGTATATTTCGTCACCTAAACTACGTTTTTCAATTGCAAACACAATTTCAGTGTAAACCTAGTCTCTTCCACCGATTGTTACAATTTTCTCAAAAACACAAGAACTCCAAACTATCCTAGTTTTCCCTTCCAGCAATTTTTAATAGTAACTCATTATGAAGAACAATAGCATAATACCTTTCAAATATAAATCACAAATCAACCGTAAACACATTAGTACATAAAGATTAAACAAAAGTAAACACAAACATGGTGATACAAGATGTCTAGGGTTTTATATATATGTATGTTAAAATGTATCTACATGTGCATATCATGTCCTTTTAATTTTACTTACAAATCACACAAATAAATTGTACTTTAGCAAGATCTAAACTAAGAACATTAAGAAAGTACAAGAGTTTTTGAAAAAAAAGAACACTTACAAGTTTTTGATGAAAAGTGTAGATCTAGAGCGAACTACTAACCCAATGACCAAGAAACTACCCAAGAGCTCTTCAAAATCAAGTTCTAAACCCAAAAGTACAAGCTAAATTCTTCAAGGATCAAATGAAAATGATGAATTGCGGGTGTTTGTGGGGCGTATGATTCAAGGGAGAGGTAGAGATGAGAGATGAGAGGAATTTTTGTTGGCAAATGAATGTGTTGTGTGATGAGTATAGTGTTATATAAAACAACAAAGCTCAACTTCTACTAATAAAATAAGAGCATGATCTCACTTCCAACTAACTAAGCAAAACAATAAAATTATTTTGGTGTGTAGGGGGGGGGGGGGGGTCACGATCGGCAACAAGACAAGGAGAGGGAGGGAAGTTTTCAAGTTTTGAAAATTTTGTGTATTGTGTGTGTATTGTAGTATTAAATGTAAAAGTCGTGAGTCGGCCAGGCGTTTTCATGCACACGTACATAAAAATAAAAATTGTAAATGTTTTTATACAAATAAAATGAAAATAAGTTTATTGACGCAGTAATGTATTAATTAAATGTGAACCATAGCTAGTTTGGTGTTGGTACGCGTTCGGGCTCATTTTTCACAGTAAGCAAGATAACTTCTCGTTTTTTAATCAAATAGGCTCGAAAATTTTTAATATTTCAAGTTTTTTGATTAAATAAGTAGTCTGAAAATTTACCGTTTGTCACACATGGTCTTGTCAAAGACAAAGGTTCAAACATCACTGGATAAACGTTTTGGGGGTGATCAAAAAAAAGTTTGAAAATTGTTATGAAAATACCGGTTAGATCTCGTACCTAAGATCCAAAAAAGAGACGTTTCCAACGGAACTTTAACATGTATCATTTTCCGTCTATCCTTTAGGTGTAGCAATAATAATAATAATAATAATAATAATAATAATAATAATAATAATAATAATAATAATAAATTATAAATATTGATGTTTAAATTATAAAATACTAAATCACAACGTAATTCAAAACTTTCCATTCAACTTGCTATGTAATTTGAATTCCCTTACTTGATGTAATTGGAATGATTGAATTACAATTACATTACAAACAAAACAGCTTATGTAATGTAATTTGAATTACAATTACATCCATTATGCAAACAAAACAGCATACGTAATGTAATCAGATTACAATTTGATAAAATTACGTCAAATTACAACGAAGCAAACGGGGCCTTAGGCTAAAGGGATTGGTAGTGACATGCTCCCCATCCGGGGTGGATGGTGACCACCCTCTGTAACCATGCAATTCACGCGCCACAAGTAAAACACAAACCATGGGTCACGCTAGAAATGCAAATTATGGTGACTGGCTCACTATAGTGACAAGCAAAAAAAGTGGGTCTCATGGAGGATGTTTTATAATTAAATATTTGGTTTGTGAGTGTGGGGGAGGGGTATTTAGAGGGGCATATTTTTTTTAAAGTAGGTATTTTAATTAAAGGTGAGGGGAAGGTGACCAAAATGGGTGAAAGGTGAGACCGTGAGAGGGAGTGAGGGGAAGTGAGAGGAGAGAGAAAGCTAAGGTGGCGCTGATGTGAATGAGGAGCTTGTCACCACCAATCCCTTTAGCCTAAGGCCCCGTTTGCTTCGTTGTAATTTGACATAATTTGATCAAATTGTAATCTGATTACATTACGTATGCTGTTTGGTTTGCATAATGGATGTAATTGTAATTCAAATTACATTACGTAAGCTGTTTTGTTTGCAATGTAATTGTAATTCAATCATTCCAATTACATCAAGTAAGAGAATTCAGATTACATAGCAAGTTGAATGGAAAGTTTTGAATTACGCTGTGATTCGGTATTTTATAATTTAAACATCAATATTTATAAATTATTATTATTATTATTATTATTATTATTATTATTATTATTATTATTATTATTATTATTATTATTATTATTATTATTATTATTATTATTATTATTATTATTATTATTATTATTATTATTAAAAACTTCACTTTCATTAGAAACAAAACCACAGGATTCAAGAAATTAGTGGGGAGCCTCGAAACTATCTGGGCCCCCACACCTTTAGTAATAGCGAAACTAATCCTACCGAAGATATGAGTCGCAGCACACGCCCCAATATCTTGAGTTATAGAGAATTTCCGGATCCGCTTAAGTAAGGTCACCGCATCTGCCTCAAGTTCCCACAAAGAGGAAAATGAGAAAGGGATGAACCATATCAAATATCCGCACATTTAGCTCTGTACTTGACACGCTTGCGTTTTGCGGCATCAATCACCACACGACCTAGCACGAAATCAATTATACCAGTTTACGTAAGGGGAGACGACCCCGTCAAATCGACACATACGTCCTGCCCTCCGTCCTAAAAATAGAGCAAGATATCCACTGGCAGTAAGACTTGCTCCCTTTCTCCACCCAACCCGATGTCAACCTCTTTACGAGCTGAGACCCCCGATCGAGAGCAGATATCAACCAAAGTATCACGCACCATGTTGTACCGATGTTTAATACCAATAGTGCCAGTGCATGATACAACATGGTCCCCGTAAATATCCCCAGTAAAAACCTTAGAACAAGCTGAGCACGGCATCTGGACAGAGAAAAGGGGGACGCCTAGCCGATAACATAATACGCACCTGTAGGTTCTGGCATTCAAAGTCTGTCCCAGCCCAGATATCTGAACCACCCTAAGCCAGTCTGAAGTGTAGTCCTCCTTTTGCGACCTCCAGAGTGCCATTTGTCAAGAAGATAGGCAAAGTGTGGACTCAGCCATTTGGGTAACACGTTTGAAATATATATTTTCCAATTTCTTCATGAGTTTAGGGGTAGCGATCTCATCCGGGTTACTCAGTTTGCCAATCTTCATTTTCACATTAAAAGCGCTCTAGGCCTCTTCAAAGGAAGGTCCAAAGGTTACAATGTCAGAATGTTTGAGGAGCTTACTCTGTAGTTTGGCATATTGGAGTCTAGACGCAAGGAATGCATAGTTCAAAGCATCCCCTTCTGAATATACGCCGAGCCCCCCAAATACAAATGGCAGGGTGGCCAGCCTCCATTGCCTATCACCAAATCCAGGCCCAGAAGTAGTAACAATACGTTCAAGAGAAGAACGCAGTGCCGTATCAAATGTAACGTGAGCACGCTCAAAGACTCGAGGAAGACATGTGCGCATAGAGAAATATAACTTTGAAATGCGACACAAGCACAAAGAAGCAACAGCTCACATTGGGGGTCCCTAAGCTTAGCAACAGCCTCCATGAGCTCAATAGTTTTAGCAACCCTTTTCATAACAAGCTCACTTCTAAACTCAAAGTCTATACTAGCTGGGCCACCCAGTAATTTGACACCATGCATCGGTCTAGCAATATTGGGAGGGAAAACACATGCAAGCATGCTTCTGGGGTCTTCCTTTTGCCAAAGAACCTCGGTTTTATCAACATTGAGGTGCAGGCCGCGTCGTAGTCCATCCAACATAATAAGCTCCAAAGCCTTCCCCATGACCAAGGTATCTCCAATAATAGTGCCATCAGCTAGATACCAAGGTTGAAGGGAAATACTAAAGGAGTATCTAATCTTACATATCAAAGGATGTAACACGAGAGCAAAGAGAAGAGGTCCAAGTGGATCACCTTGTTGTACACCCTGGTGCGACCATAATGTGTGTTCACTATAATACAATATAGCTGGGCTAGAGTAACAAAATTCCACCCAACATGAAATGGCAGGACAACGTAGGTGAACCTCCTGTAGCAAGACCTCCCGGTCCACCAAGTTGAAGGTGTTTTGGAAATCTACCAATAACATCGAAAGACCTTCCTCGCCACCCCGGTCCCCATTATTATTATTATTATTATTATTATTATTATTATTATTATTATTATTATTATTATTATTATTATTATTATTATTATTATTATTATTATTATTATTATTATTATTATTAGAAACTCATAGGATTTATAATAAGTTCGTGGGAAGGCGAGATACTAACTGGGCTCCCACTCCTCTAGCTATAGAAAAGCTAATCCTGCTAAAGATATGAGCTGCAGCACGTGCTCCAATATCTTGGGTCATCGAGAACTTTCGGATTCGCTTTAGTAAAGTCACTGCATCCTTCTCAAGTTCCCCAAAAGAAGAGAAAGAGAAGGGGAGGAACCTATATCCAATATCCGCATACTTAGCCTCATACTTGACGCGTTTACGTTGTGCAGCCTCAATCACTGCACGACCCACCACAAAATCAACCACACCAGTTTGCGTCAGGGGCGATGATCTAGTCAAATCAACACAAACATCAAGCCCTCCGTCCCACGAATAGAGCAACATGTCAGCTGGATGTAAGGGTTTGTCCATTTCGCCACAAAGCCCAATATCAACCTCTTTACGAGCCGAAATCCCCGACCGAGAACATATGTCAACAAGAACATCACCACGTTATGCCGATATTTAATACCAATAATACAAGTGCAAGAGACAACATGATCCCCATAAATATCCCAGTAAAGACCCTGGAACAAGCTGAGCACGACATCGGAACAGAGAATAGGGGAACACCTAGCCGATAAAATAACACGCACTGGTAGGTCCTAGCATTCATAGTTTGTCCCAACCCAGATATCATAACCACCCTAAGCCAGTTCGAAGTGTAGTCCTCTATTTGCGTTTTCCATAACGCCATTTGTCGAGTAGATACAGAAAATGTAGATTCGGTTGTTTGGGTAACACGTGTGAAATATATTTGCCAGTTTTTTCATGAGTTTGGGGACAGCGATCTCACATGGATTATTCAAAAGGTCAATATCCATTTTCACATTAAAAGTACACAAGACATCATCAAACGAAGGGCCAAAAGTTACGATACCAGAATGGCGAAGCAACTTAGTCTGCAAGCTAGCAGATTGAAGTCTAGATGCAAGAAATGCATAGTTCAAGACATCACCTACACAATAAACACCAAGCCCCCCGAACGCAAAGGGTAAGGTAGCAAGCCTCCATTGCCAATCGCCAAAACTATGTCCAGAAGCAGTGGCAATACGCTCTAGAGTAGAATGAAGAGCCACATCAAATGAAATCTGAGCACGCTCAAAGACCCGGGGAGAGCAAGTGCGCATAGAAAAACATAATTTGGAAATACCGACATAAGCACGAAGGAGCAACAACTCACACTGAGAATCGTTAATCTTAGCAACAGCACCCATAAGATCAATAGTTTTGGCAACTCTTTTCATAACAAGCTCACTACTAAAGTCTAAGTCCACACTAATGGGCCCACCTAGTAATTTAACACCATGCAAAGGTCGGGCAATATTAGGTGGGAAACCCACAAGCCTACTTCTGGGATCTTCTTTAGAAAAAAAAAATAAATAAATAAATAAAAAAAAAAAAAAAACACTTAGTTTTATCAACATTGAGGTGCAAACCACAACGAGGTCCATCCACTATGATAAGCTCTAAAACCTTTCCCACAACCAAAGTATCTCCAATAATAGCGCCATCATCCAGATACCAAGCTTGGAGGGAAAGGCTAAATGAGTCTCTAATCTTGCATACCAAAGGATGTAATAGCTAGTAAAGAAAAAAGCAAAGGTCTAAGTGGATCACCTTGTTGCACACCTTGATGCGACCATAAAGTGCTCCCCATAATATAATCTAGCTGGGGTGGAGTAACAAAATTCCACGCAACGTGAAATAGCAGGACAAAGAAGGCGAACCTCATGTAGCATAACCTCACCATCCACCAAGTTGAAGGCATTTTTGAAATCCACCAACAACATCGAAAGACCACATCATCTCCACGGTCTTCAGTCAACCTATTCACGGTATGAAGAATAGTCTCCCCTCCTCCAGATACCCCGACACCAAACTGTAGATCATTAAATAACCAC
Organism: Artemisia argyi; assembly: GCA_030686995.1. Lineage (NCBI taxonomy): Eukaryota > Viridiplantae > Streptophyta > Magnoliopsida > Asterales > Asteraceae > Artemisia > Artemisia argyi. The sequence continues at coordinate 111,338,625 of CM060709.1, forward strand.
CAAAGAATGGCCAATCATAGTAGCACTAACCTTGGAAACTAAACGCCTCCAAACGGTCCCCACAGCAATATGACGAATACCACCATGACCAGCGGTGTGAGAGGAGCACTATTATTATTATTATTATTATTATTATTATTATTATTATTATTATTATTATTATTATTATTATTATTATTATTTATTATTATTATTATTATTATTATTATTATTATTATTATTATTATTATTAATGTTTTTTTTAAATTACATTACGTTGCGAGTCAACCAAAACCATGACAGATTTCATCAATTACGATTCCAATACATTACAATTTCAACAAATTCCCATTCTTTAATTACAATTTATTCAAATTATAATTCCTTTAAAAGATTTTAAGTTCTTCAAAAACATTCTGCGAACCAAACCGACCCTGATAATAATTAACAAAGAAAGAATTTGCTTTGAGAATAAAATTATGTGGGCTTTAACTAAGATGGGCCAAAAGAGCCCGCAAATAGTTCATCTGCCAACCTTTGCTCAACATGCATGGCTGTAAAGTAGGCAATGATTGACTAGGAAATCTAAAACCTTTTTTCACCTGCTTTTAGAAAAGTATTGTACCATGATATCATTTGGCATCATGCATTCATTGTTAATTATTCTTTCTAACTTCTTTTTACCTTTATAAATTGTTTTAATATTATTATTTTTAAGGCAAACTAAAATTTCACTTGATAATTTGTTTGAAAATAACTATAGCTTTAGTAATCACTTTGTAGAACGGTCATCACCATTTATTGATGAGTGATGACCAGCATAAAAAACGATTAATGGGTGGAAATGCAACATTAGCATATCTTTACTTTTGCACCCTATATATTTCGTGTTATTTGTCATAGAAGTGATTTGGATTCAAGAATTTTGGGGTCTCAGATTTATTTGGTTTACGGTTTAAGTTACAGCTTAATTCCAAATAAAACAAATATCTTTAGAATTTTAAATTAAGTTTACCCTTTACCAAAATAATTAGGAACTTGATCAAAAGATTTATTTAATTATGTTTGTCTTATTAGTGTTCTTCACTTATTTGGATTTGAGTTAAAAGTTATGCTTGAAAAAGATTGGGGTTATTTGTCAGTTCAATTGGATGATGAATTAAATAAGCAAGTGAAGATGTTGAGGTAAAGTCATGTCAATTGGGCGAGAGACAATATTTTCTTCTTGAACGGCAATTATTAGACAAGGACAATAAAGCATGAAAACAATATTTTTGCTTTCCGTGTACATTATTTAGTGAGCTCCAAAAAACAATTGACTTGAAAACTCAGGGAATAAATTGCCAAAACATAAAAAAAAAAAAAAAAAAAAAGATAATATCTTCAACGAAAAAGAAGCTCAAACTTATGACCACCAATCAAACGACTATAATAATATTTGGCCACCAAGGAACAACGTTCATATTTTCCAATGAGATGTAAAACTGTCTTTATTCAACAATTTCCATACCTACCTCATGTATAAAACAAAAAACATTTATGAAAAACATTTTCAATCACGTGTATCACATAACTTTAATAAGCTGTGGCCCAAATATGTATTGTGGTAGGTCCAGTCCCATATGGAGTTTTCCAGAAATTACGTGGTCGTAACTGGTTTGTTTTCAAAGGTATCAGGTGGGTCATTATCTTTAGTGGACTATAAGATGTTCATATTTATACACAAAGAAATTCTTTGCTAGCACTTCTTCTCTAATGTTCATATTCAATCATGGCCAAAATATGCAATTATTGGTGAAACAGTGTTCTCGAGAGGCCTAAGCGCTTTATAAACGTGGCTATAAACGTTATGACACCATAAATATTACATCATATTTAGAGTATTGTTTATGCAATATATCTCAGTTATATGAATTAAAGAGTAAAATATACCGTTTTTCTTTGAATTTGTAATCAAAATACGCGTTGAATCTGAAAATAAATAAATATGCCTGAGGTCATTACTGTTCACTTTTTGCATCTTATGAAGTCCCTTTGACTAACTATTATTAGTCAACATCTGTTTAGTTCTTGATACGTCTTACACATGAGAGTATTTTGGTCATTTCACCTATTTATTTTAATTGTTTAATTATTTTGGTACAATCTAAAAGACAAATGGTGTAATTTTTACTACAAAAATTAACATCGTCATTTCATCTACTCCGTTTTCTTCAACTCTACTCACCACCACCAATCATTACAACCATCCACCACCAATCATTTTCAAATAAAATATCAAAAATACTTACTTCAAATCTTATTATGTACAAGATTAGTTCAAACCTCAAATTGTTAGATTGATAAACCATTCCCGAAACAACTTTTGTTGGTGTCGATATAAGGTTCTTATTCCCGAGACGACTTTTGTTGGTGTCGAATCTAGGGTTTACATTTCCAAGACGGCTGTTTGGGATACTTTGAGTTATCCCGTTTTACTTACGTTTATTGTTTTATTTTGCTTTCTTAGTTTTCTTCTTTAGTCCGAGTTTTCGCGATTTCGCCGCTCAAACTGCAGGGGAGTGTTAAGGGATAAGGATCCAAGCTTGGTTTGTGGGTTTAGGGTATTAAGGTTTCACTATTAAAAATAGTGGATGATTAATAAAGATTAACATACGGGGTTTTATCAATCTAACAAGGGTTTTTCTAACTTGTATCCCGAGATACAAGTTAAGCACTCCAAAAGACGGTGGGACCCGCGGAAAAGGAAGATCGGACCCATACAAAAGCACACTTTTAAAATAAAATATATGGGACTGGCTGTACTTTTATGTAAGTCCGGTCGTCCTTTTTCGCGGGTCACACCGTCCTTTTGGTGTGCTTAGATTATATCCCGGGATACAAGTTAGAAAAACCCATCTAACAAAAATATGTTTACCCCAACCTTGCAAAATACAAAATATATTCTGGACCACTGAACTTGGATAATTTCCCTTAAAACGGCCACAGTTCCATCAAAAACTTGTGTGCTATAACGCTGATTAATAATCACTGATTCAACATATTAACTTAGGTGAACCTAAATTCCTAATAAAACGGTTTGTTCTATATTTCCTTTTTTTATATACTGAGCAAAAGAAGTAGATGTGCAAACATCCACTTACAAAAAACATGGCAATATATGTATCTGTAGCCAAACGTTTTTTTTTTTTTTTTTTTTTTTTTTTTTTTTTTCTTTTTTTTTTTAAATTTATTATTATTATTATTATTATTATTATTATTATTATTATTATTATTATTATTATTATTATCCCTGAATACACCTACAATGACACTAGCAATGTTGTTAAAATATCTCCTCCTTACGACACACATATCAACTGTAAACCAACAGCAATTTCGATATAAAAGTTAAGAACAGATTTATACTAAAAGTTTGACATTTAGAAGTTGCACAGGGAAGAATTCAACATAATCACACATTTACGAAAAAGAAACATATCAAGCATTAATCTTTCTTGATGTATAGCTATCGTTTCAAAAGGCACAACCCCTAAATGCAATGAAAACAAACAATGAATCATTTTAACCAAAGTAAATTACACCGTTTGTCCTTGTGGTTTGATCATAATAACATCGCAAGTTCCCCAACTTTCATTGTTGCATGGTCGATCCTTATAATGAAGTTTTGAACAACATTCGTCCTTATCAATTACACCGTTCGTCCCTGTGGTTTGGCCTTAATAACATAGCAAGTCCTACGGGTGTTAGTGATAGGGACGAATGTTGTTACAAAACTTCATTAAGGAGCGATCATGCAAAAATGAAAATCGAAGGACGTTCGATGTTATTTACCCAAACCACATGGATGAAAAGTAGAATTTATTCTTTTAAGTCTACATTTTTAAAAAACCATACATACAATTTAAGAGCATTTTTTTTAACATATAAATAAGATTCAAATCTAACTTACAGTTTGCCCATCCAAAGTCCAAACCTATATCTCACCCTTTGTGAATATGATCTATAAGAATGATGAACAAAATCATTCATTTTGGAGTTGTCTATAAAAGAATTACATAAAAGAGAAAGGATGAAAATGACCTCAAGCTTTTAAATATTGTTTAAAAAAATTGAGGCATTTGAAGTAAGTATTTTTGATATATCAATTTAAAAATGATGGTGGTGGTGGATGGTCGTAATCTTGGTGGGTGGTGGTGGATGCTTGTAATTAGGGGTGTTATCGGGTCGGCTTATCGGGTTTGTCGGGTCGGGTTGAGTCGGGTTTTGAATTTTTTAAAAGTGACCCGCAACCCGACCCGATTAAGAATCGGGTTCAGGTGAGATTCGGGTCGGGTTATATCGGGTCGGGTGATTCGGGTTATCGGATGACCCGATTAAGTATAACAGTAAGTAAAAATATCAATTAAATTTTATCAAACTTTCGTAGTTTCACAATAATAAAACTAAAATATAAGATCATTTGAGGACCAAACCTTTTTTATATACCAAGGGACTAATCTTCACCCTCCATCTTTATTTAATTTAATTGATGAGATTAATCCCAACAATTTAAAAAACCCACTTTCATCATTTTTTTCCAAATATTAATATCTTTCAAATTGTTAATCGTTTAGTGAAAAAGAATATATCGTTACGTCGGGCATTTAATTATCTTTCTATAGATAGGCACTTTGACATATTTTCGACATAAATTTTTTTTCGTTTTTTTCACGTTTTTTTTCGTGGCCGAAAAAATCATATATGATATTACATATCATATCATATATGATATGTAATATCATATATGATATGATATGTATATCATATATGATATGATATGTAATATCATATATGATATTTTTTCGGCCACGAAAAAAAAAAAAAACGTGAAAAATCCGATTTTTTTATTTATTTTTCGAAAGTATATCAAAGTGCCCGTCTATAGAAAGATAATTAAATGCCCGTCGCGATGGTGTAATTATTTTCGCTTAACGATTAACGGTTTAAGATATATTTAAATTATAAAAAATGTGTGAAATATTAAAATGCTTTTAATCCCAACCATTGATTTCCTTTTTAAATGGATGGTGGGGATGAATCTCTTAATATGTGAGGAATGTTTGGCTTGTAGAATAACTCGACTCAAAAACTAATTGGTTATATGTGCTGGAAATTTATCTTTTGTTAAAAGATTAATCACGTGGATAGTATTAACATTTTAAGAGATACTCCCTCCGTCCCAAAATTATAGTCCCCTTTTAACTTTTTCGGTCTTTATTTTTCAACTTTGACGTTAAATATTTTTGTTTATATTACATAATACTTGATTCAAAATATATGAATGGATTGAGTTTTAAATGTATTTTTCATTGGTATAATTTTCATCAACTATTGTATAACACAAACAAAAATATTTAAAGTCAAAGTTGAGAAAGAAAGACCGAAAAAGTCAAAAGGGACTATAATTTTGGGACGGAGGTAGTAACTGATTATAGTACCAAAGACTTCATGTATAATTTGTGTTGCTTAATTTCAAGAAGTGTAATATAAAGACAGTTGGTATTGTACCTTAACTAGTAGCATAAATGACGTATGTTTTTGGATTTTAAATGTTTATGATGCAATGGGTCCAGGCGTCCAGCATCTAATGTTGTTGATATGAAAAAAAAAAAAAAAAAGAACAACATTATTGAAGTATACTACTGGGGTAACAAAAAGTTTTTTCATGCATAGAAAATTGATAGTTACATACATTGGGCTTCTAAAAAGTATTAACTAAAAAATAAAAAAGTGTTTTTCGGGTCTTATCGGGTTGACCTGATAACCCGATAGCATTATTTTTTTAACCCTAACCCGACCCGATAACACTATCGGGTTATCGGGTTCGGGTCAAAACAACGCGATTAGATTTTTTGACCCGATTTGACCCGACCCGATAAGCCTTATCGGGTTCGGGTTCGGGTCGAGTCAACCCGACCCTACTGACACCCCTACTTGTAATGCTTGGTGAGTGGAAATGAAAAAGAAGGAGGATGGAAGAAGACAAGACGTGAAATGACCAAAATACTCTCTAGTGCAACGCACATGAAGGACTTAACAGATGATGACAGTTAGTCAAAGGGACCTCATAAGATGCAAAAAGTGAACAGTATGGACCTTAGACGTTTTATTATTATTATTATTATTATTATTATTATTATTATTATTATTATTATTATTCAGCACGTATTTTGGGTATAAATTTATAAACGAACCGGGTATTTTACTCTATATAAAAAAGGTTATGTAAGGATATAATAGTAAAAATATATTAGATTATAAAGTTAAAATTGAAGATTATAACTTTTAGTACAATCAATAAAAATGTTGCATTATAATTATAGCGGAATAAAATGAGCATTACTACTCACTGCATTAAAATTGTGCATACATTATAAGTGATTTCTAGTATTTTTGCATTATCTTAGGGCAAAAAACATGTATAGTTTCAACATCGAAAACGCTTTTAGTGAGAAGGGAAAAGTTATAAAAGTTGAAAAATAAAAGAAAAAAACTGGTGATTAAGTACTGATGTAACTTGGCAAGAGGTAAAGTTATACTCTCTTCAGTCTTAATGCCAAGTTTTTTTTTTTTTTTTTTTTTTTTTTTTTTTTTTTTTTTTTTTTGGGTTAACCTAAATTAACTTTTCATTACTAAAAATAAATAAGATAGTTTGAACAATTTTAGCATATTACGTACCTTTAACTGAAACTATTCTTAAAAGTTTGAAGAAAATATCAATTAATTAGTTAAAAGTAAAAATGTCATACATGAAAAAAAATAAGGAAAACAGTAATAATAATGATTATTATTATTTATTTATTTGAACTGTTTGTTGTTTGTCGGTAGACAATTATTTTAAGACAAGAAGAATAACAAAATATGAAAATTAAAATAAACTTTACCTAAAAATAACCAACCATATTATGTAGGGAATGAAAACGATGTGACTTCAACTTGAGCTTGTCAGATTGCAAACTCGCGTGATACATACAAGCTCGAGCTAGACTTACTTTTATGATAGGCTTAGTTGAAACAAAGCTCGATTCAAGCTCGGCTTATAAATTACATTAGACTCGAGCTTGCCTATTTAATTTTTAAGCTCATTTGTTTAAGTTAAATCTTGTTTATGGTCGTTCAGATATACAAGTAGTGCATATTCGATCCATAGAATTTCTTTGCATGTTTAGGGTCGCTAGGCTAATCGAGTTCCAAATATGAATATCGGGTTCGAGCTAATTTATTAATTGAGCACAAATAAGGTTTAAGCTTGTTTAAGCTCGGCTTGTTTCGAGCATTCACTTAGTCAATCCCGCTTGCTGTAACTGTTGGGCTACCTCTTACACACCCCATAGCCTTTGGAGAAAGGATTTTGTGAATATAGTCAAGATCAAAAGGTGAGAATACTAGCCTGAGTGGAGCATCGAGTACGTTTTTATCCATAATTGTCCTCGGAAAAAATGGAATCTAAAACTATTGCTTTATTCGTTTTAATGTTTGATTAATGCCAAATTAGGTGGATGTGAGTGGCATGTTTTTTGGGGGATATCATTCTTGTTAGGGGTGGCAATTTCTGACCCGACACGAAACCCGACCTGAAACTGACACGAAAATTAACAGGTTTGGGTTGACCTAAATAGATTGGGGGTCAGGTTTGGGTCGACATATCTAACCCGTTTATTAACCAGGTCAGGTTCGGGTTGGGAATAAAATAAACGGGTCGACCCGCCAACCCGTTTAAGGTTTTTTCTTAATTAAAAATTATTTTTATTTAATTATACGGGTAAATGGGTCGACCCACTAACCCGTTTAACTCATTTAACTCGTGTAATGTGCTAACTTTTATATATAAAACGGCTCGAAACCCGTTTAACATATTTAACCCATGTAACCTATTTAACTTGTCAACCTAAGTATATATACGGGTTAAATGGGTCAGGTTCGGGTTACGTGTAAACAGGTTAGGGTTGACATAGCTGACCCGATGATTTAAATGGGTCAGGTTTAGGTTGGGGTTTTCTGACCCGTCAACCTAACAACTCGAACCCGCCAACCCGAACCGACCCGAATTGCCACCCCTAATTCTTCTACATCTTGTTTGACGTGGAGTAGAGACTAATGGTATATTGCAAGCTTTCAATTAATATACGTGAAATGCTAGAACCACTTACAAAATTCGCATGAAAATTTTATTTACTGACATGTCAGTGAGTGATTAGTTTAATAAGATAGATGAGAGAGAAACTGTCAGAAAATGCAACAATCCGGTGACATGTCAGTGAGTGAATTTTTTGTGTGAATTTTATGAGTGAGTCTAGCATTGCTCTTAATATATACACATGCATTGCCGTTTTAAAGAGAAAAAAGACTGGAGGCCGGCCATTTGTATAGTTTAATCCGACACGCTTTTTTTGTATTCGGCCAACATGATCGTTATAGGCTCCATGCCTCTTTTTAAAGTTACAATTTGCTAAATCTAGCTAACTTTCAAGCCTTATATTCTTAGTAATAAAAAGTTATGGGTTACTAATGATGACAAGTAAACAAAAACATAGTACAGAAGGAGCCGTTTGGTATGAGAGTGTAGAAATCAAACAATGGAATCATAAATGATTAATATCGTTTGGTACAAACTGTTAACAAATTACTAGGAAATGATTCTTGAAATTTGAATCCACTTCAAATTGGTAGGTATCACTTAATTCTCATGTACTAATTATGCTCCCATCCACATGTATAATATATTTAATCTTTATTCAATGTTTTTCACCCCTCTTTATACTAAAATAAAAATAATTAAATTCATTATTAATTCATACAATAAATATAATTTATACATATTAATTATTTTCTCTATCCTTCTTTTCTTTCATTCAATACCAAATCATAATCTTATTCCAAACCCATTAACGAAACAAACGGACCCATCTTAGTTACCAATCACGTATATTAGAATGTAAACAATTATGGTTTCATATCCTGTTTACTAAATGAATGTGAGCTGGAGATTCCTAAAAATTAAAGACATATTAAAGTTTAGTTAAAGAAAAAATAATTTCTTTTTAAACAATGTTTATAATTATGTCGCATCACAAACACATAAACAGTTTATATGTATAAACTTGTTAGAGTTTTATAAATATATTACATAACTCAAATGCATGAAATTGTGAAAAAGTTTAAATTATTGAACCTCTTCTTTTGTAAGCATTAATAAATGAGAGAATTGCATATTTATCCCTTCAAAAGACAATAATTACATACATATCAAAGCAAAACTAATTGCATATATGTCAATCAAAAGACTTAAATATGCTGTATATATCCAAATCATTGTTTTATCTATATTTTTAACTTTGAAAATACATGACAATTATATTTTTGAATACGAAATATCTATTTTACCCTTGTTGTTTATCACATATTAATAAGTTTTCTTTCCTTACATTGTCCTCTACAACTCTAAACCCTAACACTGATTGAGATAAATCATAATCCAAACAAGATTCTTGCTTTCAATTAATCGATTCATTGCCATAGTTATTTTTAATTGTTTCTAGACCAAACTTTATGCAAACTGGAACTATTGATTAATCAATTACTACTAACATCTTAGATAAAGATTTGTGGATTCTTTTTGCTGAATGAAATTGTCTCACGTGGATTGTTATGTTTTATTAGAACTCTATTGTAGGTATTTGACATAAGAATTATTTAATGCATTGTGTTGATTAATATCGATGGGCCATCTTGTTTTGGAAGATTGTGTTTTTATTTATCATTAAAAATCTTGCATTAGATGTATACAACTAGTTGGAAAATCGCGCGTTATCGCGGGGTGTTTTCGGAATAGGGAAAATGTAATAACGGCCGATAGCTACTTAACGTCAATTTAATGACTAAGGACTGACTTTGCAATTGACGTATAACATGAAGGACCAATTATATAAATTATGAGAGGACTAAATATGCAACGAACTTCTGAGATGAATGACCAATTTCGTATGAATTTTTAAAGAAAACGTTAAAGATAACGATCGTTAGCTAACAGCCGTTAAATATCTAACGGCCGTTAGTTATAAAGCTACAGTAACTAACGATCGTTAGTCCCGACCCGACCCACCCAAACCCGACCCGGCCTAAATGGTTTCTACAGTGGGGGCGCATGTGAGGTGAGGCCAAATAGCCCAACAAATGTATATATGTATAATATAATATGAAACATGGGTTATGTTTGTATGTTCTTACCTCTGTTTTTTCATGTTACTAGATGATAAGGGACATGGATATGTTTTTGACCACATGTTGTAGAGGATGTATATGTGTTGGTTATGAGAAATAATAAGATCGAGAGTATAATGGACATTTTATATTTCAAGTATAATTAATAATGTTAAAGTTAAAAATATAGATAAAACAAGAGTAAATATATCGTTCGTCCTTGTGGTTTGCGTTTACATACGAGTTTCGTCTTTAGACCAAAAAAAGGGCACCATCCGTCCTTAAATGCGAAACGTTATCTACCGTTAGTCCCTCCCTCTAACGACCCTCAGTAACGCTCGTTAAGTCATCACACTTAAGGGTAAGATGGTCATTTTTCCCTTCTCACTCCACCTGCTCCTTTTCTAGCACTTACAAATGAAACGACAAATTCATTATCATCTTCATCTAAGTATACAAACATAAAAATACACAACAACAACCGGATCAAACACCCAAATTCAATACTTGAAACAGTATAACTAGAAACAAATTTCAAGTTCTTTACCATTGTACTAAAGATTATATAAAAACTACACCGTTTGATATGTATATAATATAGATCTTCACTATCAACTTCATCTTCTTCATTACATCCATACATCATTAATTCCGGCCCTTTCAATTCCATCAAACTCTTATAACCCATTTCTTCATCTTGATGAAATTTTGATCAAGTTCTTTATCCTAACACCTTTAAATTAAAATACTAAAAAACAACAAAACCATAGACCCACTGTCATCAAAACCTTCTTTAAAACCATCATCAATCACCACCGTCACCATAGCCCCATGAAACGGCCAACTATATTGAAACCTCCATAAGACCACCACCATCATTCTCAGCCACAGCCGTAGACAGGCACCACCACCATCGTTGTCCCGCACCATCACAGTTGACCCGCACCATGAAATAGATCAAGATTTATGATAGTGTCGTGGGTCCTTGAATAGATCCAAAAACCCATTTACTTCATTACTTGATTACATTTACATTTTTGTAGTTTTGTTTAAATCTTAATAGTTAGGGCCCGTTTGGTTTGTAGACAGGTTTATGATTAGTATTTGGATTTGGATTGTATTTTGGTTTAGGATTTGGATTTGGATTTGAGCTAAGAGAGAGAAAATAATATTTAAAAATATATTATATATTAAAATATAAATTTAAAATTATTTATATTAACAGTTGATGGTTAAAAAAAAAAGATGTGGAAGAGATACCATGTGGTCTCACCTTTTTATATAACCCATCATAACCCCTAACTTTAACACAAACCCTTATAATTGTGATTAGTATCTAAACCCAAATTTTAAAAATGCAACCAAACACTTGAATTTAACTTTTTAAATCCAAACCCATGTAAACCCCTTTAACCAAACTGGCCCTTAATGTATGTGAAATGAGGGTTTATAATTATTGTTTACTATTGTAAGTAGAAGAATAATAAGTGACATCATTGGGTTTTTTTTATCAGATTGGGAATGTGAACATGTGCTTACATGTAAGTTATTTTAGGTATCATTTTATGAGTTAACAATTAAATATGTAAAAGTTAATTGAGGGTTTAATGTTTTGGTGACGTATCTAAGGTGATGGCGAGTGAAGATGATGTAAAAAGAAAGTAGTGTATTTGGATGGGTGGTTGATGGGGATTGGTGAAGAAGAAGATGAAAGAAGAAAAAAGAAGGTCGATTGGTGGTGGGTGATGATGATGGAAGATAAAGATAAATAAATGAAGAAGATGAAATAAAAAAAAGACCAAAATACTCTCATGCGGGTATCACGTGTTAGTAAATAACGAGAGTTAGTGTGGGCCGTCAAAGTGAAGGACAAACGATACATAACGTTTCGCATTTTAAGGACGGATGGTGCATTTTTTTTGGTTAATGGACGAAACTCGTCGGTCAACGTAAACCATAAGGACGAACGGTGTAGTTTACACATAAAACAATGATTTAGATATATATAACATAGCCAAAAATACACCGTTGGTCCCTGAACTTTCCCAAAAACATCGCGGGGGCCCCAAACTCCAAAAAATCATCGCCATGCGTCCAAAACATGGCTTATTTAGGCCGATTGCGTGCCTTGACCATTTTTGTCTCGGTCAAAGTAAAGTTTTAGTTAGATATGCAAGAGTATAATAGGCAACTCACTTTTATGACTACACTTTAGTTAATCAACCTAAAAGTGATACTTTAGGGGACCAACTGTGAACTTTACTTCGCAAATTGAGCCTATCTTCTCTGATACACTATTTATTATTGGCGCAACAACCAATTAACCCACTAACCAAGCCCATTTACACACCATAATTACACAAACCCATATCCAGACCATCACCAGGACATCAAAAACCAAAACCAAACACTTATTTCCAGTACTCAAAGACCCAACTCAAATTCCAATAATACAATGTCTTTTGAAGATAATGTGATTACTGATATGGAAAATTATATCAGCAACATGCCAGATAACGTGACCACTAATATTATGAATCGCATGCCACTAAAAGGTGCGATGAGGACCTGTACTTTATCGAGAATCTGGAGGTTTAAGTGGAATTTGCTCACCGATGTCATAGTTGATGAGGATTTGTTTTACTACTTAACAAGTAAGTTTGATGGGAAGCATATTACTAGACTTTTACTTCAGCTTAATGGTCCCGTAAGAAGGTTTGTGTTCTCCATAGAGCCCAAAACGCTTTTTGGACAAGACGACTTGAGTTATGAAGAGATTTATGATTGGGTTTTGATTTTGGCTCGGGAAGGAGTTGAGGAGGTCACAATTCAGGTATGGTGAACCAGTTACGTTGCCAATCCAACTTTACTCTCATATGGAGTTTAAACATCTCGAACTTCATTATTGCACTTTTCCTACTTTGACAAGTTTTAAGGGTTTTCCAAATCTATTCAGCTTAGAATTGATTTCTGTCAATTTTCATAGGGGTACAGTTTGGGAGTTTGTTGCTGGTTGTCCCTTACTTAAGTTTCTTAAAATGGATCGTTCTACTATAAACGAGATGAGACTATGGGATCTTGCAATACTTAGCAATATGAAGAAGTTAATTTGTCATTCGGTGTTTGGAACCATGCTATGACAATCACAACTTCCAATATCTTTCACTTGTCAACTCTTCCAAAACTTGAGACCCTTACCTTGGATTTTCAGGAATGCATGGTAAGACCTATTTCAGTTTTACACTTCAAATTACAGAATTTTAAAGTAATTTGTAAAATGATATCCTTGAAACAAAAAAAAATTGACCTTTTGTAGTTGTTGGCAGAAGGTACCTCCTGGATGAATGTCCGTATGGCCTTTGTATCCCTCAAGACTATTGAGTTATCCGGGGTCGATTTTGGGAATAATGCAATGGTTTCATTCATAATTCAAATGATTCGTGGGTCTCCAAAGATGGAAATGCTAGAAACCAGAGTAAGTGGAATGCATATGTATGAAAGACATCATCTTAAATTCCAATGGTTGTGCATCTCAATACTCTCTCATTTTGCAGGCCTCATACACGCTTAGTGTTCAATCTTTGGAGATTGATTTATTTGTTTTAGATATCAACACAATGAGCCCGGGCCAGCTTGAGCGTGTGGTGTTTTGTTCTTTTCCTAGAACAGAGAATGAAATAGCCATAATAAAGTTCATACTTGCATGTTCACCCTTACGGAAGAAAATTTATATCCATGACTGCAATTTGACTCATGATGAGTATGAAAACATCAAGATGAACTGGGAGTTGGCAAGGAGGCTATTGAAACTCCATCGAGCTTCCCCCAAATCCGAGATAGAATTCATTTACTGTTTCTACTTTACGTATGGGTTGAATACCCTAAGACAACTATTTTTGTATAAAGTATGTTGCTATTTAGTTTTTGATATGTTTGTGTTGCGAATGTTTACTTTATATTCTGCATTTGTTGGTCGCCAAACAGTTGTAAATGAGAGTATGTTGTGCATAAAAAAAGGCTTTGTTTGACACATGCATTTTCAAGTTTGACTTTAGAAAGTCAAACTTGAAAATGGTAAAGATTATTTAGCATTTGCATTTTGACTAACTAAAGTTAAACTTGCCAATCAATTATTAAAAATCTAATTTAGAATGTGCAATTTTAAGTTTCTAATATCAATCTTGCTAAAACATTATTCAAAATCTCACATTTACCATTGTCAAGTTTGACTTTAGAAAGTCTAACTGAAAATGGTTTGTGACCTTTCCCATTTCCAATTTAAGTTTCTAAATACAAACTTGCCAATGCCACTTGGGAGTCAAATGTGGAAAAAAAAATTTACACAATATATACGATTTGTGCTTGGATATGATTTGTACGAAAATAATAATACCTTCGGCACCAACTCAACCATCAAAAACTCCATCACCTCAATCACCAAAATTGACACCTATGGAACTTTTCAAAACACCACCAACATAACCACATCCGTTTTTGGAACCTTTAGAAGACCTACCACCTAGATCATCAAGTCCACCACCATTGCCACTTTTTGACACCATTGCTCAAATGGGAACTCAACAACAACCAAGGTTTCAACCAAGTGAACCATTAGAAGATAAACCTCATCAACCATCATTGATAGAGCGTTTGGCTTACAGACATGCTAGACCTTCTATTTTTCCTCAAGGTCAAGTTCATTCACAACCACAACCATTGTTGTTCCACCCCATTTACAAAGACATCCATGGTCCTCTTTATGGAGAATCAAGCTTCCACCATCATTATCAAGAACAAGAACCACCTCAAGAGTATTCCCAATACTTTGAGTCCCTATTTCCTTCTTATGAGGAAATAGAAGCATCGTTATGGACCAAATCTCCAAACACTCATGAAGAACTAAACACTCGTTTGGAAAGCCTTTATGCTTTCAAATATATGATTGATTCTCATCTCAACCAAGCCATGAATTTCCAAACCGCAATGTACTCATCTATTGTAGGAAACCAAAACACCTCTCAACCATCCACATTTGCTCCCGCTACAAACAATGCTCCCTCAACCACCAATGATCCACCAACAACAAACCAAGTTCCACAACTACCACCTCTTCGCCATGATTGCTCCATGTGCGAAAGAACCGCTCATCTTAGTAAGAGATGCAACATCTTGGTACATGGACTTCAAGATGAAATGAGGTTTATCCTCAACCACATTTTGGAGCGTCTAAACGCCATCTCTCATTCGCCTCAAGCTTAGAGCATCATTAGGAAATCCAAATAATGGTATAATCTCACCTAGGAATCATTTCTTTTTATAGTTGTAGTTTTCATTATTTCTAGTTATTTTTCATTTGTATGACTAGTAGACTTTTTCAAGTCTTCAAGTTTGACTTTTTAAGTCAAACTAAAATTTTACTTGAAATATAAATAGTTCTACTTCTATGTTTGGTTGGTCATTCTCATTTGTGTTCATTGTTTATATACTTGGTGAATGTTGTTGTGAGATGATTACTGATTCACTTATAACATTACAATTGCTTGTTGGTACTTGTTAGAATTAGAAGTGTTGATCATTTACGTAATCAAAGTGAGATCTCAATGATCGTCCCTTAGGGGGAGATTGTTAGGATTAAAAGTGACGATCATTATTGAGTCAAATAGTTAGTTAAATATATTCATGTAATAGTTAGTAAATGCTAGTTTATTAAGTTTATGATTAGTATTCATGTTTTGTAAAAGTCTAAGGGCCATTAGTGTAATAATGTATAAGATAGATGATGCCCTAGACTTCAAGTATAAATACTCTTGTAAACCTCATTTGTGAGGTTGGTTCTCTTAGTAATATCAAGATTATTATTTCACACACTAGAGTTCCCACTCTCTCTCTCTACTTACTTTCTCTCTCTAGATCTAGGCTTGAATCATATGTGAAATAGGTTGTTCTACGGTCCTACAGTACTTTTTTACCATCAATCATTCTTGCATCTACAACAACTAATTCTTTTTTGTAGGATCAAAATCCATGTATCCTCTCTTGGCACTCCATTTAGGGGGAGTATTGTCCAAAGGGGAGTATATGACATGAAACATTTCCACTTCGCCACTCTTATTTTTGTTTCGACAAAAAGGGGGAGATAATATATTCAACCAATTCAACTTTGTTGCATCATTTACATATCATGAAAATCATACTTAAAAGTTGGAATAATCATGTTAAATTTACATTTTTAAAAGACTCAAAATCTATAATTATCCATTTGCTTAAAAATAAAATTTATGTTTTGTCGTCAACAAAAAGGGGGAGATTGTTAATACAAATATCGCCTAAAAACGTTATTTATATTTTATGATCTTTCTTAGTTTTGTTAACAACAAAAGGTAAAGTTTATTTTTAGCAAATCATAAATATAGTTTAGAAGTCTTTTACTTAACATCACTCAAACTACATTTACATGTTTTTCATAAAGTGATTTCAAATTGTAAAATGGTTAAGTATACTTTTGTATAATTTCATGTGTTAAAAATATCATATAAGTATATTTAGTAAGTTTTCTAAAAGAGTGTATCTTATTAGGATATAAGTAATCAAACACTTTTTAGTAAATCATTCACTTGCTAAACATCTCAAACAAACATTTTTAAGTCTCTACATAAATACTTTTACAAGAATACTTTCTTTTTTAAGTATATCTAAAATTAGAAATAATAGATATACTTACATCATCACTTGCATCACACATGTCCCTTCAAGGAAACATATGTGTAAGAGACATGTTTTATTTTGTGTAGATTCATACTCAAAGATCTCAAAGTTGACTTTGTGAGATCTTGAGAATATTGAGTTAGATTGTGAAATATTTTGTGCAGGATTCTGTCAGACATGCTGGCGGAACCCTCGGATATAACGGACATAACCAAAGGATTGGTTTCGCCGTATCCGTGGGTTGGTCTGGAATTTTTCCTATAAATAGCAACCCACTCTTTGTGTTTTTCTCATCACTTACAATCATAACATACTGCATATACTCTCATTTCTCTCTTCTAACTCAGTTCCATTTCATATTTGTGAGTCTTTCTTTGTAGCAAGAAGATCACGACTTCACAAGCTTCAACACAACGTTGCAAGACTTGTTAAGCATATCATAGTGTAAACTTGTAAAGTTTATACATCATTGTATTGTATCCACTTATCGGTTAGTATTTTAGTCCTCAAAATACTTAGTGTATCGGGAGTTGTTGTAACCTGGTAAAAGAACTATCGGGAGTGGTTGAACCTTTGTGAAAGAACTCGACATCTAGCTTAGTGTCGGAAATAGTGTGTAAGCCACTGGTACAAAAAGTTGTATTGGTCACTCCAAAAATGTGTGACAATATGCATATAGTCACACACGTTTTTTTCGTTTTGTGTCACCAAAGGTCCCACCACCGTAGGTGGCATATGGTCACATTGTTGAGTTCGTGGCCTTTTTCATCTAAAAAGAGTGACCAAAACCCCGAATATGTGTGACAAATTAGGCACAAGTTTTGTTGGATTAGTCATAATCAGTGACCATAAACACTTTATAGTCACACGAATGTTTTTTGAGAGTAACTATTGTTCGTCCTTTGGCCATACAAATATACACTCCCTCCGTCCCATATTAAGTGTCCACAATGGAATCTTTGGATGTCCCAAATTAAGTGTCCACTTGTACCTTTCAACCAATAAGATGAGAGTTTAGTGGGTAAAAGTAATATTTGATTGGTGGATAGTTTAGTTAGTGGAATCTCCTAAAACTTTGTGCATTATGAAAGTGGAGACTTAATATGGGACGGAGGTAGTAATATATGTGACATTTAAGATGATTTATTCTATTAAATGTGTATTTTGTGTGACTATTTCCTGTCCTGTGGCCATATGAATATTTAATAAATGTGACGTTTGTGATTATTTAGTCACACAACGGGTGTTTTTTATGGAGTTAGTCTCATACAATTAAGGAAACAGTGGCCAAAAGTGTTAATAAGTGTGACCATATGCTATTTAAAGTGAAGAAATGTGTATTTTGTGTGACTATTGATCATCCAATGGCCACGTGAATTTTATGTTTGTGTGACCTTTTGTAATATTTAGTCACACAATGCATGTTTGTTTTGGGTATTTAGTCACATACAATTAAGCAAACAGTGGCCAAAAGTTTTAATAAGTGTGACCATATGCTGTTTAAAGTGAAGAAATGTGTATTTTGTATGACTAGTGATCATCCAATGGCCACGTGAAATTTAAGTTTGTGTGGCCTTTTGTAATATTTAGTCACACAATGCATGCTTGTTTTGGGTATATAGTCACATACAATTAAGCAAACAGTGGCCAAAAGTGTTAATAAGCGTGACCATATGCTGTTGATGAGACGAAAAGTGTACCGCTTTTGGGGGGTCATTTAAGGCCAAAGTCGAGATTATTTGATCAAATATTGCCCTAAATTGTTCCTTTTGTCATTTTAGGTATTTTTGAGAGGAAATTTGCAAAAGGAAGCATTTTAGACGTTTTTGGAGAGAAAAAAATGAAGAAAACGACAAAGTCTCAAAATCATGCTGAAAATTGTACCTGACGGCGTCAAAAGGTTGTTAGTGACGGCGTCAAGACTTGACAAAGAGGTGGATAAATCAAATTACACGTGACATGCCAGAGAGGTTTTTGGAGATTTGTACATGAAGGCGTCACCAAGGCAATCAAGAGGAAATTGAACATGACGGCCAAGACCAAGTTTATACGTGACGATGTCAGAAGTGGATCTAGGCAATACGAGTATTATTTTGGCGGCGAGTTGACGGCGTCAGACCCTACTCTTGACGCCTTCAGATTGTAAAATCTATATATACTTTTCTAGTTTCCATTCATTGTGTGCAACTTTGAAGGGAGAAAACCCTAGACGAATTTTACTGCAATTTTGAGGGTTTCAAACCCTTGTTTCATCCATGCTTAATTGAAGGTAAGTCTTCCAACAAATCATTCAATATGTCTATGTGTTGTTTGATTATATCTTATGCTTGTCTTCTCTTTAACATGCTAGGCTAGGTTTTCTTTGTGTTTGCTTAGATGTAATGAAACTTAGATATTGATCATTGGTTGGTTGTTTGTTTATAATTGTTGTGGATGAATGAATTCAATGTTAGGCTTAAGAAAAATGGCAGATTTCCAATTGGTAACTTGCTTGAACGTCTTAAGAAACATGATAGGAGGTGTACTACGATATATTGGTTATATTTAATGCATAGGTAACTACTAATGAGGCCATGTTAGGAGCTAGTAGTCGGCTCGACATAGGAAGAGGTAGAAGCTTATAGAGTTAGGGAAGATCGTACACGGCCCTACGAATGGTATTAAGGAATATAACCCATCATCCATGCAATTGTAACAAACTAATCAACCGGTAAAAGATAACTAGGGAGTAATGAAATCTAAGTAAACACATTTTCTCTCATTATTGTTTTCGCCACAATTAGTTTAAGTTTATTTTATTTTATTTTGATTGCATCTGTAGTTATATGGGTTAGTTGATTAGCAACTAATTCTGCCCACTCCTTCAAAACCCGAGATTTTTACTTGCTTTCTATAAAATTTAAAAATACAAAAAGAATCATCCCTCATCTTTAGACCTAGTTTAATTGAGTTTTAACCCTAGCGAACACTATTCTTTGAGTTGAACGATCAATCCCCCGGGACTTGTCACTATACTATACTACAACGGTCAGGTACACTGCCTGGTGGGGATTGCAAGCTTCTTAAGATCCCTTGAGAGGTAAAACCTTTTGCGAGGGTGCAATTCCATGCATCAAGTTTTTGGCGCCGCAGCCTGGGGAATAGTTGTTGTCTAGGTTAAAATTTCTTTTTATTAGGTCTACTTGCTAGATTCCTTTCTAGTATGATTTTTATTTTTATTTTTATTTTTATACGTTTCTTTAGTCTATCTTTTTCTTCGTTCCTTTGTTCGTAACCTTTGCCATCCGCCATCATGGAAGGTGTTAATCTCTTTGATCTCATCAACCCACCACAGCAAAACCATCCACAAAACCCACCACAACCAAACCAACCTCCTAGACCCCGAACTTTAGGAGAGTACTCTCGTCCTAGCCACCAAGGCTATCGAAATACCATTGAGCTAACTCAAGGAGCCAATGTGTCTCCTTTGCGATCCGACACCATCCGGTTGGTGCAAAGCGGATGTGCATTCCATGGACTTCGTTCCGAAGATCCTAATCAACATCTCAAGGATTTCCTCAAAATCATAGATTCCATAGACCTTGATGTTGAAACTCGAGAGACGTCCCGATTGCGTCTCTTCCAATTCTCTCTACGTGACCAAGCTAGTCAATGGCTTGAACGTTTACCCGCGGGATCCATCACCTTTTGGGATGATCTCACCACTCGTTTCCTTGCTCAATTTTTCCCACATAGGAGAACTACTAAGCTTAGAAATGACATCTTGATGTTCCAACAACGTCAAGGTGAAACTCTCTATGAAGCATGGACTCGTTTCAAGGACTTACTCCAAAAAGTCCCTCATCATGGCATAGATCTTTGGCTCCAAATCTAAATTTTTTATGACCATATCAATCTCTCCACAAGGCGAACCATTGACCAATTGGCCGGTGGCAAGCTTCATGATCTAAGTGCGGAAGAATCATGGGAACTCATAGAAGATCTTGCTCTCTATGACAACGAAAGTTGGAATGATCCCCGTGATTTGAACAAAATGGTCAAGGCAATATCTTTGCTTTCGAACAATTCAAGCACTCCCGACCGTAGGATCATGGAACTTGAAGACAAAGTCAAGTTTCTCATGAAATCCTATGAAGCTCCTAAACCTCCAATCCAAGTGAACAAGATCACTTCTTCATGCAGATTCTGTAGTGGTCCTCATGAAACTCATAATTGAATGGAACTTCCAAAACGTGCTTTTAAGGAATTCGCATCCTCGCGTACTGATAAAACAGAGGACAGCTGGCCTACCACTAATCGTGGACCTCAAAATTTTGGCGAAGCCTATGAAGCATGGAAGGATAAGCCAAATTTCAGAGGGTACCGGACTCGGAGCATATCCTTCAATGATTCTCCCCCACTCGCATGGTCTGAGCATTATCCACCACAGAACAACCCTAAGCAAAGTTATGAAGAAGCACTGCGGAAGTTCATTCTCTCTCAAGAATTACAGCTTTCCGCACTCGAGACTCGATTCAGACAACAACAAGCCGATATGAATAACAAAGTTAGTAACCTGTTGAACACTATCAATAAGCGCATTGCTAGTAAATCGACTCAGGCCAAAGAGGTCAAATCCGTCACCATCATTAATCAGCCACCATCCTATGTAAAAATAAAGAGCCCTAGTAAACTCTTTAAACATATGTCGCCAAAGGGGAAGGAAGCTAGGGACCATATTGACCCCTCGGGACCAATCCACTTCGTAAACACCATTGCCACCATACTTGCTCCTACACCCGATCAGAGCCAACAACCAACTTGGGATGAAGATCATGAAGATGAAGGAGAGTCCCCCAAGAAAGACCACGATGTGGCTATGAGCCCTGTAGACTTACTTGAGAACTCCATCACACAAGGGTCGAGCAATTGGAAGAAGTCGGAAGAAGAATCCGAAGGGCATAAGGAAAACCTGGAAATTTTTATGGAGAAACTTGAGAAAGATATGGTAGAGATTACTATAGGGTGTAGAGGTAGAATTGAGGAAGGCGACTCTAAAGTTTTTAATATTTCTTGCACCACTAGAAAGAAACTTATAACCGATGCATACATAGATCCTAACCTCCCTGTGAATGCAATCCATCTCTCCCTTTACAATGAAGCTTTCCCTGAACAAATTACGTGTAAAGGACTCGATAACGTTCGAATTATGAAAAGGTTATCAATTATGATTGTGTGACAACTGGCAAATTAGGGAGCTATTTTGAAACCCGCATTACTTTAAGTTTAATGACTTTTGAATATTTGGAAATCTATTCGCGAGAAATTGTAAACTTTGAACCGTGGTTTTGAATTATGTGGTTTCTATGAAATTTAAATTTGAATTATTATTTCGTTATGAAATTTATGTTGAGATTATTGATTGAGACGTTTCGTGGCACTACGTTGACTCCGACACTAGAAATAACCTAACACGATCTAATTTGGGATTTACCGTTTGGTCTATATAATTTTTAAACGTATCGAGAGATTTTTATTATTATGGAAACGAATGTGATTTAAAGGTGTCATGTTATTTTGAATTGGTTTCGGGTTTGGTACTCGTGTCTCGTGACTCAACATTACTACTACTACTACCTTACATTTATTAATAAGGTAAAAAAAAAGGTTTTTAATTAAAGGGCTAAAGGGCCGGTTTTTGGTTTGTTGGGTATTAACACCCACGCCACACTCACACACAAACATACAAACACAACCTCATCTCCACTCTCTCTAAAAGTTCTTATATCATCATCTTCTCCACAAACAAACCCTAACTGCCCTCATCTCTGGCCACCACAACCACCACACCGCCGCCCCCTATAACACACCATCACCACCATTCGACCCCCCATCATCCCATCTCTTTGATCTACTACCACACGCGCCCTAACACCCGAATTTTACTCTCGTTACCACCTCAAAATCACCACATCTTTTGTATTTTTGGAGCTCTCACGTCTTGGTCTTGTAAAATTGAAGGTAGGACTAGTCACAAGTGACTTGTGTCTCGTATTTGAAGGAAATGCGACCCACGGGTCGCGAGTTATAATTATTATGGTTGGGTTTTGATTAAAAACGTGATATATAAGTGGTTTTGAATAAAAATGTGATGATAAACTAGTTTGGTATCCGGGTTTCTTGTTTCTTGGTGAGGTCGAGACCTAACCGAGAGCCTTTGCTCTCGGCTTGTGTCATTTTCGAGTTATGTTGGCTTCTTGATGATTTTTGGTCATGAGTGGTAGATAACTAGAGTTTTGATTATATGTTTTGAGGTTTTTGATCCATTCTTGGACTTGGGTTTCTTTGATTGTTGTTGTTGTTGTTGTGATGCCGTGAACCGCGAGGTTCGGTTTGGTTTTGGTTCGAGCTCAATGGAGCTAGCCGAGACCCTAGAGGTCTTGGGTGGAACCACATGTATTGTGGTGAACTTTGTCCAGGGTTTGACTTGGTAGGTCGACCTGTATACTTGAGTTTGATTTGATTGTGGTATTATTTGTATGATTTTCCTTATTGTTGGTTATTATTATTTTTGGTTTCATATATATATATATATATATATATATATATATATATATATATATATATATATATATATATATATATATATATATATATATATATATATATATATATATATGAGATTGACGTTGGATTATTCGGACTATTGGTTACGATTATGGAGTTGTGTTGACGAAGGTGATATGGGAACCGATTGTGAGACGGTTATTTTAGATTGACGGAGATAGGTTAGAAAGTTGCCGTAGACGGACCTTATTGTTGTAGCATGTGATTATGGGACTTGATGACGGAGATGGATTACTTTTGGTTGTGACTGATATTATTACTTTGGATTTTCTAGTTGTGCGAGTCGAAGTCATGTTGACTTTCTAGTCAACGATTGATTTCGGCAAAACGCCTTAACACTTGGATTTAGACAATGAGCCGAGGGTGATGACTCGGACATGTGACTCATCTTATATAACTCGACGTTAATAATAATCAAATTTAATAATAATACCTCGTAATAATTATATTATTAATATAAACATTTATATAAATATATAAATGTAAAAACGTATATATATTTATACAAGTGCGTATATTAAGAATAAATTGATCACGAGTAATAGAATAATAATGTGACGATAAATATTATATTATGAGAATAGTATAATAAATGTCGGGCATGTTATTATAAACAAACAATTATAAATGACGATATAATTATAACGTTGGATTTTCTACGAAACAAAATGCCTTTTTGGAAAATAAAACGGGGAAACTTACGAGTTATACGAGATCGAGGTCACTTGAGTCCAAGTGGGTCATAATAATATGTACGTTTTGACTTTGGTGCTTGTCACGGATATGTGACGTTAATATATTCATTTTCTGTAACTATGTAACTTATTTGATCGACGGGTTAAATAGGACCTACTTGGTTATATAAAAAGAGTATATTAATGGGTATTGTATCCTACAACGCCCATAGGTTGTGGTATGTGTACAAGAATAATGAGCTACTAAATATCTCGTGAGGTTTACCAAATTGACGAATTTGGGAAGTTTGACAATATATTTAGGGAACTTATTAAACTTAGATACTTACCATATAGTGTTCTACGTGGTATGTGACTTAGGTTTTGGGTATGATCTTGGAATAATATATTAGATAAATAAGTTGTGGAAGAGTACCAAGTCGACGGATTTGATAAACTTCGATGATTTATTTAAATAATATATTGGGCTAATATTAGACCCGTAGATTGTTATTATTATTTCTTTTCGTTGTGATTTCTTGGTTTGAGTTGTGTCGACCTCCCACCCGCATGGATACCAAACGCTAAACTAATACGAGAAATGGATTTTTGGAAAGTAGAAAGGAATACGTTCGGGATTGGGAATATTTGATTTTAAGGAAATGATTCTAAAAAGAGTTTATATTGTTAGGAAGTGCCGAGTCCATAGTTGCTGTCTTTTGAGTTGTAATATATCTTACTTCTACTGGTTTCTTTGTGCTGATATCTGGACTTGAGGTGAGTCATAGCCCACTTTTACTTTGAACTTTGTTTTCAATGCTTGGGGTGATAAACGTGCAAATTGTTTTTACTGATGAGTGTGTAAATACTTATCATTTTTACCTTTTCTGAGCTACCAAAACATCTAAAAACACTCAATATTGCATCAAAATAGTGAAAATATCACAGGAAAGTGTTTTACATGTTTCAAATGCAAAAATGTCAAAAACAGATGAAAAACGCACAAAGATTGCATAATTGGCAGTTCCAGTCCCTCAACTTTCAAAAATTGTCAAATCTAGTCCCTAGCTGTTCTAAAAACTTGAAAAAGTCACCAAAGGTCCTTTTAAATCATAAAGTTACATAATTAGTCCTTTGGTGCAAAGTTTCATAAAATTACAAGTTTAGTCCCTATACTTTGCAAATTGACATAAATGGTCCCTGGGATGTTAAAAACTTTGAGAAAATCAATTTTGGTCCTTGTACTAATAATCTTTTGCAGGAATGGTCCTTGGGTGATAAGTTTGGTGAAATGACATATTTGGTCCTTGAAGTTTCAAGTTTGGCAAAAATAGTCCTCGGATATTTCAAAAGTGAAATATATTAAAAATATCCGTGTACTATTCATCTATGGCAAATTAGGTCCTTATGATCACTTATGGGAATTTACATTTTCAGTCCCTATAATTTTCCCAAACTACAAAATTGGTCCTTGTGTAATTTCTAAACCAAACGGATCCTTATTATTTCATACACCAAAACCAAACACCAAGCCCATCTTTTTTTTATTCTCACCAAAGCCCAAAGCAACACAGCCCAGTCCATCCCAGGGTCAACTTTGACCCCTTGGTCAAACTTCGGTCAAACACCACCCAAACCGCCATCACCTTCCCTTACCTCCACCAATACCAGAATACCATCCCTGGTATTCACCCCCCAACTCTCCCCACTTGCCCATCTCACTCACCCATCACCTCCACCGCCCAAAACCACCACCCTACCCTACCCTACCCTAATTGCAATCACAGACCCAATTGGTCAAAGAGCTCCTTTCCCGCCAAAATTATAAAGAGAGCAAAGGTGATCCAAATAAATATTTTATTGTTGGGATTTGACCCTGTGGGACCCACAAACTCTATGGGATGCTATAAAGAGCAAGAGGAGCAAAAGTGAGAAGCAGTTAGAGTAGTTTAGAATAGCTTAATTTCGTATTAGTGTAATTTAAATCTTTTAGTTGTACTTTTCAATTTAAACAGCTTGTATCCATTTAGTCTCATGTAATTCAAACCTTATCTCAAGTTAATTCAAGTTTATTTTTAATTTCTAGCAAATCGTATTTTAAATTGAAGTTTCAAGTTTCTTATTATCTTGCTCAAATTGCATTTTAAATTATCTCAGTAGCAGCCTTTAACCTTCTTAAAGTTATTTAAAGATTAAAGGAAGTATTAACTCAGAAAAGAAAAAGAAAAAAAATACAAAGAAAAAAAATCTCAAAAATATAAAAATAATTGGAAGAAGAAGAAAGCAGTGGCAGATATGGGTATGGATCATGGTCTAGAACTCCATGGGGAGCATTAGGTTACTCTTTTGGTTATGGTTCTCAGTTTGATAGCATCCTTGGACACCAAGTAAGGTTTTGGACATTATCTTGTCATATTATGTAATTAAGTGTTGACTAGTGCTATTGATTGTTCACTCCTGTCTATTTAAGTTTATTATTGCTTAGTATAGGGTAATTAGTTAAGTTTAAGTGATACCTCACTCATTTGCTTTGATTCTGATCTTAGACAGTCACAAAAGGGGTGTTTGGATTAAGCTTGATGGCTGTATTTTTGTTGTTATTGTAGTGTTGTTTGAACATAGGTAGTTTGCACTAGGTCAATTTAGTGTAAGAAAACCAAAAACTCAGTCCCTTTGTGAGCAATAGTCAAAATCACAATCCAAACCCCCCAACAGTCCACTGTTAGGAGCTTTTGTTCCAAATCCCTCCATTTCAGTGTATAAGTTGTATTTTTAGCAAAATTTTATCAAATCAGAGCTTAGTATTACTTATTTAATCAGTAGGGATTGTTAGAAGTTCATTAAAGTCAAACAAGTCGTTTTTATCAAAAGTCAAAATTTCAAGTGCTCAGATTTTTGCAAAACTTAGAGGATTTTTATAGAATTTTTCATTGAGTTTAAGGCTTTGATCTTTTGAGGTATTGCAGCCCCCCACCTCATCTCCATGTTCCCATCTTTTTCATATTTTTAGGATTTTACCTGTGGGCCCCACAATCCTCCAAAGAGGACTGCAGGGCAACCTACTGCTCTGTGCAGCAGATACCACAGCCACCACACCACCTTTTGTGGTGGTTTGTGGCTACCACAGTGGTCCCTACACCCTAGATTTAGGTTCTCCCAACCCCCCTCCTACCAGGGTTTAGAGTTTGACCAATTGTTTGACCCCAAGGTCAGTAGACCCCACTTGAATCACCACTTAAACTTTGTCCCAGATCTGTGTTCTAGTTCAACTTTCAAAGTGCTTATTTTGTGTCATTCAGCTTATTTGTTCTTGTTGCTTATTGTTTCTGGCTTATTTTAGTCTATTGTGCTTACTTTTACCTAGTTTTGCCATTGTGGACCCCACATTCAGTCCTTAGAGCTTATTTACCTACTCAGTCAAACAAAGTCAACTGTCTTAAGTAAAGGGGGTGTTCTCAGCTTATTTTAAAGTTATAAAGTTTGTTTTCACAAAAAGTAGTTGTTTTAAGGTATAAATCAAGTTTGTAAAAGAAAATTCCAAAAAATCAAGTTTTAATTTTAAGTGATAGTTTCTATTTAATTCAATTTAATTTTAATTTTCATTTTTAGATTTTTATTAAGTATTTAGTATTTTTATATTTTTATTAATTACCTCTTATATTAAAGTAAATTTAGTAATTTTTCTAGATTTTTATTCTGTCATTTAGTATTAAATAGATTTAATTTTAGTTTTCTTAATTATTAATTAATATTAAGTATTAAATAGCATATTTAGTTTTTATAAAGCATAACCTAGATTTTATATTTTTCCTAGCCTTAATATAGTATAATAGACTTTTAGAAAATATATTTTGAATTTCTACTGTTCATTTTCCATTTTTCTTATTTTAATTATTTAAATTAGATTTAAGTTAATTAAAAGGTAAATAATTATTGGATTAGCCTAAAATATAATTTTTAGAAGTTTTTATAATTTTTTAGGATTCCTGTGATGGTTAAGTAATTTTATAAATTTTCTCTTAATTTTATAAGTTAATTTAGTGTTAATTGTATCTTAAATTAGTTTAATTAAGTTAAATAGTTTTTAATTAATAAAAAACCCATAAAAAGACAAAAATATTTATTTTTATTTTTTATACTTTCTTCAAGTTCTAATTTAAGTTTAGAAAATATTTTTGCTAATTTTTAGTTTAATTTATATCATTTGTCATTTTTAGTTAATTTAAATTAGGTTTTAATTTAGATTTTAAATAGTTTTATTAATTAAATAGTATTTAAATATTATAATAATCATTTTTATCATTTCATTTTCAATTTAAAATTACTTTTTAATTTTAAGTTTCAAAAAGTGTCAAAAGCACCCCCTGTAGTTTGTAATTCACCAAAACCCACTTTTCCAGTCTGATTGCGTGAATCTTAATTGTGAATTTGTGCATATTCCTGTATATCTGATTTTTGTGAATATTATATCTGTGTACAAATACCAAAATAACAGTAGCAAAATCAATTCCATATCATCTGGGCTACTGTACTCAGTCCCACTTACTCATAAACGATTTCAAACGACACCATTTCAATCTCGCTGGGACATAACAACCCGGGGACACACTATACTATCCACGGAGTATTGGTCTAGAGAGTTTGACTTTGTTGACCATTTACTTGGTCAATTTAAGTTGACTGTTTAGCATCAATCATAGGCTATAGCGCATGTCGTATCCTTACGAATGCATGAACATGTCGTATTCTTACGAATGTTGGGCATGTCGCATCCTTGCGAATGCATATTGATTTGGTTGGTTTTAGACTATAGTGTGTGCACCTATAGGTTTGGTTTAGTGAATCGAGGCCTAGTCTAGCTAGCAAGCATTTTGCGTATATGTCCACTTGATTGAAGTAAGAATTTAAACCTATGATCTCACCAGCGAAAGATGACTTTTAGCGCGTTTTCTCAGGTAATTAAGTAATGATTTTGGATGCTTGGATTGGAGGCTTGGCTTGGCAATGCGGTTTAAGGATCTATTTTCTCAAACTATGATATGTATTTGTAGACCTACGTTTATTTCTTTTGGGCCTTACTTTGGATAAATTTGGGATGAATGTGAACTTTAAAAATCCCGTTTGGTTGTGTTTTATTTATGTTTACTTTATCTCATTATTTTATGACTTGTGATGGATACCAATCCTCGTAGCACCCCGAAAGCTTGTTGAGTCTTCCGCTGTACCAAATTTTGGAGGTGTTACTGATTGGTATCAGAGCCAAGGTTATAGAGAACTAGGTAATAAACACCTAAACTATAACCGATTTTTTTTTATAGAAAACGATCATCGACCAATGCCCGCTAGCCCGCCAAGCCGAAGCATCTTCGATTCTATTGAGGTATTACGAGATAATGATTAGATATGTGATTTTGAGAATTTTGGATATATTGATTATGTGATATGATGGCGTTTTGGGGAATTATATGGCTTATTTGTTTTATAAATGTTTTAGTAATGCGGTATTTGAAATTCTTTCTTGAAATTATATTATTGGGATTTTATGATGATTTGATACGGTATTGAGTTAGGGGTTTAGTTGTTTTGAAACACTTACACCTACCCTACGTCGTTGTCACAGACTATGGCCTCCCATACGTTCGATGTTTCTGAGGATCTTCTAGCCGATCCATTCCGCCCAGCACAGATCACCATGGCTCCTGATGATCCTTAAAGGATTGCCATGCATTCTGCTACTTCATCACCGACAGCAGCCACTTCTGCACCACCTGCTTCATCTACTTCTCAGGGACCCTCATCTTCTTTAGGGCTTCCTAGTACTTCGAGACAGCTTACACTTCATCAGGCTTTGCCTCATGTGGGTCCACGTTTTGTCCACCGAGCTACGACACGTATGTCTGTGCGCCCTTCGTCACCACCCATGCATTTTGATGCTCACCCTCTTCTGTCAGATGCACCACCCGCATCATTCCGTCGTTGTCCTAGATCACCTACCCTATCACCACATGGTTCACCTGTTCGGAGACGACGATTGATGGAGTACCCCTCAGATGAGGAGGAGGAGTACGAGGGTGAGGAGGAGGCTGATGACCTTCAGGAGGCTGAGCAGGGGGATGATGACCCGCAGGAGGGTGAGGAGGAGGATGATCCTCAGGAGGAGGAGATGCTTGATGATGATGGTTCGCCAGCACATTCGGGTCATGCTGAGGAGCCCGATTCTTCGATACATCCGTTAGAGCTGGTTTCACCTGATCACCCGTTTTTGTTTGATTCACCACCTGGTAGTCCCGTGGCGTCGGATGCGCCATCTGAGATATTTGCTGAGCCTGTAGATTTGGGTGAGACTGTTAGGATTTGGACTCGACTTGCTGCACAGGGCGAGAGGATCTCGCAGATGTCTGATCGGATTGATAGAGTGACTGTTGAGTTTATTGGAGAGCTGAGGTGTTGGGAATTACAAGATTTGAAGATTACAAAACCACGAGCAAGAATGAAGAAAGAAGAAACAAGAGGGACCTAAATATAAAATAGTTAGCTAGCTTTATTAGTAAGCTAGGTTTTTATGTAAACCCTAGCCTCTCTATTATATAAAGGGAGGCAGGGCGTTGGTTTTAGAATAAATTCAATAGAAAACTCTTTCAATGAAAGTCTAGACACACGATTATAGCGTGTGTATATTGGTAGTAGTAGTAGTTTATTTTTATTTCAATAAAGAAAACCTTGAAGTAATATTGATTGTGTTCTTGTTCTTATTCCGCTGTGATTATCAATATTGCTATATCCTAGATGGGCTTAAACGATCTTTAACAATTGGCATCAGAGACAGGGGCTCGTGAGATCTAGGGTTTATACAAGGTTTTCATGTTCATGTTTATGAATAAAGAGCAGTTTCGAAGCAAGAGCAGATGTGGTTTTTGAATGAAGCAGACTTTATGATAGGTACGATTTGTTTATATGGTTTCCTCATACTACAATAAATGATCATGTGATTTATTGATTTGGTCGATGTTATTAATTAATCATGAGTTGGTGATTATAGTTTATTCATGTTATATACTGGTATTGATTAACTTTGATGTCGATTAGTAAATTGTTTTAATTCGCGGGTTTGAATGAATAGTCAATGTGGAGCAGGATTGAGAAGTTAATATTTAATTCTCGTACTGGTTCGAATATTTATTGAATTAATGTTCAAGTTTTGAAAGTGGGACTGAGTTGGGTCGAATGTATTTATTCAAGATGTTGCTGCTATTGTTGAGTGCTTTATTGATCAGTGTGCAAGAAGTTTATTATTAAATGGATCAAACTAATCTTTAATTTTTTTATGCGATCTGATTTGTGGGGTTATTTCGGAAAAAGATATTGTATTTGTACTCCAAGTCTCTTTATAAAAGGTAGTGATCCTATTGATTTGTTTGTGGGTAAATATTAAATTGAGATTTGATTTGGTGTTTGTCATCCCACGTGAATCGGTGAAGACAAGGATAAATTGTATAATATTTGTGGAAACTGTCTACAAATTAGCTGCTGAATTTATGATGGGTCATTTTCTCAAACTCGTAATGCTGCTACCTTTTTGAGATTGGTGAAGATACAACTGAGTTCTATCGTAATTGATATTCGTGGGTCGGTTAGAGGAATAAGTAGTTTGTCGATTTGTACTTTATTGGCTGCTTCACAAAGGATTAATTGTGAATCTCTTGATATATATTAATGGTTTGGTGGATACACTACACACGATTCATACTGATTGGTAAATCATGGGTGGATTATTTGGATGTGGGATCAACTGATCATGTGTTGCTGCTGATATTTGTCACATACTGTTGCTACTGATTGTTTATTGGTCAGATTTGGTTTGTCTACACATGGTCTTTATGAGCTGTCGCTATCATGGGTATATGACATTAATTGGTGAGATCAATACTACAGATAGTTTTGGTGCTGGTAGTTTTCATGTCTGCTGCTACGATTATCTGTTTCTGCTGCTGGAATTTTTGTTCCTACTACCAGTTGTCTGTTTCTGCTGATGATGAGTTTTCGTTCCTCCTGATTGGTTCCTACTGATGGGTTCCTGCTGATACACACAGTTCTTGCTGACTACTTTATGGTTCCTGCTGGCTTGTTGTGTGTATATATATATATATTTTCTCTTGGTCGGTTTTGGTTCCTATTAGTCATGTGAATTACTAATGGTTATGGAGGACGGAGTTATCAACCATCATCATTTTGTTGAGAAGATTACTTGACAAAGACATTTGATTATCGCTTGTTTGATGTTGTAATTGATTTTCCTAATTATTGTGTTCTTATCATATCTTAAAGGGATCAACAGCTTTTTAAGATAACTTGCTTGGTTTGTATGGTGACGAAGACTTGACAGCTCTAGTGAAGGGGTACGATCCATTTTCTTGTGCTTAATGTGTACATTTGCTATCACTTAAAGGAGTTACGTTGTAGTGCTCAGTGTCTCATTGGATAAGTCAATGAGGAGTTTGTTAAGAGGCCGTCACGTGATTAGTGCAAGACATAAGATGCAAGGTTGGGAGATTCCATTTCTTCATCAAATCAGTTATAGTTGATTTTCTTCATCAGTGATCACTCCATGGAACCTACTGGATTCAAGAGATGGCAATTATACTTTTGTTTCTGCTGTTCGATACTGCTGCTCGTTACTGCTGCTCGGATTCTGCTTATTAGTAAAAAAAAAGTTATTATTATTATTATTATTATTAATTATTAGTTGGTTCCTGAGATGGTTAGTCTATTCTTAAGGGGAAGCTTGTTAACGATCTACATGCATCACTTGAGGGGAAGCGTTTACGAGATGCACAAGACCCCTATTAGAAGATTACAAAAAGGGGAAGAATAGTTATGATGTGCAGCTTATTATTGGTGATGACATTGTTTCTTCATGCAGATTGTTTTGTAATATCAAATAGGGGAAGATTGTTGGGAATTACAAGATTTGAAGATTACAAAACCACGAGCAAGAATGAAGAAAGAAGAAACAAGAGGGACCTAAATATAAAATAGTTAGCTAGCTTTATTAGTAAGCTAGGTTTTTATGTAAACCCTAGCCTTTCTATTATATAAAGGGAGGCAGGGCGTTGGTTTTAGAATAAATTCAATAGAAAACTCTTTCAATGAGAGTCTAGACACACGATTATAGCGTGTGTATATTAGTAGTAGTAGTAGTAGTAGTTTATTTTTATTTCAATAAAGAAAACCTTGAAGTAATATTGATTGTGTTCTTGTTCTTATTCCACTGTGATTATCAATATTGCTATATCCTAGATGGGCTTAAACGATCTTTAACATGAGGGTTGATTTGGTTACCGTTGCGAGGAGGACTACAGAGATTAGGAGGGGTATGATGGAGATACATGAGCAGATAGAGAGTCTGCAGAGAGGTTTCATCACGGCTCGCGAGGCAGATCGCAAGCTGTGGCAAAGGAACACGGAGTTTGAGAAGGAGGTAGCAGACCTCAAGAGAGATAGTGATACTCACAGTGTCGAGTTGGGATCGTTATGGAGGGAGTTGGATGGTTTGAGAGCAGAGCTGAGGAGTCTACGCCAGCATAGTGGCTAGATAGTCGGATTATGTTGTCATGTTGCTTTCTGAACCGAGGAGTGCTTGGTTAGAAAAGCTAGTTGTCTTATCTTTGATGTATTTCAGTTGTATGTTCGTCTCGTTTTGGAACGATTAGTATCCTTTATGTCTCTATAGTTGGAACGATGTCTTGATCGCTATTTGTATGGATGATGGTTATTATATATGATGCTATGTGGTTTTGTATGTCATGGAAATTGCGTTCCTATTTGTTTGATTGATGTCTTGTGGTGTATTGTTGACATTCTACCGATGTCTTGGCTTCATCTATCAAATTCTTGTTGAGCGTATGATAAATACTATCGAAGACTCATGAACCTTGTATTGTGTTTCAGATCAATGGCCCCACGACAAAACCCTGGTCGCCGAGGATGTCGTCCTACTCGAAATGTTGAAACCCCTACTCTTGAAAAGCTGGACACCACCAATCGCAACAAAAGAAATCAAAATGTTGATGTTCAGGGAGACAATGATCATATTCCACCAAATTCACCTACTGTGGATCAAGCTATGATCAATCAACTTGTGGAACAACGTGTTGCTGAACTACTAGCTGAGTTGAATCATTCCAACAACTCTGCGGGAACTTTTCCACCTATTCGTACTAATGGATGTAACTACAAGGAGTTCTGAATCTGTGGACCCATTGAGTTTGGTGGAACTGAAGGAGTGGTCTACTTAGTCAGGTGGATAGAGATAACTGAGTCAGTGTTCAATGTCAGCAATTGTGCGGAGAATGCAAAGGTAAAGTTTTCTTCTTTTACTTTTAAGGACGAAGCATTAACTTGGTGGAACAATTACCGAAATTCGGTAGGGAGTGAAGTGGCCTATGCCATGACTTGGGAGCAATTCAAGTCTCTGTTGATTCAGACTTACTGCCCAAGGAATGAGGTTAAGAAGTTGGAGATTGAGTTTTGGAATCACAAAGTGAAGGGTACTGATATGACGACCTACAATCGTCGTTACCAGGAGTTAGCCTTGCTTTGCCCAGATATGGTTCAAACTGAGACTCAAAAGATTGAGAGGTATACCGATGGGTTTCCTGTGGCTACAAGGAACGATGTGATTGCTGCTAGGCCTGCAAATGTTCATGAGGACATCACGATCGCTAAACAATTGATGGACTCGTTGGTATTGGAAGAAGCTGAGAAGGATAAGAATGGAAAGAGGAAGAGAGACCATCACTCTAAGGGTAATGACCATCGAAACAAGCGACAAGCTGTTACTAAGGTTTATGCTATTGGGATTTCATAACGCTCAAAATTAACATGTTTTTAGGAGCGTTATTGTGGATTTTATGCATATATTTTGGTCCCTTTTATGAACTTATGGTACTTAATGAAGTATATTCTCTATTTTAGGTTCATGAAAAGAAAACCAAGAAAAAGACGAAGAAATGAACAAAAACGAAGATTTATGAATGTACGGAGGAATTCCCGACAAATGAAAGTCTCTTAGAGTATATTCGAGAAGATAAAGTCATGAAGATTGTCACTCCAAGGACTCAAGAATAAAGCACAAGAAGGAAAACGAGAAGTGAAATGAAGGAAAGAAGTGATGAGTGCTCAAACACTCATCATTTTTGGCCATATCTTGAGCATATGGACTCCGATTTAGGTGATTCAAGCGGCCACGGAAAGCTAAGAGAAAGATTTACAACTTTGGTCTTTATCATTTCTGTCCAGGAGGAACTATCCAATCGGTAGGAGCCCGCAACCGATTTGGATGGAACTGACTTTTTCATCCAACTGGATCGGATGGAATGCAACTGATCGGTTGGATGCTTTCTGACCTCCCCAAATCATTTTTAATGCATAATTAAGTGTCATTAAGCCCCAAGTCCGATCATGTCTCCATAATAACTCCTAAACCTGGCATTTTATGACAACTTAGTACCCAAGTTTTATGCTTGGAGGCTAAGGTTGATTTCTACTACAAATATGAGTGCTTAGGCTTAGTTCTAAGTGTGCACTCCTAGCCTACACCCTAAAGGAAGGATTGTCACCAAAATAAAGGTGCAATTCCAGCCTCCACCCTAAAAGAAGAATTGTCACCACCTTATCTCACCCAAAAGACCACAAACCTCTACCGTTCATGGAGGATGTATCACCAAGAAGTATTGGAGCGATTCTCTAGTTTGGTTAGATGTTGTAGTTGATTG
Organism: Artemisia argyi; assembly: GCA_030686995.1. Lineage (NCBI taxonomy): Eukaryota > Viridiplantae > Streptophyta > Magnoliopsida > Asterales > Asteraceae > Artemisia > Artemisia argyi. Next base: position 111,374,605 of record CM060709.1, read on the forward strand.
GAGGCTTGAAGGTTGCTATAATCTTTCACCTATGCCTATTGTAATTCATACTTTGGGTAAACTTTGTACTTTTATATTTCAAGATGTTTGTTATTGATGTGATTCTTGTGATGAATGTTCTTTGTGTGCTTGTTCTCTTATTGCTTATCTTGTGGTTTGATCTGTGACAATCATAACCACCAATTTGTTACTTGCTTAAACAAACAAACGACACTTGAGTGCAACCAAGTCTCTTGGAACGACCTTGACTTACCACTCCTATACTACAATTGACTAGGGTATACTTGCCCGAATGTGTTCCTAGTTAACCGGTAATTCTTGTTTCTATAAATTTAAAACATGGTTGCTAATTAGCACATCAAGTTTTTGGCGCCGTTGCCGGGGACTTGTGTTTGTATTCTTTTGTTTGTTTGTTTGATGCATGAAAACATATCTATTTTATGAGTTTGTTGAAATAACATCTTTTCTTGCTTAATTTGTTGGTAAAAACAATCTTTGGAAAAATAGGTCCGAAAGGAGTTTCTACATGTTTTTATTCCAAAACATTAGTGCACGAATTAGTATGGAATATGATGCTTGACACCCATCTTATTTACTTATTAAAATGGATTTGAGAAGATTTCATCACGAGAAAGGGCCGAAAGGATTCGTAGGAATTCATAAGAAAAGAATTGATTTTCAAAACAACAATGTGTTAATTGAATTGTCATCCTAATTAGATAAGGTCGAAAGGAGTCAATTAGGTGATTGTATTCTTAGTAGTGGTTAAACATGATATACATCATTGATTGAATAACTACTCATTTTTAGTTGTGCATCATAACAAGTTTACACCAAACTTAATAAGAATACTCCGCATAATTGATCAAGGAATTACATAAAAGTATATGTTTTAAGTGTTCTTGAAAGTATTTTCGAAAAAAAAAACCACCAAAATGACCAGTTTATGTTTAATAAGTTATATGATCTCTTGCATATTTTTGTGCTTCTTTTTGTTTGTGTTATGTTTTTGTTGATTAGTTTCGTATTAATTTGAAATAAGACTATCTTGTTTTAGATCATCTTGTTTTCATTTGTGTTACGTGATTAATTGTGTTTGCTTGCGTCTATGTGCTTGTGATTTTCTTTGATCATGCTTTTATGTGTTCATGTTTATTTTTGTTTCAAGTGGCGTTTGGTATTTATGTTTTTTAGTATATTTGTGTTTATGTGTTTGTTTACTAGTGTTTATTTTCGTGTTTGTTACCTTATGTCTTCTTGTTTTATTTTATCAATAAAAAGTTTTTAGTAAAAATTATTTTGAAAAAAAAAATGAAATTTTTCTCTAACCGAACGGTTGGATGTCCAACCGATCAGTTGGAGCTCTCGTAAAAGTATTTTTTTTATCCCATCGATTGGTTGGATTTCCAACCGAACGGATGGATGTCTCGGTAAATTTTTTTTAAGTTTTGTGTTTTCTATAGTATTTGATGTTTGGTTTATGTGAGTTAATATTTAGTAAGTGCTAATATTGCTTAGTTGCTTATTTAAATGTTATGTTTAGTGTTATGTTTAGTTATTTTTTTTCTTCGTATTGTTTTCTTTTGTGTTTGTTTTTAAATGTCTTTTGGTTTTTGCAAGAGTATCATGTCTTTTATTCTACTTAAACTCCGTTTTGCCATTTTTAATTTTTAGTACGTTGTAAATAAATAAGTACATTTTAAAAAATAAATAAATAAAAGTTTTGAACTTTGTGGGTATGTTCACTGGAAACCCTCACGAGACTTCACTCGTCCACTTGGGCCACCAAGGGGTTTAAAAGGCTTGTTGCATACGCTAAATGCAATCGTGATGCCTACGAAAGTGAGTTTTAGAATTTTACGCGTTTTTGTAGTTTAGTTTGTTTTTGCAGATTTAATAAGCTCTTGGAGATTGGATTATTGGTGACATTGTACTTGGTGTGTTGATGTTTTGTTGGAAGTGAAATTGATTGATCTCACATGTTTAGCATCTTATCATTTGGAGTTCGATCGCGATTTGTACGGCCTGGGAAGTTTCGTTTCTCTTGGACTATTTATTTACTTATTTATTTTTCCCGTTTTACATGCTTTGAAGTTTATTTTTCATGAAGATAATGCATAACTTAAGTGTGGGGGGAAAGTGAAATAGTGAAAAATGAAACTGATTTTTAATTTTCATATTTTAGGTCAACAATTTGAAAATAAATTTTGTATACTTGTTTGCCCTTTTGATCTAGTTGTTTTCACACTTTTGGGATAATATATTAGAATAACTTGATCAATCCACTGGTGAAATCAGTAATTTTTGAAAAATTTGAGATGTGTCCCGATTAATATTGCAATCCATTCTGGGATCGATAACATTTGCTAGCGCATATTATAACCTCTTCCACTAAATTGTGAGGATTTAAGCCTATTTCATATATAGCATACATCTTTTATGCTTGGATCTTTTGCTATGAGTGTGCCGGTGATTTTATTTATTCTAGAACTTGTACTTGTAAATCATTACCAGACCGCAGTAAGATCGCATTCGTGTGATATAAGTGTATTCGTGTGATAAAGAGGCAACCTTAGGAATAAAACCAAATGGCCATCCGTTTACAAAATAATTTTTGCTAACCACATTGGTTAGTTACCCTCGTATTTGGAACCCATTTGTTAGCGTTTATATTTAACGCTAGATATCCCTAGTTTCACCCTCCGAGCCATCCCATTTCTTTTGTTACATCCAGAAAAATACAAAAAGATTTTACACTTTAAACCTTAGCCTAACCCTTTGTCAAAGTCTAAATGGTGGGTTGCTAGTTGCTTGGTATGATGGATTGTTTTTGATGATTAATAGTTAGCCACACTTTGTCACTTGTGTGTGCCATTCCAACAAGATGAAGGAGACGTCTTTCGTATTTTGTATTTTTTGTGGTGTATGATTATAAGAAGTGTGGAGGAGATGTGCTGTATCAAGAAAAAAATAGAAAAGAAAGAAAAAAAAAAACGAACAAGTCATTGAAAAAAAAAGAGAAAGAAAAAGAAAATATATATGTGATGACAATTATAGCCAATGTGCTATATTATTATTGTGAAGATGAAGAAAGAAAGTTATGTGATATGTTGTTAGTCAATGTGCTAAGTATGAAGAATATTGTTATGGCAAATCAATGTATCGATATGTGAAAGTTTGAAGAGGAGGAAGTTAACTATAATCATTTACGAGTTTGCGGTTTGTTTGGTGACTAGCAACAATGGGACTTAGACTTGACTTGATTTTTCTTTTAAAACCAATTTCATAAATATTCCCATGCCTTATCCCTACCCTTACCAAATTACTTTATTCGTTGTTATTTCGAGTCTCCGGATATAGTAATGGCTTTGTGAGAATATCAAGTGCAAGAATATTGTAGTGACCATCCGGTTTTTGAGTAATCAAGAACTCGCGTGAGTAATCTATTGTGTTTTTGTATGAGATGCTTGAACATAAGCCTGGTACAACCCGAAGCCTTACATTACAACCCGAATAAAAGACCTCTTTAGATGTTTACACTTGGTGCTTACACCACGTCGGTGGAGTTTTGTTTCTTGTACAAGCCTATGGTAATAAACAAATCATGACTGAGCAATGAGTCTGATTTCTCTTATATATACTCCACTACCTAAATAAATGAGTGATTGAGTGAATTATACTTTGTTTCTTTTTCGTGAGGTGTTTAGAAATGTTAATCAAGTAAGAAAATCTATGGGTATTGTCAAACGTCTCGATTTTCACCTTAAAGCTTAAAACGATGAATCTTATCTTGTACTTGTACTTGATAGATTTGCATCATATTTTTCTAATCATTCTTATGCACCATGTGGATTTATTTTCTTTAATTCTAGATTTGCTTGAGGGCAAGCAAAGTTTAAGTGTGGGGGATTTGATAACGCTCAAAATTAACATGTTTTTAGGAGCATTATTGTGGATTTTATGCATATATTTTGGTCCCTTTTATGTACTTATGGTACTTAATGAAGTATATTCTCTATTTTAGGTTCATGACAAAGAAAACCAAGAAAAAGATGAAGAAATGAACAAAAACGAAGATTTATGAATGTACGGAGGAATTCCTGACAAATGAAAGTCTCTTGGAGTATATTCGAGAAGATAAAGTCATGAAGATTGTCACTCCAAGGACTCAAGAATAAAGCACAAGAAGGAAAACGAGAAGTGAAATGAAGGAAAGAAGTGATGAGTGCTCAAACACTCATCATTTTTGGTCAAATCTGAACTGCAAAACAGACAAAAACACTCAGTAATGCATCAAAATACTGAAAATATTTCAAAATTGTGTTTTATATGTTTTAGATGCAAAATGAGTAAAAACAAATGAAAAACGTACAAAGTTTGCAAAATTGGCAGTTTCAGTCCCCCAACTTTCAAAAATTGGCAAAAATAGTCCCCGAGCATTTATTTGGAAAGAAAAATCACCAAAGGTCCTTTTAAAATCATAAGTTGTCATATTTAGTCCTTTGGTGAAAAATCTGAAAAGTTTTGAGAATTTACAGTTTTGGTCCCTGAAGTTTCTGATTTTGGCAGATTTGGTCCCTGGTGGGATATTTTTGGATGATAAATCATTTTTAGTCCTTAGAAGTTCACAAATCGGTAACATTGGTCCTTGGATGAAAAAGTTTGAGAAAATTACATTTTGGTCCTTCAAGTTTCAATATTTGTCATTTTTAGTCCTTGAAGGACCAAAAGTGAAAAATAGCATTTACAACCCTTGGACTATTCATATATGGCAGGAAATGACCCTTGTATTAATTTTGGAAAAATGGCATTTTCAGTCCTTATAGTTTTCAGAAATTACAACACTAGTCCTTGTGGTTTTTACAAAATAAACAAACAAACCATAAACCAATACCAAGTCCAAAACGAATACAAAACCCAATCCACCCCACCAAGCCCAACTACAAAATCCAGCCCACTCCCATCCGTTTAATATTACCCCGGTCAAAAAGTCCACCCCAGTCAAATCCCAGTCAAACCATGGTTACTGTTCATCATCTCTAAACTCACCCTAAATACCAGGAAGCTTTGTCTCCCCCCCTCTCCTATTCCACCAATCCCTCACCAAACCTCATTAATATTACCTCACCTACACCCAACCTTCCCCCTCCTCATTAATAACAACACCAACTCTACTACCCTGCCAAATCCCATTTTCCCGCCAAAAACGTTTTGAAGGCTGGGATTGATTCAAGGCTATCCAACGGTTCCAATGCAAGTAGGAAAGTCAGAAGAGGACACCAGGGCTTATATAAGTAAAGAAAAAATGGAAAAGAAGTAGCAGTTAGAGTAGTTAGTGTAGCATAGTTGTAATGTAGTTTTTTTTTATGTCGAATTAGTTTAAGTTTAGCTTTTCAAGTTGTAATTTCATTCAAAAAGCTTGTAATTCACTCTATTAGTATTATTATTGTTATTTGAATTCAGGTTCCTTTATATAGTTAAGTTTTTAATAATTTCAAATTAAAAATTCCAAATTGTGCTTTAAGTTTTGAAAGTTGTTGGATCCTGCTTAATTAAGCTCATTTAAGGTAATTTAAAAGCTTTTCAAAGTTCTCAGGACATCTAAAGTGTTAAAACTTAATTTATCAAAAATGCTTAAAAAATTCCAAATAAATAAATAAGAAAATAAAAATCAGTGTTCAAGGAAGTGGAAGCAAGAAGCAGGGTGTGATTTGGATTATTCATGGTTTAGAAGATTCATGGGAAGTGTAGGTTATGTTCTTTGTTATTGGTAACTTGTTCTCAGTCATAACTCATTTAGTAAGCCTCACTTTCATTTTTGCGTTTACTATACTTGTGTTTCAAAACTGTTTTTCTTTTCTTGTTTGTGTTTATCTAGTGTTTATTAGTTAATTTACATCTTAATATTCCATGTTTGTTCATTAGATTTGGTTGTTGCTCAAGTTTGCACATTAACTGCTAGTATAGCCTCTTGTTGCTCATTTGAGTTATGCTTATCTAGACTGCTAAATTTTACTTGGAATTTGCTCATTTATCTTTGAAAAACCTATTTCAACCTGTATGCATGAGTTTTGAACCAGAAATCACTAGTTTGTAGGTTTGAAGTCAAATCTGTCATCATAAGGGAGTGTTTGGCTATAACTGTTTTAACGACTCAGTGAGTCCTTTATTGTTGTTTGTGCTCACATCATACACACTTAGGTTATTTTAGGACCATTCAAGCTTCAAATTCAGTCCCTTTGCAAGCAATAGTCAAAATCTCACCATTTCACCCATAACAGTTAACTGTTGGGTTTTGCACCATCCAATATCACCCATTTCAATGTAGAAGTTGTTGTTTTAGCTTATTTAAGTCTCATTGTAGCTTATTATCATGTTTACAGTAGAATAGAAGAGATCAAAATCCAAATAAGTCAAACTTTGTGTTTTCCTCAAAAAGTCAAATTTGCACATTTCTTATTTTTCCAAATATTGCATGAATTATATGGAATTTTGTGGTGAGTTCTAGGGTTTGAAACTTCTTGAGATCATAGTCCACCACCTCAACTTCATTTTCTCGCCTTCATTTTATTTTTGGTAATTTTTCACTGGGCCCCACACCCTGCCAAAGTCACTTGTAGGGCAATGTGATGCCCTGCCGCAGCAGCACATCAGCCCACCACCACCACTTTGGTGGTGGTTTCTGACCTCCACAGTGGTCTACATGCCACCAAGTTGGTTCCTTTCAACCCCCCTCCTACCCCTCTCCTAGTTTTGACCTTTAGTTTGACCATAGGGCCTTGTGGACCCCACTTGAATCAGCCCTTTTGTTTGTCCCATTTCTGAGTGGTATTTGGCTTTTTGAATTGCTTATTTGGGCTTATTAGCTTATCTTATGATCTGATTTGGTATATTCTGGCTTATACATGTCCCTTTAACTCAAGTAAACCAGAATCACCCCTTGTGGGCCCCACTTGAGCTTATTTCAAGCTTTTGCCTACCACAGTCAACTGTCACACCTTTTAGCTTGTATTTTGCTTATTTTTAAGTTATAAAAATTTTGTTTTTACAAAAGTTGTTAGTTTTTAAGTATAAAATAGTTTTCAAAAAGAAAAATCCAGAAAAGTCAATTTAATTTTTAAGTGATAGTTTCTATTTAATGTAAATTAAATTTTAATTTTCATTTTTAAATTTTTATTAAGTACTTAGCATTTTTATATTTTTATTAATTACCTTTTATATTAAAGTAATTTTAGTAATTTTCTCAGATTTTTGTTTTGTCATTTAGTATTTATTAGATTTAATATTAGTTTTGTTAATAATTATTTAATAATTAAGTTTTAAATAGCATAATTAGTTTTTATTAAGTAATACCTAGTTTTTATATTTTTCCTAGCTTTTATATGTTATAAAATAATTTTAGGAATTTTTCCATAATTTTCTAAGTCCTTTTTTAGGTATTATTAGTAATTTAAATTAGTTTAAATAGTTTAATTAAGATAATTAGTTTTCAATTACTAGAAAATCCATAAAAAGACAAAAATATTTATTTTTAATTTTTATACTTTCTTCAAGTTCATTTTAAGTTTTAAAAATTATTTTTGCAAGTTTTTAGTTTAATTTGTAGTGTTTATCATTTTTAGTTTATTTAAATTAGGTTTAATTTACTTTTTAAATAGTTATAATTTTATTAAATAGTATTTAAATGTTAAAATAATCATTTTAATAATTTCATTTTCATTTTAAATTTTCTTTTTATTTTAAGTTTGTAAAAGTGTCATTTTCACCCCCTGGGGGTTTTCAGATTTCAGTTTTCACGTTTTATTTTGTACGTGTACGTTATTTTAAAACGTAAACGTACACATTTTAAGTTTTAAACGTTTCTGGTTTTTCCTAGCTTCCAGTCTTATTCATATAGCTTACTTAAGCTATTTCATTGTATAAATCAGTAGTGTAATCAAACGCAAACCCCTTTCTTATCCAAATTCACCCGATCACAAATCCGTTTAATAACCATCACACCTCGTCGGGACATAACGACCCGGGGAAACACTATATTCCGCGGAGCATTGACTCTAGGCAGTTTAACCTTGTTGACCATTTACCTGGTTAATTTAGGTTGACCGTTTGGAGCCAATCAAGAAGCTAAAACGAAGAAATAATAGAAGACTCGTTGTTCCCGACACACCTTCACCATTTTGGCCATATCTTGAGCATACGGACTCCGATTTAGGTGATTCAAGAGGCCACGGAAAGCTAAGAGAAAGATCTACAACTTTGGTCTTTATCATTTCTGTCTAGGAGGATCCATCCGATCGGTAGGAGCCCGCAACCGATTCTGATGGAACAGACTTTTTCATCCATCCGGATCGGATGGAATGCAACCGATCGGTTGGATGCTTGTTGACCTCCCCAAGTCATTTTTAATGCATAATTAAGTGTCATTAAGCCCCAAGTCCGATCATGTCTCTATAATAACTCCTAAACCTGGCATTTTATGACAACTTAGTGCCCAAGTTTTATGCTTGGAGGCTAAGGTTGATTTCTACTACAAATATGAGTGCTTAGGCTTAGTTCTAAGTGTGCACTCCTAGCCTACACCCTAAAGGAAGGATTGTCACCAAAATAAAGGTGCAATTCCAGACTCCACCCTAAAGGAAGAATTGTCACCACCTTATCTCACCCAAAACACCACAAACCTCTACCGTTCATGGAGGACGTATCACCAAGAAGTATTGGAGCGATTCTCTAGTTTGGTTAGATGTTGTAGTTGATTGGAGGCTTGAAGGTTGCTATAATCTTTCACCTATGCCTATTGTAATTCATACTTTGGGTAAACTTTGTTACTTTTATATTTCAAGATGTTTGTTATTGATGTGATTCTTGTGATGAATGTTCTTTGTGTGCTTGTTCTCTTATTGCTTATCTTGTGGTTTGATCTGTGACAATCATAACCACCAATTTGTTACTTGCTTAAACAAACAAACGACACTTGAGTGCAACCAAGTCTCTTGGGACGACCTTGACTTACCACTCCTATACTACAATTGACTAGGGTATACTTGCCCGAATGTGTTCCTAGTTAACCGGTAATTCTTGTTTCTATAAATTTGAAACATGGTTGCTAATTAGCACATCAGGGATGGAGATAAGAGGAACCATAATGGAGATGCACCTAAGTGTGGTCGTTGTTACAAGAATCATTCGGGACGATGTACTGTGATGTGCAAGAACTGATCGAAGATGGGACACATAGCTAAGGATTGTAGAGCTCGACCACTTGTTATGGTTCAAGCTACTCCTGAAACTATGTGTAAGGCGAATGTTACTTGCTTTGGATGTGGGAAGAAGGGACACTATATGAATGAGTGCAGGGAATCGTGGAACCGAGGAAATCAAGGATCGGGTGGTAATGGGTACAATCATGGAAACCGTGCACGTCATGACAATGAGAACCAACGTGTGGAAGCAGGAGCTGCTCATGGGAGAGTGTATGCAATTGGGAACGAGAGAGGAGAAGACCCGAACGTTGTTACTGGTACGTTCCTTCTCAATAATTGTTATGCTTCCATACTATTTGATACTGGTGCCGATAGAAGTTTTGTGTCCACTACATTTGCACCCTTACTAGAAAAACCCCCGATTGCCTTAGGAATTGGTTATGATGTAGAGTTAGCTAATGAAAACGAAGAAAGAATTAAAACTATCATTCGCGGTTGCACGTTAAATTTCTTGAATCACCCTTTCAACATAGATCTGCTACCCGTCACGTTAGGAAGTTTCGATGTCATCATTGGTATGGATTGGTTGTCAAAGTATAGTGCTCACATACTTTGCGATGAGAAAATCGTGCGTGTGCCTTACGGCAGGGAGACTCTGAATATACAAGGAGATCGAAAAGGTTTGAGGAGACCATCCAGATTAGCGGTCATTTCTTGTACTAAGGTACCGAAGCTAATGGAAAAAGGATGTTGCCATTTCTTAGCTCAAATCTCTGAGAAAGGAGGGAAGGATAAGAAAGAAAGATGCATTGGAGATGTGTCAATAGTTCGCGACTTTCCGGATGTATTTCCCGATGACTTGCCGGGAATCCCGCCTACTAGACAAGTGAAGTTTCAGATTGAGTTGATACCTGGTGCTGCACCCGTGGCACGGGCACCTTATCGACTCGCACCGACTGAACTGGAAGAGTTGTCGAAACAATTTGCGGAGTTAGCAGAAAAGGGGTTTATATGACCAAGTTATTCACCTTGGGGAGCCCCAGTTTTGTTCGTGAAGATGAAGGATGGATAGTTCCGTATGTGTATTGATTACCGAGAGTTGAATAAGTTAACCGTGAAGAATAGATACCCGCTACCAAGGATCGACGACTTGTTCGATCAGCTTCAAGGATCGAGTGTGTATTCGAAGATCGATCTGAGATCGGGGTATCATCAACTTAGAGTTCGCGAGGAAGATATTCTGAAAACGGCTTTCAGAACCTGTTACGGGCATTACGAGTTCCAAGTGATGCCGTTTGGGTTGACTAACGCACTGGGGGTATTCATGGATCTCATGAATCGGGTGTGTAAGCCTTACTTAGACAAGTTTGTAATCGTGTTCATCGACGATATTATAATCTACTCGAAGAGTGAGAAAGAGCATGAGGAACATCTAAGACTCATCTTAGAATTGCTCAGGAAGGAGAAGCTGTATGCCAAGTTCTCCAAATGTGAATTTTGGATTCCGACGGTACAATTTTTGGGTCATGTGATTGATAGTCAAGGAGTTCATGTAGATCCCGCTAAGATTGAAGCTATTAAAGATTGGGCCGCACCGATGACCCCAACCGAAGTTCGTCAATTTTTGGGTTTAGCCGGCTACTATCGAAGGTTCATTGAGGGATTTTCGAAGATAGCAAAGCCTTTGATCAAATTGACTTAAAAGAATGTTAAATACGAATAGGGAGATAAGGAAGAGGAAGCATTTCAAGTACTTAAGGAGATGTTGTGTAGTGCCCCTATCTTGGCACTACCTGAAGGTAGTGAAGACTTTGTCGTTTACTGTGACGCCTCTTATAAAGGTTTGGGAGCTGTATTAATGCAACGAGAGAAAGTGATAGCTTATGATTCCTGAAAGCTTAAGAAGCACGAGAAGAACTACACCACCCATGATTTGGAGTTAGCTGCTGTGGTTTTCGCCTTGAGGATATGGAGAGATTATTTGTATGGAACCAAGTGTGTTGTATACATTGATCACAAAAGTATACAACACATCTTGAATCAAAAAGAGCTCAACATGAGATAGCGATGTTGGATTGAGCTGCTAAGCGATTATGATTGCGAAATTCGCTATCATCCCGTTAAAGCAAACATCGTTGCTGATGCTCTTAGTCGAAAGGAGAGAATACCACCGTTACGAGTTAGGTCATTAGGAATGACTATCGTATCGCCGTTACCATCTCAAATATTAGAAGCTCAAATGGAAGCGTTGAAAGCAGAAAACCGACCTGCTGAAAATATCTTTGGGATGGCAGAAAACAAAAAGGGATTTGTTAAGCGTTCTGATGGAATATTATTTTTTGGAGACCGAAGTTGGGTACCATTGTATGGAGGAATTCGTGAGTTGATCATGCATGAGTCGTATAAGTCGAGGTATTCTATTCATCCTGGGTCTGACAAGATGTACCAAGATCTGAAGAAATTATATTGGTGGCCAAACATGAAGGGAGATATAGCGTTGTACGTTAGCAAGTGCTTGACATGTTCGAAGGTTAAGGCAGAACACCAAAGACCGTCAGGATTTTTGACGCAGCCAGAACTCCCTGTTTGGAAATGGGAGAGCATTACAATGGACTTTATCACCAAATTACCGAAGACAGCTAGCGGTTGTGACGCTATCTGGGTAATTGTGGACCGATTGACTAAGTCTGCTCATTTCCTGGCAATTAGTGAAGATGATAGTATCGACAAACTTGCAAGGTTATATGTGAAGGAAATTATTTCTCATCATGGTGTTCTAATATCGATTATTTCTGATCGCGACAGTCGTTTCACGTCAGCTTTGTGGCGATCACTTCAAACCGCTTTGGGGACGAGACTTGATATGAGTACAGCATATCATCCCCAAACAGACGGTCAAAGTGAGAGAACTATTCAGACTTTGGAGGATATGCTTCATGCATGTATAATAGACTTTGGTAAACGCTGGGAGAAGCACCTACCTCTTGCGGAATTCTCCTATAACAACAGCTACCATACAAGTCTTAAGGCTGCACCATTCGAAGCCTTATATGGTCGTAAATACCGTTTGCCGATTGGTTGAGCTGAGGTTGGAGATAGCCAACTCACATACCTTGAGCTTATTTTGGAGACTACTAAGAAAGTGACTCAAATTCGTGATCGGTTACAAGCAGCTCGAGATAGACAGAAAAGTTACGCCGATCTGAGACGTAAACCTCTTGAGTTCCAGGTTGGAGACAAAGTGATGCTGAAAGTCTCACCTTGGAAAGGAGTGATACGTTTCGGGAAACGTGGGAAACTCAACCCCCACTACATTGGACCATTTCTAATTTTGGAAAGAATTGGGCCCGTAGCTTACCGGTTGGAGCTACCACAGGAACTGAGTAAAGTTCACGATGTGTTTCATGTGAGTAATTTGAAGAAGTGCCTTTCTGAGGAAACACCGGTGATACCTATGAAGGATATTCGTGTTGATAAGAGTTTGAACTTTGTGGAAGAGCCGATCGAGATTTTGGATTGAGAGATTAAGCGACTCAAGCGCAGTCGTATTCCACTCATCAATGTTCATTGGAATTCCCGTCATGGACAGGAATTTACGTGGGAACGTTAGGATGAGTTTCGGAAGAGATATCCTAAGCTTTTCATGTCATAGATGGTTTGTTCCGAGAGAAACCCGGGACGGGTTTCTTCTGAGTCTGGGAGGATGTGACAACTGGCAAATTAGGGAGCTACTTTGAAACCCGCATTACTTTAAGTTTAATGACTTTTGAATATTTGGAAATCTATTCGCGAGAAATTGTAAACTTTGAACCGCGGTTTTGAATTATGTGGTTTCTATGAAATTTAAATTTGAATTATTATTTTGTTATGAAATTTATGTTGAGATTATTGATTGAGACGTTTCGTGGTACTACGTTGACTCCGGCACTAGAAATAACCTAACACGATCTAATTTGGGATTTACCGTTTGGTCTATATAATTTTTGAACGTATCGAGAGATTTTTATTATTACGGGAACGAATGTGATTTAAAGGTGTCATGTTATTTTGAATTGGCTTCGGGTTTGGTGCTCGTGTCTCGTGACTCAACACTGCTACTACTACTACCTTACATTTATTAATAAGGTCAAAAAAAAAAAGTTTTTAATTAAAGGGCCAAAGGGCCGGTTTTTGGTTTGTTGGGTATTAACACCCACGCCACACACACACACAAACACATAAACACAACCTCATCTCCACTCTCTCTCTAAAAGTTTTTATATCATCATTTTCTCCACAAAAAAACCCTAGCCGCCCTCATCTCCGGAAACCACAGCCGCCACCCCCTATAACACACCATCACCATCATTCGAACCCCCATCATCCCATCTCTTTGATCTACTACCACACGCGCCCTAACACCCAAATTTTACTCTCGTTACAACCTCAAAATCACCACATCTTTTGTTTTTTTGGAACTCTCACGTCTTGGTCTTGTAAAATCGAACGTAGGACTAGTCACAAGTGACTTGTGTCTCGTATTTGAAGGAAACGCGACCCACGGGTCGCGAGTTATAATTATTATGGTTGGGTTTTGATTAAAAACGTGATATATAAGTGGGTTTTGAATAAAAACGTGATGATAAACTAGTTTGGTATCCGGGTTTCTTGTTTCTTGGTGAGGTCAAGACCTAACTGAGAGCCTTTGCTCTCGGCATGTGTCATTTTTGAGTTATGTTGGCTTCTTGATGATTTTTGGTCATGAGTGGTTGATAACTAGAGTTTTGATTATATGTTCTGAGGTTTTTGATCCATTCTTGGACTTGGGTTTCTTGGATTGTTGTTGTTGTTGTGATGCCGTGAACCACGAGGTTTGGTTTGGTTTTGGTTCGAGCTCAATGGAGCTAGCCGAGACCCTAGAGGTCTCGGGTGGGACCCACATGTATTTTGGTAAACTTTGACCCGGGTTTGACTTGGTAGGTCGACCCGTATACTTGAGTTTGATTTGATAGTGGTATTATTTGTATGATTTTCCTTATTGTTGGTTATTATTATTTTTGGTATCATATATATATATATATATATATATATATATATATATATATATATATATATATATATATATATATATATATATATATATATATATATATATATATATGAAATTAACGTTGGATTATTCGGACTATTGGTTATGATTATGGAGTTGTGTTGACGAAGGTGATATGGGAACCGATTGTGAGACGGTTATTTTAGATTGACGGAGATAGGTTAGAAAGGTGCCGTAGACAGACCTTATTGTTGTAGCATGTGATTATGGGACTTGATGACGGAGATGGATTACTTTTGGTTGTGATTGATATTATTACTTTGGAATTTTGGTTGTGCGAGTCGAAGTCACGTTGACTTTCTAGTCAACGATTGATATCGGCAAAACGCCTTAACACTTGGATTTGGACAATGAGCCGAAGGTGATGACTCGGACATGTGACTCATCTTATATAACTCGACGTTAATAATAATCAAATTTAATATTAATACCTCGTAATAATTATATTAATAATATAAACATTTATATAAATATATAAATGTGAAAACGTATATATATTTATACAAGTGTGTATATTAAGAATAAATTGATCACGAGTAATAGAATAATAATGTGACGATAAATATTATATTATGAGAATAGTATAATAAATGTCGGGCACGTTATTATAAACAAATAATTATAAATGGTGATATAATTATAACGTTGGATTTTCAACGAAACGAAATGCCTTTTTGAAAAATAAAACGGGGAAACTTACAAGCTATACGAGATCGAGGTCACTTGAGTCCAAGTGGGCCATAATAATATGTACGTTTTGACTTTTGTGCTTGTCACGGGTATGTGACGTTAATATATTCATTTTCTGTAACTACGTAACTTATTTGATCGACGGATTAAATAGGGCCTACTTGGTTATATAAAAAGAGTATATTAATGGGTATTGTATCCTACGATGCCCATAGGTTGTGGTATGTGTACAAGAATAATGAGCTACTAAATATCTCGTGAGGTTTACCAAATTGACAAATTTGGGAAGTTTGACGACATAATTAGGAAACTTATTAAACTTAGATACTTACCATATAGTGTTCTACGTGCTATGTGACTTAGGTTTTGGGTATGATCTTGGAATAATATATTAGGTAAATAAGTTGTGGAAGAGTACCAAGTCGACGGATTTGATAAACTTCAATAATTTATTTAAATAATATATTGGGCTAATATTAGACCCGTAGATTGTTATTATTATTTCTTTTCTTTGTGATTTCTTGGTTTGAGTTGTGTCGACCTCCCACCCGCATGGATACCAAAGGCTAAACTAATACGAGAAATGGATTTTTAGAAAGTAAAAAGGAATACGTTCGGGATTGGAAATATTTGATTTTAAGGAAATGATTCTAAAAAGAGTTTATATTGTTAGGAAGTGTCGAGTCCGTAGTTTCTGTCTTTTGAGTTGTGATACATCTTACTTCTACCGGTTTCTTTGTGCTGATATCTGGACTTGAGGTGAGTCATAGCCCCACTTTTACTTTGAACTTTGTTTTCAATGCTTGTGGTGAGAAACGTGCAAATTGTTTTATGTGGAATTTTATCGCTTTTTGTTTAAAACTTTCTATGCTCATAGAACTAGGTAGGCTATAGCACATGTCGTATCCTTACGAATGCATGAACATGTCGTATTCTTACGAATGTTGGGCATGTCGCATCCTTGCGAATGCATATTGATTTGGTTGGTTTTAGACTATAGTGTGTGCACCTATAGGCTTGGTTTAGTGATTCGAGGCCTAGTCTAGCTAGCAAGCGTTTTGCGTATATGTCCACTTGATTGAATTAAGAATTTAAACCTACGATCTCACCAACGAAAGCTGACTTTTAGCGCGTTTTCTCAGGAAATTAAGTAATGATTTTGGATGCTTGGATTGGAGGCTTGGCTTGGCAATGCAGTTTAAGGATCTATTTTCTCAAACTCTGATATGTATTTGTGGACCTACGTTTATTTCTTTTGGGCCTTGCTTTGGATAAATTTGGGATGAATGTAAACTTCAAAAACCCCGTTTGGTTGTGTTTTATTTATGTTTACTTTATCTCGTTCTTTTATGACTTGTGATGGATACCAATCCTCGTAGCACCCCCAAAGCTTGTTGAGTCTTCCGCTGTACCAATTTTGGGGGTGTTACAGATTGGAGGATTCATCTATAACATTGATCTAACCGTGATCGATGACATAGACTCATTCACTGATCCAATATTAACTAACCTCGTCCTTAGAAAACAATTTGTAAAAGAAACAGGAGTGACCCTTGATGACAGCGATGGTAGTGCATTATTCACCAATGGTGCCAAGAAAGTGATTTTTCGTAAGGGTAATGAGGAAGTGTATGAATACCGACCATCATTGGATTGTAATAAAAATGGACTACAGGATGGAAGGTAGGGAAAGATAAGGCGACGTGTTCCGAATAACCTCAAAATCCCTTGTATGATAGGTCACAAGCATATTTATAATGTCTACATTGACGTGTACCTACCCAAGAATGTTATGTGCTTGTTCCATTACAACAATATTTGCAGATGGGGGTTGATCTATAAAGGAGAAAATGTTGTAGGTAGAGATCATGAAGTTCAAGTATTCGTAGGAAATATGACATTCAAAATGGACTTTACGATCGTAGACAACATTGAGGATTATATCGACCTGAGGTTATCACAAGTTGTTTTCGGGGCGCCCTTTTGTGAAATTACTAACTTAATGGTTGACAACCGGAATGGAATCATGACTTTCACAGATGGAATTAGGAGGATCTCATACCAAACGCCGTATAAAATGAAAGATTTCGAAGGAGTAGATTGCGACGGACTTGATAAGCTAGGGTCCCAATTTATTTTATGTGATGACGATGTTCGGAGAGGATGTAAAAACACCTTTGACTTATCATGTGGGTTCTTTAAGGATGTCAGTAAGCTTGGTTCCAAATATCGGGAAGATGTCTTTGAATTTGAATACCCAAAATACCTGCACTATGAAAGCGATCCTGATAGAGATTTCGAGGATGACCTTGGAACAGTGACCAATGCCGAGGTCACGTAGTAGCCCATGACCTTGAGTCTAGCTAAAAGACTTGTAAATAAAGAAAAGCGCTTCTTGGGAGGCAGCCCAAGTTTTATTTGTTTTACTTGTTTTGTTTGATTGTTTGTTTATTTAATTTTATTTGCTTCCGTATGCATGCTTTATTTTTATTGTTTGTGGATCATATTTCATAATAAATTGTGAAAATGCTTTACCTTGTTGTTGTTTGTCTTAACTTCATAAAAAGGTATTTCGCGAAAGATAAGTGTAAGGGAAATCTAAATTTGTTTTTAAGAACGGAATTGAACATGAACCACAACAATATTAGATGAACATGTATATTAGTATTTGTTTGAGTCAAATGCTTGTATCGAGTCATAATGATGTTTTGCAGGAATTCCAGGAATTAAGGCGTGGATTTTTCCAGAAATTTTCCGGAAACTTAACATGAGATTTCTGTCAGAGCACTCAGACGGCGTCAGGTGAAAAAATTCTGAAAAATTTTGCGAGTTTTGTTTTTCTAACGGAGTCTTAAAGTTTTTGTTAATTCTTTAGTTTTATAAAATCCAGGAAATCTACAAACATTCTTTCAACAAGCACTATATCCTTAGATATATAGATTGCCGCCGATTTTACGCGAGGTTTGCCATGATTGTTTTCTCAGGTTTAACAGGTTATATTGGACAAGAAGATGATTTATATTTTTTGAGGGAAGCTTTCAACGTTCATTTTCTTGGAGGAGGATTTAACCATGTTATCCATTTATCCACACCAAACGAATCAGGGGAGTATTTGTTTCATTCTTTTACCTTCATTACTTTTACATCTTTTTTATTGATCATTGGGGATAATGTTCAGCCTAAGTGTAAGGGGAGGGTAAATGATGATACCTTAGAGAATGCAATTGCACTTGAGTTTGTTTGTTCAATAGTAGGTGTGTAATAAAACTAAGAGAAATACTTGTTAGGGCAATTTTAGCACCAAATTTAAATTTTTTTACAACATTTAGGAGTGAAGCTTTAGCCTTAATGAGCATCTCATGGATAGGAGTTGTATGACTAGCACAAAAACCGTACCACTCAAAAAAAATTTCCACCCAAATATGTGAGGTTCGCCTTTAGATTTGTTAGGAAAAGCATTCATTATTAGTGCCTATGAGTGTACCGGTAGTACTTAGATTCTAGAACTTGCGTTAGTGATGCATCCCGAGACCGCTAGAGAGACTACATTCGTGTAGTAGGATTTACTACATTATAAGAGGCATTAGGATAACCCTTGTGTTAAACCTGTATCATAATTACTTGACGAATGAAGCCATAATTACTTGACTAGTAAAGTCAATTAATTTTTCCCACACCTTTGCGTTGTACTTATTTTTAGTACACGATACCCCTAGTACACCCCTCCGAGCCTATCTTTTTCATTTCTAACTTTAAGCATTTTACTTAAAGGAAGAATTTGTTTACAATCCACCCTAAATGTACACCCAAATCGCCTTAGCCTTCCGTGTATGCACTCATCTTGAGTGCATTATTGTTACATGTTTAAACCCTTAGTTAATTGTCTAATTGATTACATGGTTGCTAAGTCGAGTCATATCTTGTACATATTGTTTTGGGACGATTGGTACTCATGGGAAATGTACTATTGTTATGGAGTAATGGGGAAGAACATCATATATTACCCCCATATGTGCGTTAATTTTAAAAAGTACTCCAAGTGTTTTGATTATCTTGATTCAAGTCATTAGAATAGTTGATTGTAAAGTATGTAAAAGTTCGAGTGTAAGGGGAGTGCAAATTCCCTATGATGTACTATTTTGGATGGTAGGGTAAGAGTGTATGCAAAAAAAAAAATCGAAAAATCAAGAAAAAGAAAAAATAAATAGAAAAAGAAAAAGAGAAAAAACATACGGACTACCATCCCGTTTCCTTTTATGTTTGTTTTATGTTTTTGTTAGTTTATGATTAGCTTAAGTCGAGTCGAGTCTTGGCTTAGCAAAGCCACATTGTACATGTAATTAACCAAGATGATTAACTCGCCACAAGTAAATATTGCCTTTATCCAACAAAACCGTGTTTATCATATCCTTACACCTCACGTTACAACCCTTTAAAAAGACCTCTTTGATAGTTTATCCTAGGTGCTTACGCCAAGTGGTGGAGGTTTGATCCTTTCCCAAGCCTATGGTAATCTATTTGCTATGACATGTAGTGAGAGATGTTTTCCATTTCCATAATGTGAGATATACTTTATTACACCCGAGAGATGTGAGTATCTAAACACTATTTGTGAGGTGCTAGTGTATAATTTCTGTGCTTGTTTTTGGTTGAAGTGGAACGATTATTTGTTGCAATTACTTTTATATTAGTGTTAAATGACCCCTAACTTGTATTTTGATTAGAATAAAAGCGCATTTGCTTGAGGACAAGCAAATCTCAAGTGTAAGGGTATTTGATGAGACGAAAAGTGTACCGCTTTTCGGGGGTCATTTAAGGCCAAAGTCGAGATTATTTGATCAAATATTTCCCTAAATCGTTCCTTTTGTCATTTTAGGTACTTTTGAGAGGAAATTTTCAAAAGGAAGCATTTTGGACGTTTTTGGAATGAAAAAGTGAAGAAAACGACAAAGTCTCAAAATCATGTTAAAAATTGTACCTGACGGCGTCAAAGGTTGTTAGTGACGGCGTCAAGACTTCAAAAAGAGGTGGATAAATCAAATTACACATGACGCGCCAGAGAGGTTTTTGGAGATTTGTACATGACGGCGTCACCAAGGCCATCAAGAAGAAATTGAACATGACGGCCAAGACCAAGTTTATACGTGACGACGTCAGAAGTGGATCTAGGCAATACGAGTATTATTTTGGCGGCGAGTTGACGGTGTCAGACCCTACTCTTGACGCCGTCAGATTGTAAAATCTATATATACTTTTCTAGTTTTCGTTCATTGTGTGCAACTTTGAAGGGAGAAAACCCTATACGAATTTTACTGCAATTTTGAGGGTTTCAAACCCTTGTTTCATCCATGCTTAATTGAAGATAAGTCTTCTAACAAATCATTCAATATGTCTATGTGTTGTTTGATTATATCTTATGCTTGTCTTCTCTTTAACATGCTAGGCTAGGTTTTCTTTGTGTTTGCTTAGATGTAATGAAACTTAGATATTGATTATTGGTTGGTTGTTTGTTTGTTTATAATTGTTGTGGATAAATGAATTCGATGTTAGGCTTAAGAAAACTGGCAGACTTCCAATTGGTAACTTGCTTAAACGTCTTAAGAAACATGATCGGAGGTGTACTACGATATATTGGTTATATTTAATGCATAGGTAACTACTAATGAGGCCATATTAGGAGCTAGTAGTCGGCACGACATAGGAAGAGGTAGAAGCTTATAGAGTTAGGGAAGATCGTACACGGCCCTACGAATGGTATTAAGGAATATAACCCGTCATCCATGCAATTGTAACAAACTAATCAACCGGTAAAAGATAGCTAGGGAGTAATGAAATCTAAGTAAACACATTTTCTCTCATTATTATTTTTGCAACAATTAGTTTAAGTTTATTTTATTTTATTCTGATTGCATCTGTAGTTATCTGGGTTAGTTGATTAGCAACTAATTCCGCCCACTCCTTCAAAACCCGAGATTTTTACTTGCTTTCCATAAAATTTAAAAATACAAAAAGAATCATCTCTCATCTCTAGACCTAGTTTAATTGAGTTTTAACCCTAGCGAACACTATTCTTTGAGTGGAACGATCAATCCCTCGTTACTTGTCACTATATTATACTACAATGGTCAGGTACACTGCCTGGTGGGGATTGCAAGCTTCTCAAGATCCCTTGAGAGGTAAAACCTTTTGCGAAGGTGCAATTCCACGCATCAGCTGTTTAAAATGAAGAAATGTGTATTTTATGTGACTATTGATCATCCAATGGCCACATGAATTTTATGTTTGTGTGGCCTTTTGTAATATTTAGTCACACAACGAATAAAGCAAATAGTGACCAAAACTGTTAATAAGTGTGACTATATACATCTTTTAGTCACATTTAAGAAATAAATATATATCAAAACAAATTCAAATATATTTCAAAACAAATTCAAATACAATAAAATTGTAAATATAAAATTCGTATATAACTCTATACCCTAGGACCTCCTTTTATACACTAAGGAGTCCTAGTCGGCTTACAATACTTTCCTAAGTATCTATAATCTTTTTCATAAACAACTAATACACATCATACAAGCAATACTAACTATATGAAACAACAATACTAACTTATAACTAACAGTTGTAACTAACACACTAGCAGCATTAACTTCAAGCAGTCTTAACTTTGTACTAGCAGTACTAACAGCAGTACTAATAGCAGTACTAACTTTTGTACTAATCTCATCATCTGGATATTCTCCGTCTCTGTTTTAAGCAGAAAAGACAAAAGTTAGAAGTACATAAAAATATACAATACCCATTTTAGAGATTAGAAAAATTTTACCAACAGCCGACGGAAAAATCAGTCTAATGTGTCATCTGTATTCAAATACCCATTTTGCTGCAGTTGTAAAACAAAACGAGCAGACAGTTTAGTGTTATTAATCCATATGACTTTAACGGGGATCGAAAATAGTCACAATGATATGGTTAGAAGTTACAGTATTACGAAATGCAAAAAAACATGCACCAGTCCAAAATAGCACCTAAAACCTACAAATGTACAAAAGGTTAGTAAACCAACTTGGTATACCTTATCTTGGAATTCTTTTTCTGCTTTAGAAGATTCAAATGCATTGCCATCATCCCAGCTGGCAGCAGGATGGTTATCTACCTGTTCCATTAAACAAGTTAGGACCTCAGAATGCTGATTTTTAAAGGGGCTTTCTTAGAAGAATTCCCACTTAGACTGAGTTATAACCATAAATTGGGCTTGAAAGTATTATAAATATAGAGCCTGAGAAAAACGCCATTAGTTTTACCTGTGAATAATAATCGTCCATTTCTTCCTCTATCTGCTGACGTAACTCATCCTATAAACAGATGTTATGAACTGTAAGAAACTAAGGCACTAATAACGCTACATAATATAAGATCTGCCAACCATGAAACAATAAAATACATGGGTTGGCTTTGGTGACTGAGATGGAGCATACCCACGCCTCAGTTTAATTCCAGTCCCTCAAAAATGAACTGTGCCAAAAAATCCAGATGAGGGAATTTTTAGCCAGGCATCCCATGTATCATCCTCACCCGTGAAAATAGCATGTAGCCCCTGCAAGAAACAAGTAACGTGCTTAATTCTAACATAAAAGACGACAAAATTAGATATCCCAAATATAAGTTTAGCATTAAAAACCAACATACCGGGGCAGACCCTTGCATATCAACTTGGGCAACAAATAATCCAGATGGTTGAAATGTTCTGCAGTGCCAAACCTGGAACAAATAAATGTCAAACACATTACCAAGAAAGCAAATCACTAACATTTGGTACAAATGAAACAGTTTCACAAAAAGCAACCATTTTGAGTTAATTTCCTATATACTAGATGTTATGTTAATCTTTTAATAGATCACTTACGCGATTGTGATAAGCAAACTCCAACTGTTCAGCAACATCCTCTCGGAGTGGAAACCAATCAAGACTCCCATTACGAGCAAAACAGTGGCCTCTTAGAACACGTTGATTGTCTCCATTCTAATAAACAGGAAAACTATGTCGGCTTAATAAGTCTATCTGCAACGATTACCACCACACGAATTTATAATCAAAAACATGCTTTAGGCTAGTTTTTATCCACGAAAATCAATATAAATCATTTTATATTCGATTACACATTTAAGAAAATATAAATTAAATATGTGTTTGAGCATACCCATTATCAGAGTAGGATAGGTGAGATGAGGATGATGGTGGCTCGACTGTGATGGTGGTGTATGTGGTGGTTATCTCGAACCAAATAACCGAAGCAAATAAACTCTCCCATACAGTTCCCTTGTCTTGATGACGGTGATGGCGTGGAGGAGTGATGGTTGGTGGAACGACGACGAGATAAGATGGTGAAGTGTGGCGGTGGTGTGAGTCGGTTCTAGAGAGAAGGAGAAGAGATGAATAGATAGAAGATAGATATGGCTAGTGTAAGTGTTAGTGTTTTGATTTTGGGGAAAAAGGGGCGGGGTCTTGAGCGGGAGATTGAAATTTTGGGGGAAAAATTAGGGGCGGATCTTGAGCGCGTAATAAAAATTTTGGAGATTGAAAGCCTATCAAATGAACTCGAAATGTTTAATGAGTTGAGCTCAATCTTATATAAGTTCGACTTGATTTATTGTTGAGTTCTCGAGCTTGTAAGTAATATAAAATATGCTTTTTTTTTCTTTTTTTTTTTTTTTTTTTTTAAATGTACTAAGTGTAAATATTTATTTATGAATGTATCATTCTTTTCGAGCTGAAGTCAAACCAAATTCAATTCTTAGGTTATATTATATTTCAATTTTAATTTTTGTAAGAAAACATATCTTTACAGATAAATCGAGCTTTTCGAGTCAAGCTCAAGCCGAGTTCAAATTTTCTCGATCCCGGATAACATGATCGGGAGGTCCCTGGATACTTGCTTCTTAGTGTCTGTGACAAACGGTATACACCTACCAAGCCGGTGCAACCCATGCATGACCAGTGTGATAATGGCTAATTCACATGGTTCATGGGTCATGTGCATTAGGTTATCAGTGGTCACATTCATTAATGGGTATTTGACATCTATCATATGGGTCATATGCATTGCGTTATAGTTGCTTAGAGTGTCATGTTACGACACGTACATCCATGACTGTTGACAATTGGTAACTAACATGGGTCATGGGTAATATGCATTGGGTTATAGTGGCTTTTAGTGTAATGGAAACCATGCATGACCGGTGATAATGGCTAATTCACATGGGTCATGGGTCATGTGCATTAGGTAATTATCACTGGTCACATTCATTAATATGGGTATTTGACATCATATGGGTCATATGCATTGGGTTATAGTTGCTTAGAGTGTCATGTTACGACACATCCATGACTGTTGACAATTAGTAGTTAACATGGGTCATGGGTAACGTGCATTGGGATATAGTGGCTTTTAGTGTAATGGAAACCATGCATGACCGGTGATAATGGCTAATTCACATGGGTCATGGGTCATGTGCATTAGGTTATCACTGGTCACATATTTGACATCATAGGGGTCATATGCATTGGGTTATAGTTGCTTAGAGTGTCATGTTATGACAAACCGCTCAATCTGAAACCAAAAAAAAACCCGAAGCCGAAGAAAACGAAATCGAAAAAAACCAAAACCGGAAAAACCGCTTATCACGATTCGGTTTTGGTTTTTACTTTTAGATATCCGTGGTTAACCGAACCGAACCGTATATAATATAAATATATTACCCGCCCCGCGATGGATAGTTAAAATCTTCCAACTAACCGAACCGAACCGCCCCGTGAACACCCCTACCAAGTATGCCCTAAAATACAAATGTAGCTTTAATATATACTTATTAGTTCTAAAACTTTTATTACTTTTTATACTTTTAGTTTTTATATTTTTAATACTTTCAATAATTATTAAACTTATAATATATACAAAGAGTATCAAACACACTTCACTTATTAGTTTTAAAACTTTTACTACTTTTTATATTTTTAATAATTTAAGTATGTAGATTGCATTTGTTTAGTACATAGTATTTATATTTTTTTGTTTGTTAAAAAAGGTTTAGCACATAGTTTTTAATGTAAGTATATACATTTAATTTGTTTAGTACATAGTATATACACTTTTTTTATTTATTTTTTATTTTTTTATCTAAAGTTTATACATTGAATCTTGTGCAATTAAGTATTTTGCCGTTTGAGTGGTGGATGAACAAATATAAATGCTTATAGTTAGGGTCAAGAGTTACACACAGTGTCTTCGTTTTCTTTCAAACTCTCAACCTAACCATCCCTATTAAAATGGCATCGCCACCTACACCATATGCTGCTGCTTCCACTCTTAAATTTCAACAATTAAAGCAAATCACTGAGTCTGATGATCTTGACGATGTCTTCCTCCTGCTTTTCAGCCAACAATACACTGAAATTGATGGCTTAATTATGTTGCTAGGGCAAAAACATGATCACCTAACTAAGGAGATTAGGCGTCTTGAAAAGCTAATTGAAGAGGGGGAACGTTTTTGCCCTATTCACTATGAAGGTGCTGATGGGTTGAGGTTTATGAAGGAAACTTTGGCAACAAATAAGAAAATTCTTGCCGGTCTAATTGGGTTGATGGATTTGGCACGTGAAGGGAGGGAAGAGAAGCAGCATCATCTGGCCTAGTTTGAGAAAGTCTAGGCTATTGTTGTGGTATCTTTTGGTCATCCCCTGTTTTTTGATTCAATTGGCAGGTTATTTTAGTAATGGTTATGCTTTAAGTATGGTTAATATGTAATATGATGCTAGCCCAGGCAATATTTTTATAGCCATTAGGCAATTTTTGTATCGGCATCATATCGATTATGTATGAACTCACCTATTAAGGTTGCATATCTGTTATAAGAATTGCATTGCATTTGTATTCATAGAATAAGGAAGAACATGCTATGTTGTTTTTGCGAATAATTAGAGCAAAAGAGATATTAAGGTTTGCTTGAATTAGCTTATTTTATCTTAGGCTTAGGTTGACTATCTGTTATAAGAATTATGTTGCATTTGTATTGAGAGTGTAGGACCGAAAATACTAGATGATTCATGTGGTTCGGGAGGTCGAGGTTGATCAAAGAATATGAAATCCATGACTAGTTTTAGAGAGAGAAAGTAGAGAGAGGGAGAGGTGAACAAAGATATTATTATTAAGAGAAAATGGATACACACTCACACCTCTCAAGTGAAGACTTGAGGGGTACATATAGGGCAAACATAAGACAACTATTACAATATGACATTAGTAGTCCCTGCATTATATGCATATTAGTTGTCTACTCCAATTCACGTAAATATCGCTCAGCTTCATTTCTAACAATCTCCCTCCAGCTGGAGATATACGTGAATTGGTTACAATGATTCCTAACAAGTAAAATAAAACAATCAAAGTAAGCGTAGCAATGCTGAGGAAGACTTCATAGCTCTTTATCTTCATAAATATCCCCAGCAATCTTTCTTTACTTGCAGAGGAATCATGTACTAATCTAATTGGGTTATTTCTCCCTCTCAATTAGTAAGCCCTTTTTATTTACATGCTCCCTCCCAAATTGACAACCCGTTAGATATAACCTTTATGCTTGTAGAAGAAGTTTCTCTGAATTATGCCCAAATAATCTTCAGTCTCTTATCTTGTCATGCACAACGAAAAATGGATAATAGACTGATAAACTGTAAGTTCTTCACAGGTTTGTTTGGGGAGCATCATATCGACATCTTCAACTCACTTAGAATGCTTCCAGATCTTCAATAAAAGCACCGATGTACACATTTTTCCCTCCAGGATGATGACGATCTTTCGGAATCATCATAAATATGTGTACATAGAAATATCAACTGTAAGCAACATATAAATCAATACTCCTTGAGTTGATGTCGACAACTACTCTCTCTACAATTCTCCTCAGATCAACCTCTTATCAAACCTTATTTCACTTCCACTGGCTAATAGTAAGTGACCACGTATGGAGACAACTCGATATGACAAACTTGAGAATGAAGTAAAATTCCCCAGACTTGTGACTTAAGCTTGTACTAATGTGTGATTAAGAACCTATTGAGCACAACAACGTCACTCCTTACAATATAGGTAGTGGCATATACCCAACCATCCATCCTTTATTGTATATCCGCCTCTTGAACAATCCACAACCTTTTGTGACACTGAGCACTACAACGTAACTCCTTAAAGTGATAGCTATTGTGAGCATTAAGAACCAACTTATGCGTTTATAGATCTCACACATAGCTAGATGTCCAAGTCTTAATCACTATTCCATAAATGCTCAAACAAGGATCTTCAAAAGTCTTGCATCCAACCAACCCCTAGACCTTGAGATACTAAGTACACTCACCTGAGAAACGTCACTTCAAGCTCAAATAAGTAATAAACAAATAATCCCTGTAGTCACATTTCTATAACGTTTAAAATTTAGCCATGAAAGTAGTATCCCCGTGAAAATTTGTGTATACCAAAAGACCACTCTTTATACCAAGTATTATCAAATTTATATCAAAAAAAATAACTTTAGGATAAAAATTGATAGTTCATTTAGTTCCAGCAATCACATTATCAAATCATAAGCCCAATTCCAATAACCATATTTGGATATCATAACTGTGAATTCAATCAGCCCAGCCCAAAAATAGATAGAAGGACCCAATCACTTCACAATCGGTAAGAGCCCATTCTACACAAATGATAAAGAACATATGGTATAACCCTAAGACCAGTTATATCATTTTAGCCAAACCCTAAAACACATCTCTTAAAAAATCCGCCCCCATCTATATTTTCCTCTCACCAAAAACTCATCATCTCTTCCCAACTCAGTTGCATCTCATCACTCAGCACTCATAACCGAATGAAACTCTCATCTCCATATCATCTCCATCTCAGTTCGACATATTATCAACAATCAACAACAAACCAATCTCCTTCATCCTTTCTTGCTCGAGCTGTCACGGCGTAGCTGCAATTGAAACAGCGAAATGGCTTCAAGACCATTATAACATGGTCTCGGGTAGGTTTCTTTTGTTGTGTTGTTTAATAACGAACCAGAGATAAAAGGGAATAACATATTTGTTATTTTTCTTTGTCTTTTGTTTCGGATAGTAATTGAAGCTACGTCTTCAAAAAAAAATTTCAATGATGATACTGTTCGAAAAAAATCTTTTAAAAAGATTGGAGAAAAAGTCGAACTAAATCTGAGATGTTGTAGTATATTTGTGTCGTGTTTTTGTGAGGATGGTTGATGTCGAATAAGGTTTAGAGATGTTCCATTTTCTTTTTCATTTCGCTTTGTGGTATTGGACTGATGATGGATATAACCTGAAGTCACTTGAGTCGTGGTATATGGTATGTGGTCAAGGTCTCTTTTGCATCTTCTCGAAATTTTTCTGTATTTTCGAAAGTTTACATATTGTGTTTTCGAAACTTTTTACAAAAATTTCGAAACTTTGTAAATCTTGTGTTTGTGAAACTTTGTAGTCTTTTATCGAGAATACAGATTTATCGAGAACATGTTTATCGAGAACATGTTTTCGATAAGTAGGGTTTTGTGTTCTCGAAAACCACACTTGTTCTCAAAAACAAGTACATATCGAGAATTTCTTATACAAGAAATTCCGATTAGATTCCGGCGACCATTTCCCAGATTCCGATGAGTATCCGACCATTTTGACCACTTTATTTCCAGCTTTTGATACCATGTAAATGACCATTTTTCACACGATATGGTACAACAAAAGTCATACAGATGTGAGTTGTGCTAAAAGTTGATAACTTGATAACTTGGACTAAAGAAAATACACAAGAAATCATTGTATCATGATTGTTTGACCACATGGGATACATAAAAATTTAAAAACTGTTTACCACAAATGATAAAGGAAAAAAAAATTCCCAGATCCAAAAATACGTGTAAAAACAGCTTAAAAAATGATATACGAACCACAAATAATCACTAAAAATAACACCATGAGCTCTGATACCAATTGTAGGACCGAAAATACTAGATGATTCATGTGGTTCGGGAGGTCGAGGTTGATCAAAGAATATGAAATCCATGACTAGTTTTAGAGAGAGAAAGTAGAGAGAGGGAGAGGTGAACAAAGATATTATTATTAAGAGAAAATGGATACACACTCACACCTCTCAAGTGAAGACTTGAGGGGTATATATAGGGCAAACATAAGACAACTATTACAATATGACATTAGTAGTCCCTGCATTATATGCATATTAGTTGTCTACTCCAATTCACGTAAATATCGCTCAGCTTAATTTCTAACAGAGAGAATAAGGAAGAAAAGTGGCAGATGAGTGTGAGAATATTTAGGCTACAACATCCAAGTATCAAAGATGGCAGAATTTTCAAGTTTTTTATGCCTTGGAAACCTTAATATGTACGGCCTACTAGCTGTTTGTCCGGTCTTTAGGTTCACGCTGTCATATATTGTGACGTATGTGGTCCATTAGGTACCAAGCTCGAAAACCTAGTGGAGGCCTTTTGATTCTCCAATTGGAAAAGACTCATTCCTTGTAATGAGGATTGAGAACTTGGTTTTTATACGTGTTATATCTGTTAGAAATTTCATATGTGTTCAACTTGTTATTATTATATATACAACCCACTAGCTAGTTATTATTATATGTTCAACTTGTCATTCATGCACGATTAGCTCTCTAATGTCGTAGAATCTACATAATTAATATGTATGTTCGTCACATCTAAGGGAGCAATATAAATGATAGTAAGAATCTATTTTCTAATAACTTAAAGCTCAATATCAGGGCAGATCTATCTAACGTGGCAGATCGGTTCCCTTGCTTAATTTGGAAAACGTCTACTACCGTTATTAGACGTTGTCCAAAAAACAAAGCAATGGAACCTTTCTGCAACGCTAGATAGATCTGTCCTGATAATTGAGACGTCTTCAATGCGATAATGATATAGTGTGTATTGTTCATGACAGGCCACACTCCTTCATTATCGCATTCAAGATGAGTGATATTACTTAGACTCTATTCTTTACTCAACATTTGTATCATATTGACCTTTTATCCTATTTTAAACTACACGAGTCCTAAAATTAGTACCTCTGTGCCGATTTATACTAGGTGCCCACATTACTTGGTGGATGAATGGTTTAACTTTATAAATGAGTCTGGAATTTCATCAATCTAGCAATGCGCATGGTGCAGGCCTTTGCTCAAAGGGAGTTGAAACGACAAAAGGAGCTGTAGCGGGAACTTATAAGGGTTACGTATATTGGTTTATTGCATTCCATTCTTTTTTATGATCTAAAACCAACCATCCACCAAGTAATGTGGCCATTGGAGTTCCAAGAACAAAGGTTGTTTCAAACACACCCTGAATTGCAACATTATCTTTTATTTCATTTACACTATATATATATATATATATATATATATATATATATATATATATATATATATATATATATATATATATATATATATATATATTTGCAAAAATCATTAACATTGACACCAGTGACTCAAGTTCATTTCACATATCAAGCAGTGCTGAAGGTCCTCCAAATACATGGGCAGACTACTTTTCGAATGGATATTCTGGATCAGACACAAAAAAGGAAGATACTAGGAAGCTAAAAACTCCAAAAAAAGACTGCCAAAGAGATTTTTATGAGAGGGTTCAGGTGCTAGGCCTGCCCAATGCTAAGATTTGTGAAAACAAGGGTATAAAACCATGGGAACCAAAAATGCCCAAAGTTTGTTCAAAAGGGAAGGGTAAAAAGAAAATGTATTAGTTTAGGAAGTACTTTATTTGAATAAACCTGTGTTAACCTGAATAAACATGTTGTAATCCTTTTGTACTACTTTATTTGACTTTATGAAGTCAATTTTATAATGTGTTTGTTATACCTCAATTTTATTTGACTTTATGTAATCCTTTTGCTTGTTCCCTTGTTGTACCATCATGCTTCTCACCTAATTCTTGATTTCTTTCTCAGTAAAATCTAAATTCTTATTTCATCTATCAACCAAGTAACATCAAAAAAAGGTGTTGGATCTCTTTATTAATCAGGTCATAACAGTGTTGAAGTAAGTTTGCCAATTCAGGGAGTAAACACTGTCACAAACACAAATTTTACACAACAAATAACTAGATTAATACTATTATGTTTATTCTTACTATATTTTCTAACATTTGAAACCACTTACAATGTTTATTACCATTTAAAGTTTAAAAATAAAATTATAGAATGTTTAGGAGAATTTAATGTGTAAAATTAAAATGATTACAATTAGGCACGAGTAATTAGTGCATTTCACATGCTAATGTGACGTTAAACTTGGTAAGTTGCAATAATCTTTAATGTTTAGACTTTCAAAATTCCCTACTAGCTAAAACTACCATAGGCGTTTTGATGTTAATGTATCCCTTTTTAAGGCCACTTAGCATTCAACAAACACTCTTTAAACAATTAATCTTATAAGAAAATGGTTGGAAACAAGAAAAGAATAAGGTCCGTTTCATTCAAGAAGAAGCGCTCAAAGTAAGTAAACTTTTGTACACGTAAAGATTCAAACCACATTGCATGATGCAACTTCTATAAATTTATCATCTAATGCTTATTTGATTTCAGGAAACCACGTTTTGAAAGAGAAAGTTCAAAAGGTATTTATGTCATATATGTTCAATAAAAAAATAGTTCAAACTAATGTAACCATGTATATGGATTAATTTGATATACATATTTGATTCTCTTAATGTATAGTATTGATCGATAAATCTTTATTTTATGCAGGTAAGGAAGAGAAGGTGTTTAACATTAACGAGTGGTATGAGTCATGGAGTTCTGGAAGAAAGGAGGCAGCACGCAAAGCAAGTTTGCGTCAAATTGCCAAAGATGAGGTGGAATATAAGCGATCAAAGCCGCGGGTTGGTTCAGTGGAAGAGGATGCGGATGTTGGATTTTTGAGTGAGGAAGAGGACGCCATTGACTACGTTAATGTACATTTGGCTTTTGATCCGGAGAAATCTCTGAAATTTAATTGTTAAACTTTTTATGTATGAACAATTTTTAATTTACTTTTAATTTGTTATGGGATTTTTTTTTGGTTTATTATTATATGAATTTTAACTTTCTTGCTTCATTAAACCAAAAAAAGATGAAAAATTATCATACATATTGTTATAATCAAAAAAATTATGTTAGTCTAGAATTATGCCTAGCAACATTAATTTATGCCTAGCAGCATTAAGTTATGCCAAGCAGCATTAAGTTCTGAGTTACTAGCATTCACCTAAATTCCATTCCAAACAGCTTTTTCTTTGCCTTTGTTGCAAAATGTTAGTCTAGAAACAAAGAAAACACAAGCCATAACATATGCACAATGATCACAACATCTAATTATACTTAGCAGTTCTAAGTATAACTAGCAGCATTGTAATGGGGCAAATGAAGAGTCATGACTAATAGTCTGAACTCAATTCATGCAGTGAATATCAAATTAAACTCAAACTAGAGAGAATATAAAATCCATATCTAACCCCTCAAAATTACATAAGTTATCTAAAATGTGTGACCATATGTATCGAATTGTGACTACACTTAAATAATGTGTGACAAAATATGACTCTATGATTTAGACACCTAAATAAATACTTCATGTGACCATATATAACATCTTGAATTTAGTCACACAAACACTCAATGTGACTAATATCAAGGTTAATGATAACTGAGTTCACATGTTGCTATAAATAATAGTCACATAAATATCACAATGTGACTATTTTGAATGTATTGGTCACATATAATACCCTTATAATGTGGCAATAAACATAATTTAGATACACATTTGTGATATGGTGTGACTATTGTAAAGCCTATAGTCACATGATCGTGCTACAATTAAATGTGACTATACACATTAGGTTGTGGCAAGCAAACACACACTAAACTTTAGATACACATATTAACTTACGTGAACATATGTATCAAATTTTCGTTACACTTAATCATGTTTCTATGGTTTCGTGTGACCATATATGACATTTGGTCACACTCTTCAAGTGTGTTACATATGTTTTTCACTTTTAAATGCATATCGTGACTAACGCTTCAAACTTATTTTTCAGTTGTCACACATTTCAAATTCATATGTGGCTAAATATTAAGCAAAGAATAGCAGTCACGTTTAAATAATGTGTGACAAACTTGACTATATAATTTAGCCACATACACAATTACTTCATGTGACCATATATCTATTTTGGTCACACTCTTCAATTGTATGACATATATTTGTCACATATGTATATCTGTAGTGTGACTAATGTTTAAAGGTGATTTGTATCTGTCACACGCCCCAAATTAAAAGTGACTAAATGATCGAAAAATATTTACCAGTTACCCTCTAGTCACATAAATACACAAATGTGTGACAATAGAATTCCGAAATGGTCACATAAGTCGGATCAAGTGTGGTTGTTTATTTTATTCTGGTACATTTAGTCACGTAAAAATGTTACCGTGTGACCGTTCAAAATCGACCATGTGTGACGAAAGGCCATTTTTGTACTAGTGAGCGACGTGTAAGGTTTTCTCCGCTCGTAAAAGGAGCTTGTTGACTAGTGCAAGAAACTCTCGAGTTGGATACTCGTGGCGTGGAGTAGGGCAAGGAAAAAGAGTCCTTGTAGCCAAACCACGATAAACATTCTTGTTATGGTTTGATAATTTCTTACTTTTATACTTGCATATTATTTGTCGTTTGGTAAGCTTTAGTTGTCGATTACACTTAAAAGTTTTCAAAGAAAATCAAATTAAAACCGGTAAACTATTCAACCCCCCTTCTAGTTTTCCACAATTGGCATCAAGAGCTACGTTACTCAAGATTTTAAAATATATTGTATCTTAAAACTTGAAATGATCCATGGATTTTGAAAACTTCAAAGAAGGGCAATCTATGCAAAGACCACCACTATTTGAACCAAATGGTTTTATATATTGGAAAAATCATTCTGAAACTTACATAAAATCAAAGGACATAAATCTATGGATATTATTATTGAAGGAGATCTTAAGGCTACTTTTAGGGATATTGGAAGTGGTCGGGATGAGGATAGTTCACTCACTAAACATAGTGATGATCAAAAGAAACTAATTACCAAAAATAATGAAGCTAAATGATGCTTTATAATGCTTTACCAAAAAAAGAGTATGAAAGAGTTTTTATGTGCAAAACCGCTAAAGAAATTTGGCAATCTTTAATAATTACTCTTCAAGGAAACTCACAAGTTAAGGATAACAAAATAGATCTTCTTGTCCAACAATATGAACAATTCTCTATTCTCGAAGATGAGACTATTGATAGTGCATTTGCTAGATTCAACACTATTATTACTTCACTTAAAGCACTTGATGAATCTTTTTGTAGGAAGAATTTTTGTCAGGAAATTCCTTAGAGCACTCCATCCAAAGTGGAGAGCAAAAGTAACGGCTATTGAAGAATTTAAGTATCTTTCAAGCATGGCACTTGATGAGCTAATTGGAAACCTAAAAGTTAATGAAATGGAAATGGAAAAGGATTTGGAGATAGTTAAAGGCAGGAAAGAAAAGGTTAAATCCATTGCCTTAAAAGCTAGAGTAGAATCAAGTGGCGATGAGGAATCAAGTTCGGATAGTGAAGATGGAGAATATGCCATGGCGGTTAGAGACTTCAAGAAGTTCTTTCGAAGACGAGGAAAGTTTGTAAGGCAACCTAAAGATGAAAAGAAATCTTCACGAAAAGATCGTGATGTAAAGAAATTCAAGAATGAAAGAAAGTGTTTTAGATGCGGAGATACAAGTCACCTAATAAGAGAATGTCCAAAACCACCCAAAAGCAAAACTCAAAGTGCCTTTGTAAGTGGTGCTTACAGTGAACTTAAACCCAATAATCACAAATGAACAGCTCCTTTAAAAAAGGTACACTATTCACAAGGATACAATGGTAAGTTTTGAATCTTAGGTTTGGGAACTTATTATGTTCACACCCCCAGTTGGTAGGTGTTCTGCCTTGGTTTGCGGTGGTAAACTTTTATGTAATTATATTCATAGTAAAATGTTTTTGGCTTTTCGTGTATGGGTGAAAAAAACTTGGACAATATTTTTGAAACTGGTTCGTTAACCGAAATCGTTCCTTTAAGATTACTCGCAGGCTGGTGGGAGGAAATAAATGGATCCCTCTTAAGTTCGCAATTTAATGTCAGAACTTACCTTAAACCAACTGTATAGGTTGTAATCGTAAAGATAACGAAGTAATTTAACTTCACAGTTTGTTTTGTTGTTTATGATTTGTTTGGTGTTGTTAACACTTCAGGAGAAATGTTAATAAACGTTTTCAGATATGATTTTGATTTTCTTAAAAATTTACAAAGTGGTGATATTTGTACAGGAGGGTTTTTTTGAAAACCACTAAACTTTTACCGATTTGAAATACGCAACAACCTCCCCGGCAGCGGCGCCAAATTTTGACTCCTCCCAAACCAACCAGTCAACCGTGTGCAGCTGATAGGCCCACCTGGGAGAAAGTGCAAGTTAATATTGACCGTGGAAGTACAGGGAAATCCCCGGGTCGTTAAATCCCAACGAGATTGAAATTGTATTTGTAAACGATTAGGAAAGTGAGTGGTACTGAGGACAGTAACAGAAATGATTTGAGGGTTGATTATACTACTGATTGCTTGATATTTGGGTAATATGAAAATATATAAACAATAACAGAGATACAAGTAAAAGCACAAGTAAGAAAATCAGATAACAGACAGAAACAAGTGGTATTTTAACAAGTTACAAACTACAGGGGGTAAAAATGAAACTTTGAAAAACTTAAAATTAAAAAAAATGGAAAATGAAATTAAAATTATGAAAATGATTATTATAATATTTAATTACTATTTAATTAATTACAAAAATTTAAAATCTAATTTAAAACTTAATTTAAATTAACTAAAAATGACAAGTATTACAAATTAACCTAAAAACTTACACAAATAATTTCTAAACCTAAATAAGAACTTGAAGAAAGTATAAAAAATGAAAACAAATATTTTTGTCTTTTTATTAGTATTTTATTAATTAAAAACTATTTAATTTAATTAATCTAATTAAACTATTTTAAATGACTATTAATACTAAATTACCTTAGAAAATTATGACAAAATTTATAAAACTATTTAATTACTACAGGAATACTAAAAAATTATAAAAAATTGCTAAAAATTATATTTAAGCTAATTGACTAATTTATCACCTATTAATTATTTTAAATCTAATTTAATTGAATTAAATAAGAAAATTAGAAAATAGACAGTGGAAATTACGAAACTATTTTCTAAAAGTCTCAATTACTTTATAAAACTTAGGAAAAATATAAAATTCTACTTTTGTTAATTAAAATTAAAGAAATCTATTTAATTACTAATATTACCTAATTAATTATTTAAACTAGTTTTAAATCTAATAAATAGTAAACTGCTTAGGAAAAATCTAAGAAAATTATTTTAACTACTTAAAGGTACTAGATAATTTATAAAATTATAAAATTGGACAAGTGCTTATTAATAAGCTGAGATGAAAATTAATTAGATAATTTCTATTAAATAGAAGCTATCACTATAATAAAAGTTTGCTTTTTCTGGTTTTTCTTCTATAAAACTATTTAAATACTTAAATGATGAAACTTTAACAAAGACAACTACTTTATAAATCAAGAATAAGCACTGTAATTGCTTATTACCCTAGACAGTTGACTATGGTTGACCAAACTAAGAAATAAGCTAAGTTGAGGTTGTGTGGGGTCCACACTGGTTAAGTAAGGTTTAACTAAGTTACTTGAACTAGTTTAAACTAGATTTGGTGAGATAAGCTCCTAGGATAAGCTGGAAAGTTAAAATAAGCAATTGCTTATTTGGTTTCTGACTCAGAAACGGGACAGAGTTTTGATGTGATTCTAGGTGGGGTCCACTGATCTAATGTCAAACTAAGGGTTAATTATTGAACCTGGGTAGGAGGGGGGTTGTAAGAACCAAGAATGATACACTAAGACCTACTGAGATGGCCACAATCAACCACCAAAGTGGTGGTGGTGGAATGGTATTCTGTGTAGCAGAGGAATACTTCTTCCCTGCAGTTGTGTTCCAAGGGGTGTGGGGTCCACAAGAGTAAAAGAGGGTTCAAACTAAACCTAGGGGTTCAAAGTTAAGGTGATAAGCTACAAGTTGAGCCAATAAGCTACCCTTAAGGTTCACTAATAAGCTCTGTATGAGCCTTTGAAGTAATGGTCATACACTGAGTTATCAGTGTGGCTTGTTTTTAAAAGGTCACAAATTGGATCCTAAAAGCTATGCTACAATAAGCTAAAGGCTAGACTAAACCTAGATGTGAAAAGCTGAGGTATTAAGCTATAATTAAGCTGAAACCTAGGG
The DNA here is from genome assembly GCA_030686995.1 of Artemisia argyi. Lineage (NCBI taxonomy): Eukaryota > Viridiplantae > Streptophyta > Magnoliopsida > Asterales > Asteraceae > Artemisia > Artemisia argyi. The sequence continues at coordinate 111,412,105 of CM060709.1, forward strand.
TGTGGGGTCCAATGAAGTAACCACAAATCACCACCAAAGTTGGGTGGGTGAAATGGGATCTGAGTGCACAGGCACTGGTTTGCCCTGCATGGTACTTTCAGCTTTTGCACAAACTTGATTAAAAATCTTGAAAATCAAATAAGCTTTGATTCCTAGAGTTTAAGTGGTAGGTTATAAGCACAAGAAATTTCAAACTCTAAATCAGCTTCCTTAATTCTAGAAAAATCACCCAAGTTTTGAGAAAATCTGAGAGCAACACTTTTGACTTTATGTGAACTTGAGTTAGTTTGACTTATGTGAACTTTGAGCTTAATCTACTTACTGAATATGTTGTAATAAGTTATAATAAGACTTAATTAAGTTATTCTAACAACTTATGAATAAGTATGATGAGTTTTGGACTCAAATTCCACCACAGTTAACTGTGGTGAAGAAGTACTTATGATTTTGACTTTTTACCAATTAAGACTTGGGTATTTTTGTTTTTCTGAGCTACTATTACACTATATGACTTAAAGCAAGCAAAAAGAGCAACTTAAACTACCTTGAACTAATATGAACAACCTGATCCAAACACACCTTTATACTAGACTGTTTTGAGATTTAAGTAGCTAAGGGCTATAAGAGCTTATCCTACTGATCCAACATGACTTATTATGTTATATTAAATATAATTAAGCACTTAAAAACAGAAATTAACCACAGATACACAAGATTACTTATTATACTAATTTGACTGTGAAACTTTTATATTTTAGCAACTAGAATTTCCAACAAACAAGGTACTAATCTAATGTTATATTATCACTATATAAGACTGAATAAGCATAAAGAAGCTGAAAAAGCAAGCAATAAGCAAGACTGCAGTAACAAAGGCAGAATTGAGATTTTTGATGACTTACAAGATTGCTTTCCTGCTCAAACCATGAACCAAGGACACATAAACTTTTCCTAACATCCACCAATGGATTCTAACCCAGGACCATCCACAATATGCCCTGCTCCAATTGCTTATCACCAAGAACCAACCAGTTTGACTTTCGTTGACCTTTTTGTATTTTTGATTTTTTATATTACTAAACTGCTTTTAATGGTTTCTAAAAGCTTTAATGAGCTTTTTAGGAGCTTATGTGAGCTTAATAGTCTCTATAACATAACAATAACAAGTACACAGCTTATTGAGATTTTTGATATGAAATTGAAAATTGCACAACCTTATGTAACAACACAAACTTGATTTTTATTAACTAAAAAGATTACTAGTACACTGAGAATGCTTAAACTGAAACTTGAAAGCTTAGATTACACTTGAACTTTGAAAATAAACTAATACGACATACACTTTTAATAATTAAACTAGATACTTGACTCCTCTGCTTCTCTTTCCTTTTATAAGCTTCAATTAGGGTTAGGAACACCTTCTGAGCTTTTCCCACTTCAATCTTGACCCTCTATTCTTCTGCATTGATCATGACCGTTTAAATGAAAAATGGCGCCAAAGTCTTCCAAGTTAACTTGGGGCCAAAGGTCTTCAATTAAGGATTATTGGAGTGTTGTGGAGGTGTCAGGAGGCAAAGGGGAATGTTTTTAGGACAAGTTGGGGTATTATGATGAAAACAGAGGTTTTGGAGTGGTTTGGAGTATGAATTGCATTAAATGGGGTGTGGGTTTGCTGTGAGGTGGAAAGGAGGGGTTAGGGGAGTAGGGGGTGAGGTGGAGAGGTGAGGTGGTGGTGGAATACCACCTGGTTTTGGTGGTTTCAGGCGAGGGTGAGGGAGATGAACAGTGGAGCTGGTTTGGGCGGTTTTGGGTGGTCAAACGGGTCAACGCCTGTTTTATATAATTAAAGGTGGACTGGGCTGAGGTAGGTTGGGCTTGGGAGTGGGCTATTGGGATAAAAGGGTTAAGGTTTGGATTGGATTGGAATTTTGGGTTTGGGTTTATTAAATAAAAATGGTCCGGTTTGGTTGTGGTATTTATCAAGGACCAATTTTGTAATTTTGGTAAAATAGAGGGACTGAATATGTGATTTTCCCAAAGTAGTTTCAAGTGCTATTTTTGCCAAATATGATAAACCAAGGACTAAATTTATGATTTTTCCATTTAAAAATATCCAGGGACCTTTTCTGTAATTTTTCAAACTCCATGGACCATTTATGTAAATTTGGATTTTTAAGGGACTGTGGTTGTAATTTCTCAAAATGTTATCATAAGGACCAATTTTGTCATTTTAGAATAGTACAAGGTTTATTTTATTAATTTCCCATTTTTAAACCTTAAGGACTAATTTTGACATTTTTGAAACTTGAGGGACTAAAGTTGTCATTTTGTAATTTTTCAACTTTAAAGGACTTGACTTGACAACTTAAGAATCCCTAAGGACCTTTGATGATATTTTTCATGTTTTGATTTACCAGGGACTAGATTTGACAATTTTTGAAACTTGAGGGACTGAAACTGCCAATTATGCAAACTTTGTACGTTTTTCATTTGTTTTTGCATATTTTGTATTTGAAACATATAAAACACACTTCTAAGATATTTTAAGTATTATGATGCATATTTGATTGTTTTTGTATGTTTTGGCAGTTCAGATTGGTATAAAATGATGAGTATTTAGACACTCATCAATCCCCCACACTAAACTATTGCTAGTCCCTAGCAATCTATTTGAGAAACAATTAATGGATTTTTACTCTTTACCAAAAGCCATCACTTCTGGAGTAGCTAGGTGTAAGAACTGTGGCACACCTGATAACCGTGTGATTTTTAGCAAACCACCAGCTGTCAACGGATTTGATTTGTCTTTACCAAAAGCCGTTTGCTTCTGGACTAGCCAACTCTTGATGGAATAGTCAACAACTTGGTGAGCTGATTACCAATTATGGTTTTTCCACGGCCTTTACCACAAGCCATAATCTTGCGGGCTAGTCAACTCATTCGCTTTATGGGATATGGGGAGCTGAGGAACCATACAATTTTTGGAAAATTGCTAGCCATCAACGGATTTGAGATGTCTTTACCAAGAGCCGTTTGCTCCTGGACTAGCCAATCCTGTTGTGGGTTAGACATGGAGGATTGATACCATTATTTGCATTTCTAAGTGTGAAAAAACTGGTAATTTTGATCAGATGGGGGTTCTTGATGGAACATGTGTTTTGCATTCGTGAGAACGCTCCCCCACACTTAGAACTGAATATTGCCCTCAATATTCACAGTACTTGGTGTCCCACCAAGACTTAGAACGTAAGGAAGCAATACTATTAACCTTTTTATTTTACTCTATTTACATACAAACTCACTTTTTTCTTTTTATTTGTCTTATACCATTTTTTTTTTTTTTTTTTTTTTTTTTTGAAAAAATATTTTACATATGTACAACATGTGGTTCGTCTCCCCCACACTAGGGTGTTAGAAAGGGATGAGAAGACAGAAATATGGGTGACGACCTATATTGCTACTGTTTTTGATTACCGAGTCGCTAGCTTGACTCGACCTCGAATTGATTTGTCCATGAGGTAGCTTGTTTTTGATTCCCGAGTCTCTAGCTTTAATCGACCCCGAATTAAAATTGTCCTTGGGGAAGCTACTGTTTTTGTTAACCGTGTCGCTAGCTTGACTCGACCCTGAATTTATTGGTCCATGGGGTAAGTTTGGAGATCCGGGACAACCATTGGTTGTATGTCCCCTCCAAAATAGTGTTTTAACCGATGACCATTTACTTTAAAATTGAGACCGTTGGGTTGCAATAACTCAATAGTTCCATATGGATATACTTTGGTTATAGTAAATGGTCCAGACCAACGGGTTTTTAGTTTTCCCGAGAAAATTTTTAATCTTGAATTGAAAAGAAGAACTCTGTCACCAACGTTGAAAACGCGGTTCTTGATTTTAGAGTCATGTATCTTCTTAGTCTTTTCTTTATAGATTAAAGAATTTTCGTAAGCTTGATCACGTAATTCATTTAGTTCGTTTAGTTGAACTTTACAGTGATCACCCGCTGTCTGAAGGTCGAAATTTGCATGTTTTAAGGCCCAATAGGCCTTATGTTCTAATTCGATCGGAAGATGACATGCTTTCCCGTATACTAGCTTATATGGAGTACACCCGATGGGTGTTTTGTAAGCAGTGCGGAAAGCCCATAATGCATCGTCCAGCTTATCCGACCAAGAGGCACGGTTTTCACCAACCGTCCTCTCGAGAATTCTCTTAATACCCCGATTTGAGACCTCCACCTGCCCACTTGTTTGGGGGTGGTATGCTGTAGAAAGACGGTGAGTTACACCATATTTCAGCATTACTCTCGCAAATTGCTCATTGCAAAAGTGAGTACCACGATCACTGATAATGGCACGAGGAGTCCCGAATCTGGCAAAGAGAGACTTTAAAAATTTAACAACTACTCGGGCATCATTGGTGGGTAAGGCTTTTGCCTCAACTCATTTTAACAGATAGTCGACAGCCACGAGTATATACTTATTCCCTCGTGAAGACGGGAGTGGCCCCATAAAATCAATGCCCCACATATCAAATATTTCACAGACATGGATGGCGTTTTGTGGCATCTCATTCTTTTTAGAAATATTTCCATGACGCTGGCAAGCCTCACAGGTTTTGATAAGTTCATGGGCGTCTTTATAGATCGTGGGCCAAAAGAATCCTGAATCAAATACCTTTTTTGCGGTGTAGTTTGGGTTATGATGTCCCCCCGTGGGTCCATCATGACAAGCTTTTAGAATTTCCATGGCTTCTTGGCCATGGACACACCGTCGGATGACTTGATCCGCACATATTTTGAACAAGTAGGGGTCGTCCCAGAAGTAATGTTTTACATCTTTAAAGAATTTTCTTTTCTGTTGGGATGACATCCCTTTCACAACAAAATTTCCCGCACGGTAATTTGCAAAGTCGTCAAACCATGGGGTATTGGAATCATCCCGGGTAGAGATTAGATTTAGAGTCTCCAGAGGAAAAGTTTCATTAATTTCTTTTCTCTCGAGAATATCCTGATGAGGATTTTCTAACTGGGATAAGTGATCAGCTGCAAGGTTCTCTGCTCCTTTTTTATCTCTTATGAGAATATCGAATTCCTGGAGGAGCAGGACCCAACGGAGCAGTCTTGGCTTTGCATCCTGTTTAGTGAACAGGTATTTCAAAGCCGAATGATCCGTATACACCACGCTTTTGTTTAAGATTAAGTAAGACCGAAATTTTTTGAAGGCATATACCACGGCTAATAATTCTTTTTCTGTGGTGGTATAGTGTGTTTGAGCCTCATTCATGGTCTTACTTGCGTAGTGTATTGGCTGGAAATGTTTGGTTTTGCGTTGCCCCAGAACTGCACCAATAGCATAATCGCTAGCATCGTACATAAATTCAAAGGGTAAGTCCCAGTCGGGGGCAACAAGGATTGGTGCCTCAGTAAGCCTTTTCTTTAAAATTTCAAAAGCTTCGATGCACTCTGGAGAAAAGATAAAAGGAGCATCCTTTTCAAGAAGATGAGTCATGGGCTGGGCTATTTTGGAGAAATCTTGTATGAATCTCCGATAGAACCTGGCATGGCCGAGAAAACTCCTTATTCCTTTAACAGTGGTGGGATGAGGCAGTTTAGCAATAACATCAATTTTGGCCTTATCGACCTCAATCCCACTTTTTGAAATTTTATGGCCGAGGACAATGCCCTCCTTAACCATAAAATGGCTCTTCTCCCAGTTTAGACAAAGATTAGTGTTTTCACACCGTTGAAGCATTTTTTCTAAATGGGAGAGGCATGAGTCGAAAGAATTCACGATGACTGAGAAATCATCCATGAATACCTCCATGGTTTTTCCAATCATGTCATGGAAAATAGCCATCATGCACCTCTGGAAAGTGCCCGGAGCATTGCATAACCCAAAAGGCATGCGACGATAGGCAAATGTTCCGTAAGGGCATGTGAAGGTAGTTTTATCTTGATCTTTTGGATCAATGGGAATTTGGAAGTAACCTGAGAAGCCATCGAGGAAACAATAATACTCATTTCCCGCAAGTCTTTCGAGCATTTGATCCATGAAGGGCAGAGGAAAGTGGTCTTTGCGGGTGGCTTCGTTAAGCTTTCTGTAATCAATACATACTCGCCACCCTGTAACCAAACGAGTTGGTATTAACTCGTTGTCCTCATTTGTGATAACCGTAATGCCACCCTTCTTTGGAACACAATGAATTGGGCTTACCCAAGGACTATCAGATATAGGGTAAATCAATCCCGCATCAAGAAGTTTGATAACTTCAGCTTTTATAACTTCGTGGATTTTTGGATTTACCCTTCTTTGATGCTGCACGGTAGGTTTAAAGTCCTCTTCCATTAGGATTTTGTGTGTACAAAAATCCGGGTTTATACCCTTTATGGCTGAGAGCTTCCAAGCAATTGCTTGCTTGTGGGACTTTAAAACCTTAAGCAGCGCAGTTTTCTCCTCATCTTTTAAGTCTTTTGCAATAATGACTGGTAACTTATCGTTACCTTCCAAGAATGCATATTCTAGATGAGGAGGCAGGTCCTTAAGTTCAACCTCGGGGAAGTCATCATTTTTCTCAACATATTTGACTTCCACCTTATGAAGTTGTGGAGGTAGAACAGGAATGGGAGAAGGATCTTTGTTCAATAACTTCTCAAGGAGAAGTATATCCCCCTCCGGGTCAATCTCTTGGTTATCAATTCCTTTGGGAACTGAATCACTTTGGAGAAAGGCCTCTAATTCCTCAAGGAGAAAATCACTTCCCTCAAACGGAGTGAGGGAAGGAGAAGAATTAGCGATTATGCGATCAGAAGAAGTAGTGGGATTGCCACTTGGAAAATTATCAGCGAATCCAAGGAATTCTTGAGCATACTCCTCGGATGCAATGTCAATGACATCAATTCGGTTGACCGAATCAGCATTATAATTCGAGGAGTATCTCGAGGTTTGATCAAGGTTGAACGTTATCGCTTCATTGCCAAATCGTAACGTGATTTCCTCATCGAAAACATCGATTAATGCACGTCCCGTTCTTAAGAATCCCCTCCCAAGAATGAGAGGAACTCTTGGATCTGCTTCAAAATCAACAACGACAAAGTCTGCTGGAAAATTGAACTGTCCCACTCTCACAAATACGTCCTCGGCAATACCGAGGGGACGTGAAATTGAACGGTCTGCAAGCTCGAGAGTCATGCATGTGGGACTAAGTGCCTGAAGAGAGAGCTTTTTCCAAACTGAGTGAGGCATTAAGTTGATGCTTGCACCAAGATCGGCCAAGGCAAAACATTCAACCATACCCGGGAAAGTACATGGTATTAGAAATCTCCCGGGGTCTCCTAGCTTTTCGGGAAGCTGTTTCAATAGAACCGCAGAGCAGTTCTCATTGAGTGGAGTTCGTGCCATCTCAAACATTTTTTCTTTATTGCTCAATATGTTTTTGATTGTCGATGTGAATTTGGGCATTAAAAGAAGAGCATCCGCGAAACTAATATCGAAGTGTAGTTCTTGGAAAATTTGAAAGAATTTTTCCATCTGATGATTAGCTTTGTCACGGAGCTTTTGGTCTTGCAATCGTGAGGGATATGGAATTGTTGTTTTTGGGTTGGCTTTTGGATATTCAACAGGACCTTTGGTAGTTTCAAACACGACTCTTTTATTAGGACTCGGGACCGGGATAACTGGAGGAGGGATGTCATTGGTACCTCCGTTATTATTAGGAAGTACCATATCTGTAGTATCCTCAGTTTCACATTCCTCTACAGGGATAGGAGATGAGGTAGAGGGAGCTGTAGGTCCTTGGTAAGAAACTCCACTTCTTGTGGTGATCGCCTTTACATCGCCCCTCGGATTAGCGATCGTGTTGCTAGGTAAAGTTGTACCTGAGCCCGAGGGTCGATCATTTAAAGACTTCTAGAAATTAGACATTTGACTAACCAGCATTCTGTTCAGTTCTTCTTGGGATTTCATAAACTGTTTTAATAACTCATCATGTGATGGTCCAGTTGGAACAATGGCTTGATTTTGGTTTGGAAAATTTTGAGCCCGATTGTTCTGGAAATTCCCATGTTGCTGATTGTTGTTACTCTGGAAGTGGTTTTGTTGTTGAAAATTACCCTGTGGGTAATTGTTCTGACCTTGATTTCTGTTATAATTCCCCTGGTTTTGATTTTGGTTAAACTGATTTTGACTAGAGATGAAATTCCCTTGGTTGTTATAACCTTGGTTCATTCGGTTCTGGTTCTGATTCTGGTTAAAATTCTGGTTCCTGTTTTGAGGCTGATTAAACCCTGGTGGTCCGATGTAGTTATTAGATCGATAGCTCAAAAGGTTTCGATCCCCTTGCGGTTGGTAAGAATTACCTCCCGTGTTATAGGAACCTTGAGCTGCGGACACGTTTTCACGAGAAAAGCCACCGGAAACTGGGCAATCTGTGTACGTATGTGGACCACCGCAAGTTTCACAACTTGGGTTAATAGTTTTGACCTGATTAGGATTATTCTGATGGATACGTAAAACTGCTGTAGACAAATCATCCAGCCTTTTAGCTAGGATTGATATTTCAGTGCTTGCCGGAGTGTCTGACTTAAATGAGTCATTCCTCTCAGCAGAGGAGTCCCAAAAATTATGATGGGCAGTCATGTTTTCGATTAAGTCATAGCACTCTTCAGGGGTTCTTTTCATAAAGGTGCCCCCAGCAGCAGCATTGATGGTGTCACGATGACGGAGTGTCAAACCATTATAAAAGGTGTCAATAATGGTGACAAGAAGCATGTTATGATTGGGACACTTATCAATGGCAAGTTTGTAGCGTTCCCATGCCTCAAATAAGGACTCTTCGGGAAGCTGTCTGAAGTTGCTGATGTCATTCCTCAGCTTTGTAACCATAGATGGTGGAAAGTATTTGGCCAGAAATTTAGTGATCATCTCATCGAAAGTGTGGATCGAATTCTTTGGAAGTCGATCGAACCATGATGTCGCATGATGAGTGAGAGAATAGGGGAACAAGTATAAACGCAGGCTGTCTTCGGCGACGCCATGTTGTTTCATGCTTTGGGTGACAGTTAAAAATTTGTCGAGATGCCTGTTGGCATCGTCACCCGGCAATCCGTGGAACTGGCACGTATTCTGGATCTGTTGTATCATGTGGTGTTTTAATCCAAAATCCGTGGCTCCAATAGTGAGTGGTGCAATTGGTCTACCCCTCCCTTGCATGGTAGGTTGACACAGTTCCTCCATAGTTCGGGTGTCAGGAACTGGCTCCTCCTTGGGAGGGATTGGGGGCTCGTCGTTCATTTTTATTGTGTGTTCTTCTTCAACAGTACGTAACTCGGGTACGTTTTTCTTCTTTTTATTCTTTGATTGTGAACGAGTGCGCATGCACAAAAATTATTTTTCAACACAAGATCGAGGCAAAACTACAGTGAACTTAAACCCAATAATCACAAATGAACAGCTCCTTTAAAAAAGGTACACTATTCACAAGGATACAATGGTAAATTTTAAATCTTAGGTTTGGGAACTTATTATGTTCACACCCCCAGTTGGTAGGTGTTCTGCCTTGGTTTGCGGTGGTAAACTTTTATGTAATTATATTCACAGTAAAATGTTTTTGGCTTTTCGTGTATGGGTGAAAAAAACTTGGACAATATTTTTGAAACTGGCTCGTTAACCGAAATCGTTCCTTTAAGATTACTCGCAGGCTGGCGGGAGGAAATAAATGGATCCCTCTTAAGTTCGCAATTTAATGTCAGAACTTACCTTAAACCAACTGTATAGGTTGTAATCGTAAAGATAACGAAGTAATTTAACTTCACAGTTTGCTTTGTTGTTTATGATTTGTTTGGTGTTGTTAACACTTCAGGAGAAATGTTAATGAACGTTTTCAGATATGATTTTGATTTTCTTAAAAATTTACAAAGTGGTGATATTTGTACAGGAGGGTTTTTTTGAAAACCACTAAACTTTTACCGTTTTGAAATACGCAACAACCTCCCCGGCAGCGGCGCCAAATTTTGACTCCTCCCAAACCAACCAGTCAACCGTGTGCAGCTGATAGGCCCACCTGGGAGAAAGTGCAAGTTAATATTGACCGTCGAAGTACAGGGAAATCCCCGGGTCGTTAAATCCCAACGAGATTGAAATTGTATTTGTAAACGATTAGAAAAGTGAGTGGTACTGAGGACAGTAACAGAAATGATTTGAGGGTTGATTATACTACTGATTGCTTGATATTTGGGTAATATGAAAATATATAAACAATAACAGAGATACAAGTAAAAGCACAAGTAAGAAAATCAGATAACAAACAGAAACAAGTGGTATTTTAACAAGTTACAAACTACAGGGGGTAAAAATGAAACTTTGAAAAACTTAAAATTAAAAAAAATGTAAAATGAAATTGAAATTATGAAAATGATTATTATAATATTTAATTACTATTTAATTAATTAAAATTATTTAAAATCTAATTTAAAACTTAATTTAAATTAACTAAAAATGACAAGTATTACAAATTAACCAAAAACTTACACAAATAATTTCTAAACCTAAATAAGAACTTGAAGAAAGTATAAAAAATGAAAACAAATATTTTTGTCTTTTTATTAGTATTTTATTAATTAAAAACTATTTAATTTAATTAATCTAATTAAATTATTTTAAATGACTATTAATACTAAATTACCTTAGAAAATTATGACAAAATTTATAAAACTATTTAATTACTACAGGAATACTAAAAAATTATAAAAAATTGCTAAAAATTATATTTAAGCTAATTGACTAATTTATTACCTATTAATTATTTTAAAGCTAATTTAATTGAATTAAATAAGAAAATTAGAAAATGGAGAGTGGAAATTATGAAACTATTTTCTAAAAGTCTTAACTACTTTATAAAACTTAGGAAAAATATAAAATTCTACTTTTGTTAATTAAAATTAAAGAAATCTATTTAATTACTAATATTACCTAATTAATTATTTAAACTAGTTTTAAATCTAATAAATAGTAAACTGCTTAGGAAAAATCTAAGAAAATTATTTTAACTACTTAAAGGTACTAGGTAATTTATAAAATTATAAAATTGGACAAGTGCTTATTAATAAGCTGAGATAAAAATTAATTAGATAATTTCTATTAAATAGAAGCTATCACTATAATTAAAGTTTGCTTTTTCTGGTTTTTCTTTTATAAAACTATTTAAATACTTAAATGATGAAACTTTAACAAAGACAACTACTTTAGAAATCAAGAATAAACACTGTAATTGCTTATTACCCTAGACAGTTGACTATGGTTGACCAAACTAAGAAATAAGCTAAGTTGAGGTTGTGTGGGGTCCACACTGGTTAAGTAAGGTTTAACTAAGTTACTTGAACTAGTTTAAACTAGATTTGGTGAGATAAGCTCCTAGGATAAGCTGGAAAGCTAAAATAAGCAATTGCTTATTTGGTTTCTGACTCAGAAATGGGACAGAGTTTTGATGTGATTCTAGGCGGGGTCCACTGATCTAATGGTCAAACTAAGGGTTAATTATTGAACCTGGGTAGGAGGGGGGTTGTAAGAACCAAGAATGATACACTAAGACCTACTGAGATGGCCACAATCAACCACCAAAGTGGTGGTGGTGGAATGGTATTCTGTGTAGCAGAGGAATACTTCTTCCCTGCAGTTGTGTTCCAAGGGGTGTGGGGTCCACAAGAGTAAAAGAGGGTTCAAACTAAACCTAGGGGTTCAAAGTTAAGGTGATAAGCTACAAGTTGAGCCAATAAGCTACCCTTAAGGTTCACTAATAAGCTCTGTATGAGCCTTTGAAGTAATGGTCATACACTGAGTTATCAGTGTGGCTTGTTTTTAAAAGGTCACAAATTGGATCCTAAAAGCTATGCTACAATAAGCTAAAGGCTAGACTAAACCTAGATGTGAAAAGCTCAGGTATTAAGCTATAATTAAGTTGAAACCTAGGGTGTGGGGTCCACTGAAGTAACCACAAATCACCACCAAAGTTGGGTGGGTGAAATGGGATCTGAGTGCAGAGGGCACTGGTTTGCCCTGCAGGGTACTTTCAGCTCTTGCACAAACTTGATTAAAAATCTTAAAAATCAAATAAGCTTTGATTCCTAGAGTTTAAGTGGTAGGTTATAAGCACAAGAAATTTCAAACTCTAAATCAGCTTCCTTAATTCTAGAAAAATCACCCAAGTTTTGAGAAAATCTGAGAGCAACACTTTTGACTTTATGTGAACTTGAGTTAGTTTGACTTATGTGAACTTTGAGCTTAATCTACTTACTGAATATGTTGTAATAAGTTATAATAAGACTTAATTAAGTTATTCTAACAACTTATGAATAAGTATGATGAGTTTTGGACTCAAATTCCACCACAGTTAACTGTGGTGAAGAAGTACTTATGATTTTGACTTTTTACCAATTAAGACTTGGGTATTTTTGTTTTTCTGAGCTACTATTACACTATATGACTAAAAGCAAGCAAAAAGAGCAACTTAAACTACCTTGAACTAAGATGAACAACCTGATCCAAACACACCTTTATACTAGACTGTTTTGAGATTTAAGTAGCTAAGGGCTATAAGAGCTTATCCTACTGATCCAACATGACTTATTATGTTATATTAAATATAATTAAGCACTTAAAAACAGAAATTAACCACAGATACACAAGATTACTTATTATACTAATTTGATTGTGAAACTTTTATATTTTAGCAACTAGAATTTCCAACAAACAAGGTACTAATCTAATGTTATATTATCACTATATAAGACTGAATAAGCATAAAGAAGCTGAAAAAGCAAGCAATAAGCAAGACTACAGTAACAAAGGCAGAATTGAGATTTTTGATGACTTACAAGATTGCTTTCCTGCTCAAACCATGAACCAAGGACACAGAAACTTTTCCTAACATCCACCAATGGATTCTAACCCAGGACCATCCACAATATGCACTACTCCAATTGCTTATCACCAAGAACCAACCAGTTTGACTTTCGTTGACCTTTTTGTATTTTTGATTTTTTATATTACTAAACTGCTTTTAATGGTTTCTAAAAGCTTTAATGAGCTTCTTAGGAGCTTATGTGAGCTTAATAGTCTCTATAACATAACAATAACAAGTACACAGCTTATTGAGATTTTTGATATGAAATTGAAAATTGCACAACCTTATGTAACAACACAAACTTGATTTTTATTAACTAAAAAGATTACTAGTACACTGAGAATGCTTAAACTGAAACTTGAAAGCTTAGATTACACTTGAACTTTGAAAATAAACTAATACGACATACACTTTTAATAATTAAACTAGATACTTGACTCTTCTGCTTTTCTTTCCTTTTATAAGCTTCAATTAGGGTTAGGAACACCTTCTGAGCTTTTCCCACTTCAATCTTGACCCTCTATTCTTCTGCATTGATCATGACCGTTTAAATGAAAAATGGCGCCAAAGTCTTCCAAGTTAACTTGGGGCCAAAGGTCTTCAATTAAGGATTATTGGAGTGTTGTGGAGGTGTCAGGAGGCAAAGGGGAATGTTTTTAGGACAAGTTGGGGTATTATGATGAAAACAGAGGTTTTGGAGTGGTTTGGAGTATGAATTGCATTAAATGGGGTGTGGGTTTGCTGTGAGGTGGAAAGGAGGGGTTAGGGGAGTAGGGGGTGAGGTGGAGAGGTGAGGTGGTGGTGGAATACCACCTGGTTTTGGTGGTTTCAGGCGAAGGTGAGGGAGATGAACAGTGGAGCTGGTTTGGGCGGTTTTGGGTGGTCAAACGGGTCAACGCCTGTTTTATATAATTAAGGGTGGACTGGGCTGAGGTAGGTTGGGCTTGGGAGTGGGCTGTTGGGATAAAAGGGTTAAGGTTTGGATTGGATTGGAATTTTGGGTTTGGGTTTATTAAATAAAAATGGTCCGGTTTGGTTGTGGTATTTATCAAGGACCAATTTTGTAATTTTGGTAAAATAGAGGGACTGAATATGTGATTTTCCCAAAGTAGTTTCAAGTGCTATTTTTGCCAAATATGATAAACCAAGGACCAAATTTATGATTTTTCCATTTAAAAATATCCAGGGACCTTTTCTGTAATTTTTCAAACTCCAGGGACCATTTATGTAAATTTGGATTTTTAAGGGACTGTGGTTGTAATTTCTCAAAATGTTATCATAAGGACCAATTTTATCATTTCAGAATAGTACAAGGTTTATTTTATTAATTTCCCATTTTTAAACCTTAAGGACTAATTTTGACATTTTTGAAACTTGAGGGACTAAAGTTGTCATTTTGTAATTTTTCAACTTTAAAGGACTTGACTTGACAACTTAAGAATCCCTAAGGACCTTTGATGATATTTTTCATGTTTTGATTTACCAGGGACTAGATTTGACAATTTTTGAAACTTGAGGGACTGAAACTGCCAATTATGCAAACTTTGTACGTTTTTCATTTGTTTTTGCATATTTTGTATTTGAAACATATAAAACACACTTCTAAGATATTTTAAGTATTATGATGCATATTTGAGTGTTTTTGTATGTTTTGGCAGTTCAGATTGGTATAAAATGATGAGTATTTAGACACTCATCAGTGAGAATGATGATGAATAGCCGATAAATGACGAGGTAGCTCATATGGCTCAAGACTCAAATGAGGTACATTCCGATTCATCTTATTCTTCTATTAATGATAACACTTTGCAACAACAATACAACAAACTTTGTGAGTTAAGCTTAAAAATCATAAACAAAAACAAATTTTTGAAGACTAAAAAGGAATTTTTAGAAAACGAAGTTTATGAATTAAAAGAAATCGTTAAACGTTTAGAAAAGAGTAAAAATGTTGACACAACTTGCAAATCATGTCAAGAGTTCAAACTTGAGATCGAGAAGCTTAAAATCACACAAGATAATCTTATTAAACAAAACTCAAAGTTTAAGAAGTTTGATAAAAGTATTTGTTGTGCGGATGAAATAATGAAACTCCAAAAATCACCTTTTGATAGAACATGGTTAGGATTCATGAAATCAGGGTCAATAAGTAGTTTTAAGAAACAAGGCGAAAAGGGACAAGAAAATGACAAAACTGCAGCAGTGACCCACGGAAATGACAGAACCAAAAATTTGGTTTCGCCAGTTGAACCCATTGGTTCCGTGGAGACTGCTGCAGAACAGAACACTTCCGTAACTAACCGTAATGAATTTGTTACAGTTACAAAGAAGTCCAACACTAGTTCAACTGAAACTAAACTTAAACCAGCCATTAAAATAGGAGTAGGACTTGCTAAAAATGAATTTTGAACTAGAACTAATCAACCAAGACCTAAAACGCCTATATCCAAACGCCCTTTTCCAAAAAGAAACTACAATACACAACCCTACTTTCAACATAACTGGGGTCAAAACATATCTAAACAACATCAAGTTTCAAACTACATGTCTTGGAACCAATATCCACCCTTTCCCTATATGAATCAAGGTAATGGCATGTTTAACCAAAATGGACCCATGAGATATTGGGGGACCAAATGTTTGAATGCTTGTTATAAAATAGGTTTGCTTAAAAGTGTGTTTGGAACCGGATGAATGGATCAAAGATAGCGGTTGCTCAAGACACATGACGGGAAATAAAAGTCTTTTCTCAACATATCAAGTTTATGACGGAGGTAACGAACTTTTGGTAGCAAGCTTAAAAGTAAAATCATCAGAAAAGGTACTATCTCTCATGACTCTCTATCTATTGATGATGTTGCGCACGTTGACAACTTAGGATTTAATCTTCTTTGTATTAGTCAACTTTGCCGTAAAAAGTATAAAGTCCTTTTTAGTGAAAACGAAAGTAAAATACTAAAAGATGGTATAACAATAGCTAAAGGAGTTCTTAAAAACAACTTATACGTCATGAAAATTGATAAAACATCTAGAGATAAACTTTGTCTTACCTCATTAGATGAATCCTAAACTCTTTGGCATAAACGCTTAGGTCACGCTAATATGAGACTTATTGAATCCCTATCCTCTAAGGAATTTGTTAGAAACCTACCCAAGTTGAAATACGACCAACACTTTTGTGATGCTTTCAAAATTGGTAAACAAGTTCATAGTAGCCATAAGACTAAAAATATGGTGTCTACATCTAGGTGTCTAGAACTTTTGCATATGGATTTGTTCGGTCCATCCGCTATACAAAGTTATGGAGGTAACTTCCACACTTTGGTCATAGTAGATGATTATTCACGGTATACATGGACAAGATTCTTGAAAAGTAAAAATGAAGCTTTCGAACAATTTGAAATTCTTAGTAAGAAAATTCAAAATCAATTAGGAAATTGCATTGTGTCAATTAGAATGGATCACGGTCAGGAATTTGATAATGAAATAGAATTTGGTGAATTTTGTAATAAAAATGGTATAACAAATAACTTCTCGGCTCCTCGCACTCCTCAATCTAATGGTGTAGTAGAACATAAAAACCTGACACTTCAAGAGATGAGTAGAACAATGCTTAACGAACAAAATATTCCACAAAATTTTGGTGTAATGTTGTCGACACATCAACTTATATCTTAAACCGAGTCCTAATTAGACCATTGTTAGATAAAACTCCATATGAATTATATAGAGGTAAAAAGCCAACATTAGGATACTATAAAGTATTTGGGAGTAAATGCTTTATACTAAACACCAAGGATTATCTCACTAAATTTGACCCAAAGTCTTATGAAGGTGTATTCCTTGGATATTCACAAAATAGCAAAGCTTATATTGTTCTAAATAAAGAAAGATTAAGAGTCGACGAATCGTTGAATGTAACATTTGACAAAAGTCCACCTCCCTCTAAGACATCACCTTTGGTAGATGATGACTTAGTTGAAAGTCAAGTTATTAATCAAAATGATTTAGAAAACGACAAGGAAGATGTGCTATTAAATAGAGAAATAGTTAATATTAAAGAGTCTAAAAGTCATCCATTAGATAGTGTCATCGGTAAACTTAACAAAAGAACCTTAAGATCAAAAGCTCAAAATGAAAGTAACTATTTTTGTTTTATATCAACCATTGAATCTAAAAATATAAATGAAACTATAAATGATGAATCTTGGGTAATAGCTATGAAAGAAGAATTGAACCAATTTATTAGAAATGATGTTTGGATACTAGTTCCTCAACCAAAGAATCAAACTATAATTGGAACAAAATAGGTGTTTCGAAATAAAATGGATGAAAACGGAGTTGTGTCTAGAAACAAAGCTAGGCTAGTAGAACAAGGATATAATCAACAAGAAGGTATTGACTATGAAGAAACTTTTGCTCCGGTTGCTAGGCTCGAGTCAATTAGAATCTTACTTGCATATGCATGCGCACATGACTTTAAACTTTTTCAAATGGACGTCAAACGTGCATTCTTAAATGGTTTTATTAATGAAGAAGTTTATGTTGCTCAACCACCGGGCTTTACCGACTTTAAAAAACCTAATCACGTTTACAAACTTAAAAAGGCTTTATACGGACTTAAGCAAGCTCCAAAAGCATGGTATGATCGACTTAAAACCTTCCTAGTTGACCATAAGTATACCATGGGCCTAGTTGACAACACTCTCTTCACTAAGAAGAAAGAATCACACATTATCATAGTTCAAATATATGTTGATGATATTATATTCGGATCAACTTGTCAAGAACTATGCGACGATTTCTCTAAAATCATGCATGACGAGTTTGAGATGACTATGATGCGAGAACTCAAATTTTTCTTAGGACTTCAAATTAAACAATTAGAAGATGGGATATTCTTTAACCAATCTAAATACATAAAAGACATGCTTAAGAAATTTGGTCTAGAAGATTCAAAACCTATCAAAACGCCTATGTCCTCGGAAACCAAAATCACAAAGGATGGGGAAAGTGAATCCATAGATAACACTAAATATAGGGGTATTATTGGTAGTCTACTCTATCTCACGGCTAGTAGACCCGACATTATGTTTAGCGTTTGTCTATGTGCTCGTTTTTAAGAAGATCCCGAAACAATCCATCTTGAAGCCGTAAAAAGAATTTTTAGGATTATGGTATCCCAAAGGAACGGGTGTAGAAACCATAGTGTATACCGACTCGGATCATGCCAGTGACTATGTTGATAGAAAAAGTACAAGTGGTATTTGTACTTTTGTTGGACATTGTCTCACCTCATGGTTCTCCAAGAAGCAAATGGCCCTCACAATCTCAATAACTGAAGCAGAATACGTATCGGCCGGAAAAGCATGTCAACAAGCTCTTTGGATGTAGCAAGCGCTCGTGGACTACGGAATTCTAATTAAAGACATATATATCCTTTGCGACAACAAATGAGCCATCGACCTGAATAAAAATCCAGTCCAACATGCTCGTACAAAACATATAGAAATCCGTCATCATTTCCTTCGTGACAATGTTCAAAAAGGAAACATCTCTATCGAGAAAGTATCCTCCGAAGACAACATTGCCGATATTCTTACAAAACCCCTTAAACATGAACCATTTAATATTCTTAGACTAGGACTAGGACTTATGGAACCTACTTCATAGATTTAAACGTTAGAGAAAATCGTTGAAATTCAAAACAAACAATCCTTGTTTATACTCGTGTAGAACTGGCGGAACCTAGACACACAAAGGGCGGATCCCTCTGTTTGGTTCCGTCCAGTCTGTCAGACGCCTGCACAGGTACTCTTTTTATATATTAAACCATAAAGTCCCATACTCTACACCAATCACCAAAAACAATTACTATTCACTTCCATACCCATTCTCACACAAAAATTAGGGTTCTAACTCAGCTACTCTTCATTCCTATCATCATTGTAAGTATTCTAAACACAATTACTCTCCTGATCTGTGTCTAGGAAATTCTATTTATGGACAAAAACTAAAAACTTGGGGTTATGCATCAACTTAGGAAATCATGAAGTGCATTTGTCATAAACAAAACTAATTATGTTTTCCATTAGTTAGGAATTGTATCTTGTAAGACATTATCACATTATACCAAACACCCCATGTCAAAATTTTGAAAAACCTTCTCACATTTAGGAAAAATATTTTTTCATTGATAATACAAAATAAAAACGTTATGTTTAAAACATCACTTGCATTATGTCTCTTGAATGCTAAAGGGAATACATAACTAATATGTATTTTTGGGTACATTCAACCGTAGCTACATTGAACTAGGAGCATTTGAGTTATCTCAAAATTTACAGAAAATTTGCATAAGTAAAACCATTTTAAGCATTAAAATGAGTCGAGATAACCACAACTCTATATTGTTTTCATATAGACACATACTAGAATTTTGTCACTTAAACCATTATTTACATTAACTAAGATGTGAAAACTATGTTTCTAGGTTCATCATGCCTCCTGCAACCTTATATGACCACAAAGACACCACCAAATACCTACCCAAACACCATAAGACCAAAGGGCTAACCACGGCACAAGTAGAAATCTATAACAACCTTGAGAAGCATTATGTCCATGAGGGTAGAACTATAGACCCTACTTTCCTTTCCGAAACTAACATTAGGGAAGAACTCTCTCTTATCAACTTTGATTGTCTCTTAGATATAGATGAACCAATTTGTCCTCGTTTCATCCTAGAGTTCTATGCTTCCGTGACCCTTAGCACGGATGATGAAGGTCTCATGTCATTAAACTTTTCAATCAACCAAAATGACTTTTAAATCACCTTAGATCAATTTGCTCAAGTGCTCCATATTCCAAATAGGGGCACATGTCTTTATACCGATAAATGACCACATTAAACTCTTGACTCAATCCATGACCGTATTCATCCTTATGACACCCCTCTAGTGAGCAAGGAAGTTATTCGTGAGCACCTATTTGTTAGGACCTCTCATACTAGGAGAACCCGATCGGGAGAGGAAGTTGCAAAAGACCCGTTTGGAATGGAGCTTAATGAGTTGAGACCACAATTTTTGAAATGGGAGAAGATCAATAGGGCCAATGTCATTAGCACCTTAGGAAATAGGGACCATATCAACACTTGTCTCTCCTACATGCTCTATAGTGTATCCACCCGCCAAACTTTCAACTTAACTTACTTCATTGCCAAAAGGATGGCAAATATCTCAGTTCAAGGTACCACCGAGGCACCGCTCTTCCTTATGGGATGCTCCTCACTCGTCTCTTTAGGTTTTGTGAACCCATTCCTCTAAGTCTTGGAGGTCGTCGCCTAGATTATCCTCTTATTCCACAAACCTTTGTGCCATTAAGTGATGAGAGAGTTTATAAATCCAAAGGTAAATGTCCTCACCCTCCTACCTCATCATCATCATCATCATCATCATGCATGAGTGAGGACGATAATCTACCCAACTCTAGGCTCCCACCTCTTGAATACCTCTCACAACTTCCATCAATACCGAATGAGTCGGAGGAGTTCAAGCAAACCAAAGGAATGTGAAATACTTCGCAAGGTACCTTGGGAAGATGTAAAAGAAGATTAACAAGAAGTGAGAAAGTTAAGAGGGTGTTTGGCACAAGGGTGCATTTGAACTATTTGGTCGTTGAAACAATGTTATTTTATGATTTTAAGATGTTGTAGGATGACACTATGTCTGTGGATTATATGTGCACTAACAATATTTGCAGGGGATAACTTTTTACTGCTATGCTATTTTCCATTTTTTGCTTAAAATATGAAAGCTAGGACCGCTCTCGTAAACTCTATCGGTAAGCATGTTTTTACCTGCATTTTTTGTATCTTCTACCTACAAATAATTGATTACTTAAGTTTAAAAAAAAATTGGAATTCGGAAAAAGCACGTAGCCGTGTATAGTGTTCTGTCTCAAATTTGAGGCTCCACGGAACCGACGGAACCCTTCTTTTGGTTCCGCCCATTCAAAATTTTGGTGCTGCCAAAATTATCCAACGGAAACGGCGGAATCAAAAATTTGGTTCCGCCCTTGTTGTTGTTTGGTTCCTCCAGCCTTACAGAAAACTTTTAATCTTTGAATTTTTTGAATTTTTCTAGTAATCCTTAGGTTCCAAACTTGCTTCCTACATGATTGTTAGTATTTATCACTAATTCTAGAGCCCTCTTAGCACACTTTCAACAATAGGACCATCATTCCCACCAAAATTTCAAATTTGGCTAAACTAACCCAAGGAACCTTCCTGTTACAAGGAACGAACCTTTCATTTGGCTCCTCCAAATCCGTGAAACATCCTGACAAATTGCATCTTCCACGATCACATTGCATTTACTACTTAACTTAGTCTTTCACTCCATCCAACTCCATTGGATTGACTTCCAATGATTTGACAAATTCTTGGAAGTCTTCCAAATGATTAGGAACCTCCAAATGTGTATGGAACAACATCAAATCTAAACACTCCTTTCCATAACATGTTCTTCCTATAAATTGACCAACTTTCATACTTCCAATTCACACCATCACCATCACTTCTCTTAACCTTATAATTCTAGCTCACTGATGAGTATGTAAATACTCATCATTTTTAGTCAAATCTGAACTGCGAAACGATTAAAAACACTCAAAAATGCACCAAAATGTGAAGAAAATTCCAAAGATCGCGTTTTATATATTTCTAATGCAAAACGAGTGAAAACAAACGAAAAACGAACAAAATTTGCATATTCGGCAGTTTCAGTCCCCCAACTTTCAAAGTTTTACAAAATGAGTCCCTGAGCATTTATTTCAAAGAAAAGTCAACCCAGGACCTTTAAAAGTCAAAACTTATCAAATTTGGTCCTTGGGTGAAAAGTTTGAGAAAATTACATGTTTGGTCCCTGTACTTTGCAATTTGGCAATTATAGTCCCTGAGTTTTCAAAAATTGAAAAATAAATTAAATAAGGGCTTATGGAATTGTGATATGGCATGAATAGTCCTTGTGATACTTTTGGAAAAGTGCAATTTCAGTCCCTAAACTTTGGATGAATTGCAAAGTTGGTCCTTGTTGACTAAACATTACACACCAAACGGATCCCATGTTATTTATAAACCAACTGAAAACCAAACACAAGCCCACCTTATTACTCCATCATGCCTCACCCAAACACTAACCCAATCCACATCCTTATACTACCCTTGGCCCAATTTAACCCCAAGCCCAAAACCTAAAACAAATGCAAAACCTATCCCTAATAAAATACGCCCTTTTCACGTTTTAATATTAACGCACCCCACAACCAGTCAAACACCTCTCCGGCTTCTTCCCTGACTCCCCCATTAACCGCTAAACAAATCACCATTCCCCCCCCCCCCAAACCTTCACGTGATACTACTCCATCCACATCAAAAGTGTTCCCCAAGAAGTAGTCACGGGATACATAGCCAGGTCACCCATCCACAATAATTTGGGCACCAATACAAGAATCAAGGGATGATATCTCTTTGCTTTAATCCAATGGCTGAGGCTCACTGAAGAAACAGACAACAAGCACAAGAAGAAGTGAAACCCTAGTTTTTAACTTAGTATAAAAAGGTGTAATGTAAGCCAATGTTTGGCAGCCAGTCAATTAGGTTTTAGTGAGTTTTTTTAATAAGGTTTTGAGTAGTAGTCATGAAGTAGGTTTTTGTTTTTTTTTTTTATTTTAGTCTTGTTAAAGAAAAAACTCGTGTACTCTTTATTTTAAAATTAATGCAATTTTCAGTTATCTTTTTAGTTCTTTTGTTCTTACAAAGTTTGTATAACTGTTTTTTTTACTGCTTACCCGTTTCCTGCTTATTACAATCGTTGTTTTTCTAATTCAATTAAACTTATTTAGTGTATACATAGCTTTGTGTATGAATTTTCTTTTCAATATAGTTGTCTAAAGAATTGTTCTCAGCAAAATACCAACTAGCAGCCCCATAAGAGTGTGTTTGGAACAAGGGGAGTTTGAAGCCAATAACAGCTTGTGCTCCCATTTTCAGATTTCAATAGGCTTAGTCGTACTAGTATAAGTGGTTTTCAAGTAAGTTTTCACAATTCTAATCAACTTTCAAGTTTATTAAGTAGTTTCAAAAAAAAAACTTCCTTAACTTACTGCTCTTAAATGATGGTCAGTAGTTAGAAACAAGTTTATTCCTTTTAGACATAACTTTTGGTTCAAAATAGTTACCAATGGTTTTTGCAAGTCGGCCTAATCTGTAGTTAACCTATTGTGGTCAAAGCTTCACCATTTTGACCCTTTGTAACTCAACTGTGCATCAGTTCATATGCACCCTTTTGATTTCAAATTCAGCATGGTTCGAACAGATTTAAGACTGGATTTTTGTTTGTAGTTTGTAGTAGAGCATCCATTAGTTGTAGATTATCTAGGCTTGTTATAGCTCTTTGGTATCTCATTTTATTAACTGTTATTACACCTTTGTACCCATTTAGCCTGCTGCTACAGCCCTTTTTATGATCAAATTTAGACAAGTTCAGAAATAAATTAATGCTTGATTTTAGTTTACAATAAGTTTGTAGTATAGATTTTATCAACTCTAGCTTATTTCAGTTTTTCTTGCTTATTTTTTTAGCTTAAAACATAGCCTGCAAAACAGCCCCTAGGCCTGCTACAGTCCTAATCAGCCCCCCTTTGATCCATGTTTTAAGTAGGTTTAAGATAGAATTTAGATTGGAAGTTTGTTTTACATGTTATTAGTAGTATAGGGTCTAGGATTTTAGGATTAGTTTGTACTTTCCAGCTTATTTACTTGCTATTTGACCCATTTTCATGCCACTCATTCAGCAGCCTAGGAGTCCCAAACACCCTCAAAGGTCTATTTTTAATTTACTCATCTTTAGTAGTCATGCCTTGAAAATTGATATGAGTGATCTGTGCCAGCTAGTGTATTAGAGAGTATTTTTGTTTGATTTTTATAAAAAAGATTTTAGTAGCTTATTAGGCCCCAAAGTGACCCCCTCAGCCACTGTTCTTTTATTGTCGCTAATAGTTAGGATTAGGATTTGTTAGGTTTGTGCTTATTTATGCTTTAGAATTGCTTATCTCTATCACTTTAGAGCTTTTTAAGTTTTTCTTAGTATGCCTTTATGCTTGTTTTCCCACAGTGTAGCTTATGAATAGCTCTTAGTTAGCTTTTACGTCCTTTTAATTCCCTTTCATAAGTTTTTTCTTTTCTGCTAACTGTTGCTATTTTTGTTAGTTAACTGCTTATATTCTGAGTTTTATAAAGTACAGTAGTTATATAAATTGGTTGTTTTTATGCATTTTATATGTTTGTTTAAAAAGATTTTGAAAAAAAAATATTTTCAAAAAGTGGCTTAGGGTGGGACTTGATCCCTGGTCGACAGGCTCACCACACAGACTCCCTGCCATCTAAACTACAAACCTTTCTTGTTTAGGTTTTCTTTCTTTATTTATTTATAGTAATTTGTTTAAGTAGCTTATTAATTAGTTCAGTTTTAGTAATGCTTATTTCCTGCTTAATTTTTACTGCTTATTCAAATTTTTTATTTTTCCTAGCCTCTTATTAGTATAATCTAATTTCCAAAAAAGTTTCGGATTTTTCTAGATTAGTTTAGTATTTATTTCAATTTAATTTGGTTAAAATAGTAATTAATTCATAATAAAAAGAATTTTTGTTAAAAAATTAATTTTCTTTTTTCTAAAATTTTCTTTTGTCTCGTAGTACGTTAGAAAATTATTCGTAAACCCGTAGGACTTTCGTAGCTAAAAATTCGCATTTTATTTTGCGCACTCGCGTAATTTTCAAGTAACTTTTACGTTTTTAAAATTAGATTACGTTTTAGGTTTCCCCTACTTCCTATTATCATTCCCGTAGATTTTTAGGTAGATCTTTAGTTTTAATTTTCATTTCTTGTTTGTATTCGTGTTCTAGTTTCGTTTATTTTATTCTTCGTAGGATATTTTAACTTCTCGTAATTCAACAATAACAAATAATCTCTCAACCATTCCTTACAAGCATTTTAATTCCGAATCTCACACGATATTGCCCATTCACACCTCGTTGGGACACGACCCAGGTAATCACTTACCCGGTATCACATATATATATTGTATTCACGAGTTTTCACAAGTCTTCCTTTTCCTAAAGGTTGATTAGTGAATTCCACTCACGTCTACCTTGTATATTTTTGATACGCACTCGAAAACGCAATATCACTCACCAAAGTCTTGAAATGACTAAATCCAACACCTCATCTGAATCATCTAGGCCTATTAGGAAAACCGCTAGGATTAGCGTAAAACCATGTTGCTTCAACAAAACCATTCAACTAAGCTCATTATCATCAAGTGATTCATCACTCAACATTTCCTCACCCATCAATGATACAAACTTCCTCAACCTTGCTACTCCAACACCATCTCCAAATCCTTGCAATGCTAACATAATCAACACTCCTCCACCAACTAAAACACCAAATGATCCAACACCACGTTCGGCACCAACTCAACCATCAAAAACTCCATCACCTCAATCACCAAAATTGACACCTATGGAACTTTTCAAAACACCACCAACATCACCACAACCGTTTTTGGAAACTTTAGAAGACCAACCACCTAGATCATCAAGTCCACCACCATTGCCACTTTTTGGCACCATTGCTCAAATGGGAACTCAACAACAACCAAGGTTTCAACCAAGTGAACCATTAGAAGATAAACCTCATCAACCATCATTGATATAGTGGTTAGCTTACAAACATGCTTGACCTTCTATTTTTCCTCAAGATGAAGTTCATTCACAACCACAACCATTGTTGTTCCACCCTATTTACAAAGACATTCATGGTCCTCTTTATGAAGAACCAAGCTTCCACCATCATGATCAAGAACAAGAACCATCTCAAGAGTATTCCCAATACTTTGAGTCCCTATTTCCTTCTTATGAGGAAATACAAGCAACATTATGGACCAAATCTCCAAACACTCATGAAGAACTAAACACTCATTTGGAAAGCCTTTATGCTTTCAAACATATGATTGATTCTCATCTCAACCAAGCCATGGATTTCCAAACCGCAATGTACTCATCTATTGTAGGAAACCAAAACACCTCTCAACCATCCACCTTTGCTCCCGCTACAACCAATGCTCCATCAACCACCAATGATCCACCAACAACAAACCAAGTTCCACAACTACCACCTCTTCACCATGATTGCTCCATGTGCGAAAGAACCGTTCATCTTAGTGAGAGATGCAACATCTTGGTAAATGAACTTCAAGATGAAATGAGGTTTATCCTCAACCACATTTTGGAGCGTCTAAACGCCATATCTCATTCGCCTCAAGCTTATAGCGTCATTAGGAAATCCAAATAATGGTAGAATATCACCTAGGAATCTTTTCTTTTTATAGTTGTAGTTTTCATTATTTATAGTTATTTTTCATTTGTATGACTAGTAGACTTTTTTCAAGTCTTCAAGTTTGAGTTTTTAAGTCAAACTAAAATTTTACTTGAAATATAAATAGTTCTACTTCTATGTTTGGTTGGTCATTCTCATTTGTGTTCATTGTTTATATACTTGGTGCATGTTGTTGTGAGATGATTACTTATTCACTTATAACATTATAAATGCTTGTTGGTACTTTTTACCATCAATCATTCTTGCATCTACAACAACTAACTCTTTTTGTTGGATCAAAATCCATGTATCCTCTCTTAGCACTCCATTTTTGGGGAGTATTGTCCAAGGGGGAGTATATGGCATGAAACATTCCCACTTCGCCACTCTTATTTTTGTTTCGGCAAAAAGGGAGAGATAATATATTCAACCAATTCAACTTTGTTGCATCATTTACATATCATGAAAATCATACTTAAAAGTTGGAATAATCATGTTAAATTTAAATTTTTAAAAGACTCAAAATCTATAATTATCCATTTGCTTAAAAATAAAATTTATGTTTTGTCGTCAACAAAAAGGGGGAGATTGTTAATACAAATATCGCCTAAAAACGTTATTTATATTTTACGATCTTTCTTAGTTTTGTTAACAACAAAAGGTAAAGTTTATTTTTAGCAAATCATAAATATAGTTTAGAAGTCTTTTACTTAACATCACTCAAACTACATTTACATGCTTTTCATAAAGTGATTTCAAATTGTAAAATGGTTAAGTATACTTTAGTATAATTTCATGTGTTAAAAATGTCATAGAAGTATATTTAGTAAGGTTTCTAAAAGAGTGTGTCTTATTAGGATATAAGTAATCAAACACTTTTTAGTAAATCATTCACTTGCTAAACATCTCAAACAAACATTTTTAAGTCTCTACATAAACACTTTTACAAGAATACTTTCTTTTTTAAGTATATCTAAAATTAGAAATAATAGATATACTTACATCATCTCTTGCATCACACATGTCCCTTTAAGGAAACATATGTGTAAGAGACATGTTTTATTTTGTGTAGATTCATACTCAAAGATCTCAAAGTTGACTTTGTGAGATCTTGAGAATACTGAGTTAGATTGTGAAATATTTTGTGCAGGATTATGTCAGACATGCTGGCGGAACCCTCGGGTATAATGGACAGAACCAAAGGATTGGTTCCGCCGTATCCGTGGGTTGGTCTGGAATTTTGCCTATAAATAGCAACCCACTCTTTGTGTTTTTCTCATCACTTACAATCATAACATACTGCATATACTCTCATTTCTCTCTTCTAACTCAGTTCCATTTCATATTTGTGAGTCTTTCTTTGTAGCAAGATGATCATGACTTCACAAGCTTCAAAACAACGTTGCAAGACTTGTTAAGCATAACATAGTGTAAACTTGTAAAGTTTATACATCATTGTATTGTATCCACTTATTGGTTAGTATTTTAGTCCTCAAAATACTTAGTGTATCGGGAGTTGTTGTACCCTTGTAAAAAACTATCGGGAGTGGTTGAACCCTTGTGAAGGAACTCGACATCTAGCTTAGTATCGGAAATAGTGTGTAAGCGACGTGTAAGGTTTTCTCCGCCTGTTAAAGGAGCTTGTTGACTACTGTAATAAACTCTCGAGTTAGATACTCGGGGCGTGGAGTAGGGCAAGGAAAAAGGTTCCTTGTAGCCGAACCACGATAACATTCTTGTTATGGTTTGATAGTTTCTTACTTTTATACTTGCATATTACTATTGCCCTACAACAATTTCCTACCCCACTCTCTCAACTTGGATCAAGTTACAAACCACACTCACTATTGCCCTTGTTGCATCTTCCTTCAAAAACAAATTCTTTACTTGAGTGAAGATATTTCTTGGATTGAATATCTCCTCACTCGTCCTCATCCAATACCACCCTTAACACGATACAACATCGTAAGATCCACCTCTTCTGCTCCATACCCCACTCCATATTCCTCTCCATCTAACAACTAAGCCTTATGCTTATGTTCCCCTTCAAGCAAAATAAAACAATCAACCATGGGTTGCAAGCAAGTCCAAGTGCTCTCTTAGGCAATATAGGACTATGTCTTTTCTTTTGTTTTATTGTAATCAATATGCTTCAAGCATATTGAATGTTGTAATGCTAATCATTTCTATGATGCTTGAATGAATCTATTTTTATTTGCATGCTTGTTATTTTGCATGTATATGTGTCTTGTTCTCTTCGAATATTTTTGTAGCCAAGATTTCCATAGCTCGTTCCCTTGGTGCTCTCAAATGAGGGGGAGCATACATCAAGGGGGAGCATTCTACCCGTTTAAACTTCTTTCACGAAGCTTACTCGGCTTAACCTTTTTGATTTTACAAAAAGGGGGAGAAGAGAAATGTAAACTCTATAATACTTTTCTAAAAACAAGTTTTAGATCTATTGAGTTTAAGGTTTTGTAATAATCAAAAAGGGGGAGATTGTTGACATAAATAATGCTTAAAAACATTATTAACATATTATCAATATCTCTATGTTTTGATTATTACAAAATATAAACTCATAGAACAAAAACTAGTGACATAAACAAGTATTTAGTGATTAACATTCTCTTTACATCCAAATCACTTAAGGTATGAATAAACAAAGTGTTTAGTGCAATTTATGATCAAAGGAAAACTTAATTAAGTATTACAAAGTTTATTTAATTATATAAACATATTATATATTTTTGAAAAACACTTTTGGTAATAAAGAAAAATATTTTATTTATACTAAATATATGAATTCAAATTTTTAACCAAAATCAGTTAGTTTTTCACCAAATAAACTTCCCCCACTAAAAAACAAAAAATCTGGCCGTTACAGCTGGGCGGCCCCCTTAATTATAAAGGGTGGTCCCCTTAATTTTAAGGGGGGCGGCCTTGATTTAAGGGGACCGGCCACACTCCTCTGTCAGAATCTGTTGCCTATAAATACCACCTTAAATCTGGAATTTTTCTCACCTTTTGCACTCCTAAACTTTCTGTTCTAGATCTCCAATTCCAATCTCTTAATCCTTTGATCATACATTCTTAAATCTTTGTTTCAAAGTATTCCAAACATCATCCTATCAAGTGCAAGAGAAGAATACTTCTATCCCTCAATACAAGAAGTATTACAACTTGTTGTGATCTCCACATCTAAGTTGTTAGAGCATCATCATTGTATTTATCTCATTGTGTGATTAGTTGTGAATATTTGTTAGAAGGTAGTTTACATATATATATATATATATATATATATATATATATATATATATATATAGTGTGATTGGTTAGTAGTTAGTTGTGAAGAAGATTGGTGTGTAGAAGATAGTTGTGAAGAAGATTGGTGTGTAGAATATAGGTGTGAAGAAGATTGGTGTGTAGAAGATAGGTGTGAAGAAGTGGTGTGATTAAGTAGTGAATAGGTGTGAAATAGTTGTGTAGAAGGTGTGAATAAGTTGTGACGAAGTTGTGGTGTGTAAATTGGTGTGTAAGGTTTTCTCCGCCATAAGGGAGCTTGTTGACATAGTGAAGAAAACTCTCGAGTTAGGTGCTCGGGGAGTGGAGTAGGGCAAGGAAGGTGACCTTGTAGCCGAACCACTATAAATCTCTTGTCTCGCGGTTCGATCTTTCCAACTCTCATCTATTTCTTTACTTACATTATTATTGATTTATCGTACATATTTAGTGTTGTTCATATTGTGCATGACTTGATTTCATATAGCATCGAATCTACATTTTTGAAAACAAATAAAACTTTCAAACAATCTTTTATAACAAATTAAAAAGACGTAAAACTATTCAACCCCCCCCCCTCTAGTTTTCCACAATTTGTATCAAGAGCCACGTCTAGCAAGATTTTTTAAAATATATTGTATTTTAAAACTTATAACGATCTATGGAATCTTTAAAATATTTAGAAGGGCAATCTATGCAAAGACCACCACTATTTGAAAGTAATGGATTTTTATATTGGAAAAATAGATTCGAAACTTATGTGAAATCAAAAGATCTTGATCTTTGGCATATTATTACCTTTGGTGATTTTCCCCCTATTCAATATAATTTTGAAACTAAAATGGATGAAATTGTATCTTTTGAAAAACAAAATGATGATTTGAAAAGGAAACTAGCAAAAAATAATGAGGCTAAAATGGTCATTTATAATGCGTTACCACGCAAAGAATATGAAAGAATTTTTATGTGTAAAACCGCAAAAGAAATTTGGGATTCTTTACTAATTACTCACCAAGGTAATAGTCAAGTTAAAGATAATAAAATAGATCTTCTTGTACAACAATATGAACAATTTACGATTCCGGAAGAGGAATCAATTGATAATGCTTTTGGCTAAATTTAACACTATTATCACAAGTTTAAAAGCACTTGATGAGACACTTTCTAGTAAAAATTGTGTTAGGAAATTTCTTAGGGCATTGCATCCGAAATGGCGAGCTAAGGTCACGGCAATTGAAGAATCAAAGAACTTGATGACGTTATCACTAGATGAACTTATTGGCAACTTGAAGGTCCATGAAGAAATTATAAGAAGAGATTCGGAAACGGTCAAGGTCAAGAAAGAACAAACCAAATCCATTGCTCTAAAAGCGAAAAAGGAACCTAGTGATGATGATGATTCAAGTGACGAAAGTGAAGACGAAGAATATGCAATGGCCGTAAGAGAATTCAAGAAATTCTTCAAGAGACGAGGAAGATTCACTAGCTCATCACGAGACGAAAGAAAACCGTTCCAAAGAAATAGAAGTGACAACTACGGGAAAAGAAAGTGCTTTAGATGTGGAAGTCCAAATCATCTCATTGGCGAATGTCTAAAGCCGCCGGGTTACGAAAATCAAGGCGCATTTATTAGTGGAACATGGAGTGATAGATAATTTAACATATAACTTGCTTAGTATAGGACAAATATGTGATAATAAATGTAGAGTCACTTTTACCGAAGAGGATAGCGAAATAGTTAAGAATGGAAAAATTATAGGTAGAGGAATTAGGAAAGGAGGCATATATGTTATGAAACTAGGAAACAAGCCTGAGGATAGGATATGCCTAACGACCCTAGATGAAAACTCCACATTGTGGCATAGGAGATTAGGACATGCTAACATGCAACAAATACAATCTTTGGCCTCTAAGGAACTAGTTACAAATTTGCCTAATCTAAAATATGACAAGCATTTTTGTGATGCATGTAAAATTGGAAAACAAGTTCATGCTAGTCACAAAGCTAAGAATATAGTATCCACTACTAGGTGCCTAGAATTATTACATATGGATCTTTTTGGTCCATCCACTGTGCGGACCTATGGAGGAAACAAATATACCTTAGTAAGAGTAGATGACTACTCACGATACACGTGGACTAGGTTTTTAAGTGACAAGACCCAAGCCTTTGAAAAATTCAAAATATTTAGTAAAATGATTCAAAATAAATTAGGATGCACAATAGTAGCCATGAGGACGGACCATGGTAGGGAATTTGACAATGAAGTACAATTCGGAAAATATTGTGATTTAAATGGAATATCTCACAATTTCTCCGCTCCTCGTACTCCTCAATCAAATGGCGTAGTAGAAAGAAAAAATAGGTCACTACAAGAAATGAGTAGAACAATGTTAAATGAACAATCCATCCCACAAAAATTTTGGTGTCACGCCGTAGATACTTCAACATATATTATTAATAGGGTATCAATTAGGAGAATTCTAGGAAAAACTCCTTATGAGTTACTAAGAGGTAGAAAACCAAACTTAAGCTACTTTAGGGTATTTGGAAGTAAATGTTATATTCTAAACACTAAGGACTACCTCACTAAGTTTAATCCAAGATCGTATGAAGGAATATTTTTAGGATACTCACAAAATAGTAAAGCGTATATAATACTTAACAAACACTCCATGAAAGTAGAAGAATCACTAAATGTAATATTTGATGAAACACCACCACCTCCTAAAACTTTACCTTTAGAAGATGATGACTTAGTCGAAGAAGAAGCTATTGAGGTTAGTAAAACAAAACCCATAGGCAATGATAATGAAAACATTAACTTAGGAAATAACGAAATTGTAAATGTTAAAGAATCTAGATCACATCCACTAGATAATATAATAGGACATCTTAACCAAAGAACCCTTAGGTCACAAGCTCAAGATAAAAATAATTTCTTTTGTTTCCTCTCAGCAATAGAACCTAAGAATATTAATGAGGCTTTAGAAGATGAAAGTTGGGTTATAGCTATGCAAGAAGAATTAAATCAATTTAAGGCAAATGACGTTTGGGAATTAGTCCCAAATCCAATGAATATGACCATCATAGGAACTAAATGGGTATATAGGAATAAATTAGATGAAAATGGAATAGTTACTAGGAATAAAGCTAGGTTAGTTGCCCAAGGTTATAATCAACAAGAAGGAATTGATTATGACGAAACTTATGCCCCCGTAGCTAGACTAGAATCTATTAGGATACTACTTGCATACGCATGCGCCCTAGATTTTAAGTTATTCCAAATGGACGTGAAAAGTGCATTCCTTAACGGTTTTATCAATGAGGAGGTATATGTGGCACAACCTCCAGGATTCATTGACTTCGCAAAACCTGATTATGTTTATAAGTTAAAGAAAGCTTTGTATGGACTCAAACAAGCTCCCAAAGCTTGGTATGATCGATTAAAAGCTTTCGTTATTAAACATGATTATTCCATGGGAATGGTAGATAACACTCTTTTCACTAAAAGAAAAGGCCCAAATCTCATCATTGTTCAAATATATGTTGATGACATTATATTTGGATCGACTTGTCAAGACATGTGTGATGAATTTGCCAAAATCATGCATGATGAGTTTGAGATGAGTATGATGGGTGAACTTAACTTCTTCCTAGGATTACAAATAAAACAATTAGAAGATGTAATATTCTTTAACCAATCTAAGTACATTACGGAAATGCTTAAGAAATTTGGCCTAGAAGACTCAAAACCCATGAAAACTCCCATGTCTACGGAAGTAAAACTCACAAAGGATGATGAAGGTGAGTCCGTAGATAACACCAAGTATAGAGGAATGATAGGTAGTTTACTGTACTTGACGGCAAGTAGACCCGATATCATGTTTAGTGTCTGCCTTTATGCCCGTTTTCAAGAGGATCCCAAAACCTCTCACCTAGAAGCGGTTAAGCGTATCTTCCGATATATTAAAGGCACTATACACTTAGGATTATGGTATCCTAAGGGATCCGGCATAGAAACCATCGTCTATGCGGATTCGGATCATGCGGGAGACTACGTAGATAGAAAAAGCACTAGCGGTATTTGCACGTTTATAGGATGTTGTCTAACATCTTGGTTTTCGAATAAGCAAACCGCTCTTGCTATTTCTACCACCGAAGCCGAATATGTAAGCGCTGGAAAGGCATGTCAACAAGCACTGTGGATGAAACAAGCTCTTATAGACTATGGCATTAGGTTAGAAAACGTTCCCATTATGTGTGATAACAAAGGTGCGATAGATTTAAGTAAAAATCCGGTGCAACACTCTAGGACTAAACATATTGAAATACGCCACCACTTTCTTAGGGATAATGTACAAAAAGGGAACATATCTATAGAAAAAGTTGCATCGGAAGATAACATTGCAGATATATTCACTAAACCCCTTAAGCGTGAATTATTCAATCACTTGCGTCTAGGATTAGGAATGATGGAACAAGTTGACTAAATTCTATTGCATTTAAAAAAAAATTTGTTGTTTTGCATAAGATTTACTTTTCTTCCGATTCTCCATTTCTGAGTCTAGGAATCTATTTCGCACAAAATTGAAGATTGGGAAATGCTATTTTCTTCGCATATACTCTTTTGTAAAACCCAATCAAATTTTTTAAAATTATTCTCACATCTAGGAATTACATGAACATCATTTTTCTTGCATTGTTGACTAATGCTAACAACATTTTTCTACCAAAATCATGCATAAACTCTCACATAAATCGTCAAGGTATATAATCTAATATATATCTTTGACATTCATGATCGAACAAAAATCGAATCAAGGAGATTTTGGATTGTTTCTTAAGAATTTTTTTTTCTTTTAGAAGTCGAAACAATCACAACTCCACATTTGTTGCATATAGGCACACACTAGGACAAAATCACTCATAACATTGTCATCTTGTTTCATCACTTGATTTTTGACTCACTAGTTGCCTTTGCCTTTGATCTAAGATAGTTGCCTTAAGAAGTTTAAGTGCTCTTGCCTTCTCTTTTAGCTTATTATGTGTTGCTTATTTGCTCTTTTGCTTAAGTGTTTTTGCATGCATGCTATATCTTGATTAGATTAGATGCTATATTGCCTAAAGGAATTGAACTTGTTTGAATCCAAATCCAAAAACACAACCTTTCTGCAAATTTTCTGCCAAAAACCCTTTTCTGGCAATCTGGGAACCATCAGATGGGCGGCCCCCTTAATTATGTAAGGCGGCCCCCTTAATTTTAAGGGGACCGCCCCCTAATTAAGGGGACCGGCCATCTGCTGGATGGATTTACAGAATCTTTTCTGCTTTTTAGCCCATTTCAACCTACATTTCCCATTTTTCACCAACATATTTTGTCCTAATCTCCCAAACAAACTTCATCCATCCATAAACACACAAATCTTACACTATAAATATCCCCAATCTTCTACACTCTCCATTCATCCCTTTATGAATTCTCCAAACAAACCAAAACCAAAAGCCTCAAGGCTTGCAAGGATGACGGAAAAACCCGTTTGGCGAAGAAAAAGCCCTCGAAACAAATCCATCATAACCAATGAAGTTGGAAATCACTCAACACCTCCAACCACTTACTTCCCAAACTTTACACCAAATTCACAAGGACATTCATTTGATCCTCTTTACAAACCATACAACATTGGCCAAACATCTTCCTTCATGCCAAACCACTCATCTCATCCTCCAACCATTTATAATGATCCATACAAGTTTGATCAACCATACAACTACAATTCCAACTACACAAACTCAATTCATCCATATCAACACAAAGACTCTCTCCGCATTGCCACGGAAAAGCAAAAGTTCCGTGATGAAATATCCCAAATCAATGATCTTAGTGATCTCAATGCCATGCATCTTGCACAATGCAACAAAGGGCAACTACCATCATCACCCTACAACAATTGCCTACCCCACTCTCTCAACTTGGATCAAGTTACAAACCACGCTCACTATTGCCCTTGTTGCATCTTCCTTCAAAAACAAATTCTTTACTTGAGTGAAGATATTTCTTGGATTGAATATCTCCTCACTCGTCCTCATCCAATACCACCCTTAACACGATACAACATCGTAAGATCCACCTCTTCCGCTCCATACCCCACTCCATATTCCTCTCCATCTAACAACTAAGCTTTATGCTTATGTTCTCCTTCAAGCAAAATAAAACAATCAACCATGGGTTGCAAGAAGTCCAAGTGCTCTATTAGGCAATATAGGACTATGTCTTTTCTTTTGTTTTATTGTAATCAATATGCTTCAAGCATATTAAATGTTGTAATGCTAATCATTTCTATGATGCTTGAATGAATCTATTTTTATTTGCGTGATTGTTATTTTGCATATATATGTGTCTTGTTCTCTTCAAATATTTTTGTAGCCAAGATTTCCATAGCTCGTTCCCTTGGTGCTCTCAAATGAAGGGGAGCATACATCAAGGGGGAGCATTCTACCCGTTTAAACTTCTTTCACGAATCTTACTCGGCTTAACCTTTTTGATTTTACAAAAAGGGGGAGAAGAGAAATGTAAACTCTATAATACTTGTCTAAAAACATGTTTTAGATCTATCGAGTTTAAGGTTTTGTAATAATCAAAAAGGGGGAGATTGTTGACATAAATAATGCTTAAAAACATTATTAACATATTATCAATATCTCTATGTTTTGATTATTACAAAAGATAAACTCATAGAACAAAAACTTGTGACATAAACAAGTATTTAGTTATTAGCATTCTCTTTACATCCAAATCACTTAAGGTATGAATAAACAAAGTGTTTAATTATATAAACATATTATATATTTTTGAAAAACACTTTTGGTAATAAAGAAAAATGTTTTATTCATACTAAATATATGAATTCAAATTTTTAACTAAAATCAGTTAGTTTTTCACCAAATAAACTTTCCCCACTAAAAAACAAAAAATTTGGCCGTTACAGCTGGGCGGCCCCCTTAATTATAAAGGGCGGTCCCCTTAATTTACATATTATATAAACATATTATATATTTTTGAAAAACACTTTTGGTAATAAAGAAAAATGTTTTATTTATACTAAATATATGAATTCAAATTTTTAACCAAAATCAGTTAGTTTTTCACCAAATAAACTTTCTTCAATAAAAAACAAAAAATCTGGCCGTTACAGCTGGGCGGCCCCCTTAATTATAAAGGGCGGTCCCCTTAATTTTAAGGGGGCCGGCCTTGATTTAAGGGGACCGCCCACGCTCCTCTGTCAGAATCTGTTGCCTATAAATACCACCTTAAATCTGGAATTTTTCTCACCTTTTGCACTCCTAAACTTTCTGTTCTAGATCTCCATTTCCAATCTCTTAATCATTTGATCATACATTCTTAAATCTTTGTTTCAAAGTGATCCAAACATCATCCTATCAAGTGCAAGAGAAGAATACTTCTATCCCTCAAGACAAGAAGTATTACAACTTGTTGTGATCTCCACATCTAAGTTGTTAGAGCATCATCATTATATTTATCTCATTGTGTGATTAGTTGTGAATATTTGTTAGAAGATAGTTTAGTTAGATATATATATATATATATATATATATATATATATATATATATATATATATATATATATATATATATATATATATATATATAGTGTGATTGGTTAGTAGTTAGTTGTGAAGAAGATTGGTGTGTAGAAGATAGTTGTGAAGAAGATTGGTGTGTAGAAGATAGGTGTGAAGAAGTGGTGTGATTAAGTAGTGAATATGTGTGAAATAGTTGTGTAGAATGTGTGAATAAGTTGTGACGATGTTATGGTGTGTAAATTGGTGTGTAAGGTTTTCTCCGCCATAAGGGAGCTTGTTGACATAGTGAAGAAAACTCTCGAGTTAGGTGCTCGGGGAGTGGGGTAGGGCAAGGAAGGTGACCTTGTAGCCGAACCACTATAAATCTCTTGTCTCGCAGTTCAATCTTTCCAACTCTCATCTATTTCTTTACTTACATTATTATTGATTTATCGTACATATTTAGTGTTGTTCATATTGTGCATGACTTGATTTCATATAGCATCGAATCTACATTTTTGAAAACAAAAAAAAACTTTCAAACAATCTTTTATAACAAATTAAAAAGACGTAAAACTATTCAACCCCCCCCCCTTCTAGTTTTCCACAATGTCCACTATGATTAACAATATTGTGAATATCTTCATCTTTTATAAACCTTTTTAAACTAGCATAGTGGACAACTTAGGTCAAAGATTAATTGAAAAGCCCTTATTCAAACATGTAAATTGCTTTTTAGAAATATTCTATTATCGATTTAACGAACTCCATATTTCTTCATAATATACAAGTTCATTTCTTTAACGTTTTACCAATTCATCCAGCTATTAGGTTGTTTGATCATGCACATCTTCACAAATTCTGAACATATATTTATTTAACTCTTTGAGTATATAACACCCCTTATTTTAATTTTTTTAGCCCCCAAGCAGAAGCCACACACTTATTTGCCTACTACCCACTGAACTTTTTTTCCCCATATTTATTTTAATTTTTTCTAGAAAATATTATCAAAAACGGCATTGTTAACCCCCCCCCCCCCCCCCCCCCCATTTTTTTACCTTCCTTAAAATTAGGAAATCCTTTCTAAGAGAATTTCAATGGTTGAAACTGAGACTATAAAGAAAAAGTGAATTGAAATATTTGTGTTGTTTCACTCACACACACTTTAAGTGAAATTAAATTGCGTGCAAGTGAAAGTTTCAAAAATAAATGACATATCTTTGAAATGTAGGGAAAAAGAAGTTGAATTAATTAGCTTCTGACGTCTTTTATTTCTGGTGAATATAAAAAATAAGAAAAGAGCAAGCATGCAATGGAAAGATCTTTGAAGGAGGGATTAGATTTTTCAAGTTTTTTCTTTTGCGACGGCAAAGAAAACTGAGAGATTGATTTTTTAAAAGAGAGAAATGTGTTTTTTTCTAGGAGAGAAAATAGAAAGAAATAAGGGATTCGTTCTATACATTCATTATTCATTTTTGTCTTCATGACCACTCGTATTTTTTTTTTTTTAATGTGGAAGAGATTATGAGGGCTTATGGTCAACTAGTGTAGGGTTAGGATCGTTATCCGGTGACAAAAACACAATTCAAAAATATATTACTTTGCTATTTTTAGGTGGCATCATTTTTACATGAGCTTTAGGTTCAACTTACTAAAAATTAATTATCCTCCGGTCATCGATTACTTGCTTGTGTCGCAATTTCATGAAAATCTAGAATTTTACTTCAAATGTACCGAATAACATTTCTTCATAAAAGTTTCATAACAACAACGAGCGGAAGCGTTAAATACTTGAAATGCGTGTGTTAACC
Organism: Artemisia argyi; assembly: GCA_030686995.1. NCBI lineage: Eukaryota > Viridiplantae > Streptophyta > Magnoliopsida > Asterales > Asteraceae > Artemisia > Artemisia argyi. The sequence goes on from CM060709.1 coordinate 111,451,119, forward strand.
CAAACACCCCTTTTTTACTCATAAACTCATGACTAGTTCATAACATATTATTTGACACTAAAACTTAACGAAATCTATTCTGGACTTGTAAGACTTTTAAATACAATAACTTTGAGGCGTATACAAGCTGATAAATAACTTTGAGAATATTTTCACCAAAATAATTTGCAAAGTCTGCAAACTACGGTATTTCCTCTTCATCAATTTTATCGATGGTCATAAGAGTTTCATCGGGAAAATAATCATCAATTTCGTCTTCCTTTAATTCTTCCAAATTTGGGTTCTCAAGACGAGACAAATGATCGGCAACAAGATTTTCTTCTCCTTTCTCATCTTTTATTTCAATATCGAATTCTTGAAGTAGTAAAATCCAGCAAAAAAGACGCGGTTTTGCATCTTGTTTAGCAAATAGATATTTGAGTGTTGAGTGATCGGTGAAAACAACTATTTTGGAAAGCACGAGATAAGATCTGAATTTGTCAAAAGCAAAAACTACGGTTAATAATTCTTTCTCTGTAACCGTATAATTTTGTTGGGCATTGTTAAGTGTTTTGCTAGCAAAGTATATAGGACGAAAATGTTTTCCTTCACGTTGTCCTAAAACAGCTCCAACAGAAAAATTGCTTGTGTCACACATAAGCTCAAAGGGTAGTGACCAATTAGGTGAAACCATAATCGGAGCACTCGTCAATTGACTCTTTAGTGTTTCAAAAGCTTTAATGCAATCTGCATTGAAAACAAAAACAGAATCTTTTTCAAGAAGTTTCATCATAGGACGAGATATTTTTGAAAAATCCTTTATGAAACGACGGTAGAAACCGGCATGTCCTAAAAAACTTCTAACGGCTTTAACGTTAGTTGGAGGTGGTAATTTGGTGATAACATCAATTTTTGCTTTATCAACCTCCATTCCTGAACTTGATATTTTGTATCCCAGCACAATTCCTTCGGTTACCATAAAATGGCATTTTTCCCAATTGAGAACAAGATGTGCAGCTTCACATCTTTCAAGCATTTTGTCTAGATTTGAAAGACAAGCTTCAAAAGAATCTCCAAATACTGAAAAATCATCCATGAAAACTTCCATAGATGTTTCAAGCATATCTTGGAATATAGCAATCATACACCTTTGAAAAGTGGCAGGTGCATTACAAAGACCAAAAGGCATACGCCGATAAGCGTAGGTTCCAAAAGGACATGTGAATGTGGTCTTTTCTTGATCAGAAGGATCAATTGGAATTTGGAAATAACCTGAAAAACCATCGAGGAAACAAAAGTATTTGTTGCCTGCTAATCTTTCAAGCATTTGATCCATGAATGGGAGAGGAAAATGCTCTTTCCTGGTGGCTTTGTTCAATTTTCTATAATCAATACATATTCGCCATCCAGTGACTGTTATAGTAGGAACTAATTCATTCCGTTCGTTGGTCACTACAGTTATTCCTCCTTTCTTGGGAACACAATGAACAGGACTTACCCAAGGACTATCTTCTATGGGGTATATGATTCCAGCGTCAAGAAGTTTAATGATTTATTTCTTGACAACTTCTTTCATGTTGGGATTGAGTCGACGTTGTCTTTTAACAATAGGTTTAGCACCTTCTTTGAAATTGATTTTGTGTTTACAGAAATCAGGACTAATTCCTGGGATATCAGAAGTTTTCCACGCAAAAGCGCGTTTATGCTTCTTAAGTACTTAAATGAGTTTTTCTTTTTCATCAGCTTTGAGCAACGAAGATATGACTACAGGAAGAAGTGGATTCTCCTCCAAGTAAGCATATTCGAGATTATTTGGAAGTGGTTTAAGCTCAAGATCGGTGGGTGGTTCTTGAAGAGATGTCTTGATCCTCATTTGATCATTAATCGTAATTTCTTCGAAATTCTCCTCAACTTCATCATCTTCTTCAAATTTAACTTCCATAAATTCAGCGAACTCTTTATCAAGATTCGTTTCATTTATTTTCTCAGAAGTGGTTGTGAAAGGATCAAAATCATCAAGTAATGCATCCAATTCTTCCTCAGTGACTTCATCGATTACATCAATGTTAAAACTGGTATATGGATATTTCATTGCTTTGTCGATTAGAAAGGTAATTCTATCTTCTCCAACTCCTAGATTGAGTTCTTTACCTTTAACTTTGATTATGGCGTCAACGGTGTTTAGGAAAGGTCTTCCTAAGATTAAAGGTACTTGTCTATCTTCCTCCATTTCTAAGATTACAAAATCCACTGGGAAAACAAATTTACCCACTTGAACAAGCATGTTTTCAGCAACCCTAATAGGATATTGGTATGTATGGTTGGCTAATCGAATACTCATCTTTGTAGGTTTCAAAGTATTGATGGAAAGTTTAGAATACAACGAATAGGGCATCAAATTAATACTTGCATCGAGATCGGCTAAAGCATCGCATGTGATGTTGTTTCCTAACGTGCATGGGATTAAAAAACTTCCGGGATCTCCCAGTTTTGGTGGAACTTTGTTTTCAATAATTGCTGAACATTCTTCATTGAGGAAAGCAGTAGATATTTGCTCTAACTTATTTCTGTTATTAAGAAGTTTTTTCAAAAATTTCCCATATTTGGGCATTCCAGCTAGAACATCAACAAGAGGTATATTGAGTCTAACTTATTTGATCATTTCAACAAACTTCTTAAAACGCTCCTCCTTTTTCTCTTTTCTAAGAGCTTGTGGGTACGGAATTTTTGGAGTGTATGCTTTGATTGGTTGGGTTGTTTCTTGAGTTGGTGTTTTAGGAATATCTTTCTTTTCTGCTTCAGCTTCTTCTTCTTCTTCACTATCATCATCGTCGATGACTTGAGTTTCATTGGGATTGGGTGGTAGATCGTAAGAAAGACCAATTCTTGTGAATACAGCATTGATATGCTCATTTTTGGTTTGTGGTGGACGGTAAGTTATGTCATTTGATCCAGAACGCTTTGGGTTGGATTCGGTATTGCTTGGTAATGTTCTAGGTGTTCGTGAAGAAAATTGATCAGAGAGTCTACCAAATTTTTGTTCAAGATCCTGAATAGAAGCCTGATGATTTTTCTGACCTTGCTCAACTTTGGTTTTGAGATTTAAAAATTGGTTTTTAACAAATTCATTTGTGGATCTTTGAGCAGTCACGAAATCTCGCATCATTTTTTCGAACTCAGATTCTTCTGGTTTTTTGTCAGAATTTGGTGGATTTGGATTGTCTACTCATGGTTGAGAATCGCGGTTGTTATCCCTTTGGCGATCTTGCCAATTTACAGAATTTCTTCCGTAATAATTACCACAAAAACCTCCTCCATGGTATCCTCCTTGAACATAATTGACTTCCCCTTCATTGGATCCAACCATGGGTTGGTCGTCACATTCGGATGAAGTGTGATTACCTCCACAGTTGTTACAACCTTCTCGCATTTCTTTCATTTCTCCTTTGATATCTTTATATTGCGAGTCAATTTTGGAAGTTAAGGCTTCCATTTTCTCCATGAGTTTAAAAGTATCAGAACTTTCGGCAAAAGCAGCGGTTTTTCGTAAAGGTTTGGTTTTTGAATATTTTGACCAATCGAGTTTAAGAAGCACTCGATCTTCGAGCAATTGATATGCCTCATTGGGATTTGGATAATGGTTCCTCATCCTAAACCATGTCCATGACAGCTACGAAGTAAATCTTTCATACGAAGCCAAGCTTCGACAAGAGATTCATTGGGGTTTTGTGTGAAAGCACGGATTTCTCTCATGAGACGATCAAACATGGCAGGTGGAAAGAATCGGCTTACAAAAGCTTGCCTCATCTCCTCCCAAGTATTGATAATTCCTGGGGTTAATTCGTTATACCACACTTTGGCATCTCCGGTGAGTGATGATGGGAAAAGTTTGAGTTTAATGGCGTCGACATTGGTGTCGCCATATCGAAACATGCCGCAAATTTCTATGAATTCGGCAATGTGATTGTGAGGATCGGCCCTCGAACGGCCATCGAATTGACGGTCTTTGATCATAGAAAGATGGTGTCCCTTCACGGTGAAGTTATCTCCAAGGTTAACAGCAACAATAGCAGCTCTAGGAGTGGGTGCTACAGTTCGGTTTGTGGCCCACATGGGTTGGTCATCGGCCATTGGAAATGGTTGATTGGTGAATGGGTTATAAACAACTAAAGCTTCGGAAAGGTTATCAAAAGGTGGGTTTGGTACTCTTGGTACACGGTTGTTTGGTGGAACAAAAGGTGTTCTTCTTCTTTTTGGTCTACGAATCAGACTTTCGGGATTAGAAAGAGGTGTACTAAGCTTTTTAGCAGTGGAACGAGTGTCCATACAATTACCAAAAGAATCAAGGCAATTTCCCAAACAATCAAAGAAAAAGAAAATTTTGAAAAATCAGAAAAAGTAACCGTTCGGTTAGATGAAATACCAAACGGTTAGCTGTCTCGGAAAATAAAAAATCTGAAAAACCAACCGGTTGGTTGAAAAACCGAACAGTTGGATTGAACAATTTGAAATACCGATCGGTTGAAATGGATACCGATCGGTTACTTGGCTCGGATTTTTTTTTTTTTTTAGAAAACGAACAAGAAAAGAAATGGAACTTTAAAACTTACAGAAAACACAATCAAAATCCCCGGCAGCGGCGCCAAAAACTTGATGTGCTAGATGTGTGTACAAGTTTTAAATTTATAAACACGATTACCGGATCTAGAAATAACACATACGAGCAAGTGAACTCGTCCGTTATAGCAAGATTGAGTTGGTAAGTCAGGATCGTTCCCAGGGATTTGTGAGTGAATCTAAGCGTAAGTTTAAAATTAAATCTCTAAATCTAGCGATAATGATTATAAGATAATTCAAATGATTAAAAACTACACTTGCTTAGACTAGTTAACTACTCATAAGAAAAGCATGATTGTGATAACTTCCTTAACATGTTGGTAATTAGAATTAGTTGGTGTTCTAATCTATTGTTTCTACAAGTTAAATCTTCGTCAAGATTTTAGTTTATAAAAACAAGCATTAGGTTTGGACCAATCAATTCAAGGTTCATAAAGTTGAATTAACAACCTTAAACACAAAAATAGTTTCTTGTTTAATCAAATACTCTTAAGAAATGGTCAATACAAATGTAACCGAATCATAGACAACAAGGTTACAATTGATTATAAACTACTGAAACTTTCGACCAATTAGGCATTTATAACCAATTCGATTTGATTAACAAAAAGTATTCTCATTACAATTACACCTTAGTTACTTTGTTTAGTCAAGAATAATTATGGTGAAAAACAATCTTTCATAGACAAAAGATTATAACTAGTTGAATGATAACAACCCTTTCGGCCAATGATATTATAAGCAACTAGTTAAACTTGACTCAACAAATGTCACTATGAAACTTTAGTCTAATTGGGTTTTAGAATTGACTTGAAATTGAATTAAAACATGTTATCACAATCATAGACTAATCATTTAGTAATTAACATCATCTAAGCAAATGCAAAAAGGTTACTAGCCACTCAGAGCAAACATGAACATAAACTCAGAATATTGAACATTAGAAATCATAATTAAAGTCTTACAAATGTTTGGAATATGATTACAAATAAATAGGAAATGATTTCCTAAGTGTTGGTGTTGACTTCTTGAGAATTTGACCTCCGGATGTTGACTTTTTGGAATTCCAATGCTTCCTGAACTTTTATGGACGAATTTTGAACTTTTGAGACTAGTAAAGGATTGCTTTGTTATTGGTGTATTGAGTTGTAATAGTTGTGTCTTGAAATAAGATTACAAAGCCTCTATTTATACTACTCCTCAAGCCTAGGCTCATTAATGCAACAACTTGGCCTCCAAGGTGAATAGAAAGACCTAGAATAGCAGAGAGAAGGGCCTAGAATCGGGTAGAATGAGATAGAAAACATCTTGCAAAATTTTAACGAGCTGACCAACCGTTCGGTAACGGGCTCTGACCGATCGGTTGGTTCTGACCGCTGCGACTAACCGGTCGGTTGGATTCATAACCGATCGGTTGGATGTAACAATTTCCCCTAACCGATCGGTTGGATGAATACCGATCGGTTGCTTGAGTTCTGACAACAACAAACTTGATCTTTACTTTGGCTCTTCGTTCTTTGTCCAAACTTGATTATTCCTTGTCAACGTTCTTTGGAATGATGAAAACTTGGATTCTTCTTTGTGAAATACTTGAACGAATTGAATCTCGAGATGAGAATGACATTTCCTTCATTTTCTTCACTTTTTCCTGTTTTTGGCTACAAATGCTTGAAAACACACTTTGATACGATTATGGGACAAAAGCATATAAAAATAACCAAAAAACATACGAATAACGCCACTAAAAACATGCACAATTTGAGCGTTATCAATGTGTTTGGACTTGCTTCTTGATCTGTTCTTGAAGGAGTGTTTGGTATAATAGCTCCATGTCTTCCTTTATCCCCCCCCCCCCACAAGTTGGCATTGTGTATGGATCACAAATGCCTAACTTGGATAAGCAGCCATAATGAAGAGCTTTGTGGAGACCTTTGGTTAGTATATCAGCCAATTGTGATTTAGTAGAAACATAGCAAGGCTTTACTTGACCATTTTTGATTTTGTCTCTCACAAAGTGACAATCAATTTCAATGTGTTTTGTTCTTGCATGGTGAATAGGGTTGTCTGCAAGGGCTATTGTAGATGCATTATCACACATGACAAGAGAAGGAGTAGGAACAGAAACATGTAGGTCTTGTAGTAAACATTTTAGCCATGAAATCTCACAAGTGCTATCAGCCAGGGCCCTGTATTCAGCTTCTGTGGAGCTTCTTGAGACCACAGTTTGCTTCTTTGATTGCCATGAAATGAGACTATGACCATAGAAAATAGCATAACCAGAAACTGACCTTCTTGTGGTGGTACAGCTTGCCCAGTCACTGTCACAATATGTTGTTAAAGTCTGAGGATTCTGCTTTGGGAAGAATAAACCTTGTCCAGGGCAGAGTTTGACCTATCTTAGAACTCTGATTAAGGCATCATAGTGGGAAGACCTTAGACTGTTAGAATACTGACTAAGAGCTTGGGCTGCAAAAGATAAGTCTAGCCTTGTGATGGTTAGATAAATAAGCTTTCCAACTAATGTTCTGTAGGAAGATAGATCAGGGAGGAGATATCCATCTGTGTCATTTAGTTTGAGAATTGGATCTATTGGTGTAGCTACTGGTTTGCAGTCCAAAACATTGCCATACTCCAAGAGTTCTAATGCATATTTTCTTTGGGACATAGTAAGACCAAATGCATTTCTCAAGAATTCAATTCCAAGATAGTAATGTAGAGGGCCTAGGTCTTTGATGTTGAACTTGTTGTGAAGGTGTTCTTTGATGGTAGTCAGAAATGTTGAATCCTTGCCAGTTAGAATTATATCATCAACATAGACTAAAAGAGAAGTGAGAGAACGTTGGTGAGTTATGGTGAAGAGTGAGGTGTCAGCATGGCTTTGTTTGAATCCTAGTTGAATGAGACAGGTTGATAACTTTTCAAACCATTGTCTATTGGCTTGTTTGAGACCATAGAGAGATTTGTTGAGTTTGCATAATGTATTAGGTGGTAGATTGTGTGAGTAGCCTTGTGGAATTGTCATGTAGACATCTTCTGTTAGATCCCCATGGAGGAAGGCATTGTTGATGTCCAATTATTCAATGAAATCTCCTCTTTGTACTGCAACAGCAAGCAATGGATGCATTGTTGATGAATGATCTTGGAAGATGGTATTGAAATCCTTTTAGTTTTGCTGGTATTGTTTTTGTTCTTGTTGATTGTCTGAGTGGAGGTGGTGGATTAGATGGAGAAGTAGGTGATGGAATAGATGATGATGGTGTTATGTGGTCAGTGGTTGTCTGAGAAGGTGTTTGAGATTGTGATGTGGCAGGGTTGGTAGTGGACACAGTGGGTGGGTCAGTGTTGGAATCAATGGATGGAGTTGGTGATGGTATGGGTGTTGGTATGGAAAGGAATGGTGTTGGTATGTAAAGTGGATCAACTGAGAATTGTAAAGGTGAGGTGGAAGGATCTGTGTGAGGAACATCTTCAGATGTTGAGTGAAATGGAAAGGTGTGTTCATCAAAGGTTGCATTTCTGGTGGTAATAACTTTGTGAGTGTGAATATCATAGAGTAAATAGCCTTTTTGGTTTTGTGGATATCCAATAAGAACAGTTGGTGTAGATTTTGGTGCAAACTTGTCAGTGGTTAAGTTGTATGCATTTGCTTTGCAGCCTATGACTCTCAAATGTTCAAGTGATGGTGGTTTGTGATAGAGAATCTCATATGGACTTTTGTTATCTATGACTCTTGAAGGCAGTCTGTTTATGAGGTAAGTGGAGGTGGGTATACAATAACCCCAGAGATGTAGTGGGAGTTTTGCTTGAAAGTATAGAGCTCTTGCAATTTCTAAAAGTTGCCTATGTTTCCTCTCTACCCTGGCATTCTGTTGAGGAGTATATGGACATGAGGTTTGATGAATTATACCTTTTGATTGAAGAAAAGTATTGAATGATTCATTTAGAAATTATGTTCCATTGTCTGACCTTATTTGTTTGATTGATGTTTTGAATTGAGTTTGAACATATGTGTGAAAGGACAGAAACGTGGTTGATACATGGTGTTTGGAAGGTAGCAAATATGTCCAAGTGGCTCTTGAGAAATCTTCAACAATTGTGAGAAAATATTTACATTTATTGATTGTGGATTGTTTGTATGGACCCCAAACATCAATATGAACAAGTTCAAATATAGAGGAAGTACTGGAAACACTTGAAGGAAAAGGTAAAACATGTTGTTTTGCTAAAGGACAGACACTACACTTTGATTCTGAACTACACTTTAGCAGAGAGGTTAAAGCCTTTATTCTTTGAAAAACTTGAGATGAAGGGTGACCCAATCTGGCATGCCACAATTGTGAAGAGATGTAAGTAGAAAGTACAGTTGATGTAGATTGCTTTGATGGTGTGTTGAGAGTGTAAAGACCTCTATGAAGTGACCCTTGTGTCACAGAGCCATCATGGCCCTGAAAAGTACAGTGTTTGAAAGTGAATATGATTGATGAATGTGTTGTAGATGTGAGCTTGCTGATAGATATGAGATTATATGTGAATGTGGGTACATAAAATACTCCTATGAGTGTAAGGTTGGGTGTTAAAGTGACTAAACCCACTGTGTCAACCTTGATTTGGTGTCCATTAGGTAAGCTAACTAGAATTAGATGGGTGAGCTTTTGTATGTTATGCATTTTATGAAGTGATATACAAATGTTATCAGTTGCCCCACTATCTATGATCCAAACATCTAAAAATCCTGATGAAAATGAAGCAATGAAGGAGAAAGTACCTGCTATGTGGCGTAATGTGCCAGTTGTGAACTCTTGAGGATTCTGCTGAAGCATGAGTAGTACCTGGTTCAATTGATTTTGTAGTTGATCCATCCTTGAGTACACAAAAGGATCAGCAGAATTGCTTGCAGGGGTGTTTGGATCAACATAGTTTGGCAGCACTTCATTGTTCTCAACCCTATCCTTTGCATTGACTGCATTCACCCTTGAATTGTGGTTGTTTCTCTGGTTTGGAGGCACATATTTGTTGTGAAGAGGGTGCCCTGGTGGATAATCAACAAGTTTGTAGCATTCATTACCATAGTGACCCTCTTTGTTGCAATTAGTACAATAGACTCCCTTTCTGAAAGGACTTTTCCTGATGTTGTTGTTTTGGGTGGGAATTGTGTTCTTGTTGTTGTTGTGGTAAGGTCTCTGATTTGTGGATGTACTTAGAGCAATTGGGATTGTGATGGTTGGTTTGGGTACCTCTCTTTGAATTTCTTCTTGCCTTAACATACTGTAAGCTTTAGAAACCAATGGTAATGGTTGAATCAATAGTATTTGGCCTCTGATATTGGTGTAACTTTCATCCAATCCCATCAAAAATTGCATCAATCTTTTCCTTTGACCCCTTTCTCCATTTGACCTCCCATAATCACAATCACATGGACAAACACAAGCATATGGTGCTTCCAAAGCATCCAACTCATCCCATAAACCCTTCAACTTAGGATAATACAGTTCAATGGTGGTATTTCCTTGTTTCAAGTTCACAATGTCATTTGAAACTTTGTAAATTCTGTGACCATCTAACTATGCATAATGTTCATTCAATTCTTTCCACAAAGCACTTGCAGAGTTAACAAAATTCAGATTGTTACCTATTTGCTCAGAAACAGTATTCAAGATCCATGAGATGACCATATCATTAGCTCTTTCCGAAAGTGATCTAAGAGATGATGTTGTAGCAGGCTCATCATATTCACCATTGACCAGTTTCAACTTGTTTCTTGCATTCAATGCAATCATCATTGACCTCTTCCATGTACTATAGTTTTCAGAACCTGTTAGTTTCTTGGAGATGAGAATGAGTCCAGGGTGGTCATTTGGATGAAAGTACAATGGATGATGAATTGAATTCACATCTTCAAGATTCTGGTGATTCTGTTCAAATGGTGATGTGTGATTAGTGGATGTAGATGCAACCATGATGATAGTGATGATTGATGGTTCTTGATGATGAAAAACAGGGGATTATAATGATTTTTGAGTTTTGGCGAGAAAATTGGTTATGGTGGGTTTTGAATGATTTATGATGATCGTGGTGGATCTTGATTGATTCTGATGAAATAATGGTGATATTGATGGTTGTAGTAAAGAATTAGTAAAGATTTGATCAATATTGATGATCAGTGATGATGCTTGTGATGGTTTATGGTGGTTTTTTATGATGGTCAAAGTTTGTTGTAGTGGTCAAAGTTGGTTAGAATGATCGGAGTTTGTTAGTGATGGTGGTGCACCATCATAGAGCAGGATATTGCTCTGATACCATGTTGAGAAATGTAAAGTGAGATGAAATGAATGAAAAAGTGAAGAATTTCATTACTGAATTATGAGGTTTACAATTGTATTTATTACATCAACTAACAAGCTAAGCTATCTAAACTAAGCTACATTCTGTTGCACTGTACAAGACTTCTATTCACAAGTAACTTCATCTTGGGTGGAGTTGCTAGTCTCTGGATGCTCTGTACTTGTGATGTGTTTGGACCTGCTTCTTGATCTGTTCTTGAAGGAGTGTTTGGTACAATAGCTCCATGTCTTCCTTTACGGGTCAACATGAATATATTAATTTGTGTATTATCTGATTTGCATGTCTATTCATAACTAACTATCTGTAAACGTGTTCATAACTAACTACTACCTGATCTGCATACACGTTCGTAACAGAATATTATCTGGTTTGCATACTTGTTCATAAATGTGATCATTCCTGATCATATACATATTCATTCTATATCGGGGGTATCACTTAGGATTTGCAGGGTCCCAAATGAATTGGCTAATGCAACATGCATAACATAACATGTAACCATGCATAATGAACGCACTATGCTATCCTTTATTCACCTTATGAACTCATATAAGCATAAAATGAACATGTAAGCTATGTAATAAACAGGCAACTATAACTTCGATAGTACAAAATGTACATGTGAGCTATGTAATAATTGTTAGAGAGGTTAGTTGGCCCAAACCCAATAGTGGTTTGGGTCCATTAGGCTTAGGGTTTGATTGCTTATTATCAAAGATATGTATTTAGTTAAATACACATGCTTTCTCATATGCAACGCATTTAATCAATAAAACTATTTTGTTATTTTATATTGTATCCGAGCTTTAGGTAAAATTCACCTACAAAATTTTCTATCCTCCGGTCATTGGCTACTCGTTGGTGATTCAGAGGGATCATAGGTATTTTCGCTTTATTTTTATTATTTATTAGGATTTTTTTTAATATTCAATGCATAAACCCTAAACCCTAGCCGTCAAAACACACAAAATATGTACGTTGAGTTGCCTTCAACCAACCATATTTTTTCTTTCTTCATCAAATTGTTTTCGATGTGGAAGATCCTTGTCGTTTTTCGCAAATAGTTGGTCGCAAAATTTCTGCTCCTACCTAAAGGCAAAACAAGCAATGACGTAAAAAGAACGCCACGCAAAGGAGGAAGTTACAAGTAATAAACAACTATGCCGCCCTTTCGTTCAACCAATCAACAGAGAAGATGATTGAAGAAAAAAAAGTGGCTTTCAACGTATGTTCCAGTTTGTCGGTTCGAAAGTGTCCTGTTCAAACTGTGAGGGAGTGTTAGATAGGTTAGTTGGCCCAAACCCAATAGTGGTTTGAGTCCATTAGGCTTAGGGTTCGATTGCTTATTATCAAAGATATGTATTTAGAGTTAATACACATGCTTTCTCATATGCAACGTATTCAATCAATAAAACTATTTTGTTATTTTACATATTAGATGATAAATAAGCCCAAGCCCGTTTGTAGGTTTAGGGTTTATAGGGTTACCTCTATATATTGTGACTCAATGAAAATCATAACCTACAGGGGTTTCATTATTCAACATGGTATCGGAGTGGGTCTGATCCTCAGTCTAGAGGTGCTAAGTTGAGCCGCCTCTTCTTTGTCATCCCGTCAAACCCTAGCCGCCATCATTTTTCAAAAATCTATGCTTTGATTTTATTTTTGTTTCGTTGCTTTTGCTTATGCTGCATGGTGAAGATTATCTCTGCTTGCTGTCGGATGCCTTTATCAACAAATGTGATATTTGCTTTTACTACCGATTTACGTTTGTTGATGCTTGAAAAATTGCTTCCGTTTGCTGCCCGAATTCTTCATCAACAAATTATATTTTTATGCGTTAATGGTTAACTATCTTTAGTTTTGTTTTTATGTTTAGCTTCATGATTTAATAATTAAATTCTTTTCTGCAATTCGAGCTTTAGCGATTTCGTCGCTCGAATTGCGGGAAGTACTAAATGATAAATAAGCCAAAGCTCATTTGAGGCTTTACAGGGTTACCTCTATATATTGTCCTCAATTAAAATCATAACCTACGTGGTTTCATTATTCAACAATAAACCGGTAATTAAACTTTGATAGTATAGCATACACTTACATACATTGGGCTACATGATTATACGCATGCACAACCGATGGTTCTTTTAACTAAATTCAAATATATTCATTATAGGCGAATTTTAGCAAAACCTTTATATAAAAGACACATCGAACAGTTTAGACTTTAGATGGTAAATAATCAGTTTAAGTTTTATTGCCGTTTGGGTTAAATACAATAGTTAAACTTAATCACATGTTTTATCATTTTAGCAATTGATTAAACAGGGTTACGAGGTCAACTGAGATATTTATCAATTAGACCTTTCGAATGAACATGCAAACCTGCATGTTACATGCCAAAACTATAAAGAAGATAAAAACAAATGATTTCTACCTATAAAAACATATTCCCTCTTCCTCTTCTATTCACCCCTCAATCTCTTACTCTCATTGTAGTTATTGAAAGCAAAATTTCTAGTCTAGAACTGTACTTTATGTTCTAAAATCAATGCATTGATTACACATTTTTGTCCTGTTTCTTCGGCATAAAACCGAACAAAATAAGCAGAACATAGAGTGTACTCAGTTTTCCTATGTTTTCTTAATTAGAATTTATTCCTCTACCTGTAACTCTTTTTTATGTAAACAAGAAAAACAAAGCAAATGCAGAATTATCCAACATTGGCATATGTTATGGAAGAGTTTACGGGTACTGGTGGTGACATTGTTGGGCAAATTAAAACCATTTGGACCCAACTCAAAGCGCCATTAGTAGTGCCATTGTTGACGATTTCTTTAACCATTTGTTTGGTGATGTCAGTAATGTTGTTCATAGAGAGGGTTTACATGGGTTTAGTGACCGGGTACATAAAGTTATTTAGGAAACCAACCCGAAAACGTTACAAATTTGAACCATTTAAAGATGACATTGAATTGGGTAGCTCTGTATACCCTCTTGTTCTTGTCCAAGTTCCAATGTATAATGAAAGAGAGGTTTGTTTTCACCCACATTTGCTATGTATTTGGTTTAATTTGAGGTTATGATGTTTAGTGTGAATGCATAATTTGTGAATAGGTTTATCAGCTTTCCATTGGAGCTGCATGTGAGCTTAAATGGCCATCCGATCGTATTGTGATCCAAGTTCTTGATGATTCCACTGATCCAATAGTCAAGGTTAGTAAACTGTTTACAATATGTTTAGCAATTAAAACTAGCTAAAACTAGAAGTTGAAGCTTTCTTTGGTTATTAAAAGTATTTGGTAAAATGCCTCAATTCATTGTACATTCATTATGTAAAACAAGCAAAACTTTTTAAGTTCTTTTTCTTATCATCAAATTTAGTGCTTATTAAGTTAATTATAGTAACATTTAAGATTGCATGGTATTATGTGTAGTTCTTTTTTAGTATCTTTATTATTAAAAACATGTGAGATTGCCATAGTGGACCATAAGGGCCATGATACTCATGACTTCATAAAAACATGTGAGATTGCCATATTGTTGTCATCTCGGATAATAATTTTGTGCTTCTAGATATCGTTATGAATTCTAAATTTGAATATTGCGAGACTTGTGTGACGTCAGACCTCGGACCAAAGTTTGTGGGAATGGTCCACCATACCACCACCTAACTGGTTTTTGTCAATTTTGAGCCCTGAATGATCAGTGTCGCAATGCATGTTCCTCAACACACTTCATTAAATTCTACAGTAGCAAACTTTGGTAGTACTTATTAAGGGTGAATTTATTTAAAACTACCTTAATGGTTCCACCTTATCAACTTTTTCGATGTTTGATACAGAGTTATAAACAATTACGGAGTATCTTAATCCATAATCTATTATTTCCATGAATCTTTCACAGTTGAGTCTAAACTTTTATTTTGCTGTGCGGGACAATTTTTTTTTTTTTTTTTTTTTTTTTTTTTTTTTTTTTTTTTTTTTTTTGTTGTTGTTGTTGTTGTTGTTGTTGTTGTTGTTGTTGTTGTCGTCGTTGTTGTTGTTGTGTGTGTATTTATTGAAATATAACTAGACGTGTGCGTGCTAGTGCATCGACGAGACTTTTTAACGTCAAATATTATAGTTGAGATATTATGATTAAGTGTTTCGTGTAATGTTTAGCAATTGACATTGACAAATCTTCATCGTCATCCGAGATGACAACAATATCATACCAGTTCTGTTTTAACAAATTGCGATTGAAATATGGACCGAGATTGAGAACAGAATTGTGATGAATTTGTAAAAAACCAAAAAATTGTAGAGATTATTAGGTAACTTTATAAAGAACATTAATTTTAGAAATAAAAACTATTTTTAAAGCAATTATTTTAAAAACTTTTTAAAAAAATAATTTTATGTAGAAAAGTAAATAAAAGATTGAAATTTAAGTTCTAAAATGTATTTTGAGGATTAATTATTAATCATTTTCAAGTTTCTAAGGATTAAAGAAAATATTTGTGCGTTACATGTAGTAGAGATATGGTCACTCATATAGAGAATAAGGGTATGATAAATTGTTTATATGATTTTTTACACATTATGCAACTTCAAATATTATTAACTTAAAGTGTATCCCAAATGTTTGTAGGACATTAATTTATACCTTATATATATATATATATATATACACACATGTTTCCGTGCAATTTATAATGAAAATTTGACACTACATGGATTTGATTGGCAAACAGGGACTGGTACAAGTTGAGTGTCAAAATTGGGCAAGTAAAGGTAAAAACATACACTATCAAGTTAGGGACAATCGAAAGGGTTACAAAGCTGGAGCACTTAAAGAAGGCTTAAAACATCAATATGCTAACCAGTGCGAGTATGTTGCAATTTTTGATGCTGATTTTCAACCAGAATCTGATTTTCTGTTGCAAACTATCCCCTATCATCATCTTAACCCCGAACTTGGCCTCGTCCAAACTCGCTGGAAATTTGGTAAACATTCTTTTCAAACTCACTTCACATTGGTAACGAATACTTTTCTCTATAATTCAACTTTTATATAGTTATTTTGGCTCGATCAGAGTTAGTTCACGAAAGGTCTAAGTTTTTACCTTTACATAATTTGCTCATTTCACGTATCTTCTCCTCATGTTAATCCATAGATATTAGAAAAATACATAGCATAGTATATGATCTCTCAAAGTGAGTTTTTAGAAGTCACTAGAAATAGGTACCCATCGTGAAGAATATATACGAATGGTGGCAAACGACATTAAATCTTTTAGACACATGCAGTGGGGTTTAACTCTACAATCTACATAATTATAGTCCCCACATTTTGTCTCCACATGCCACTTGACTTATTGAGGAAACGAGAACGTACGGCCATTATATTCCTGATAATGTATGTTTCATCATGTTTCATGTTTCGTGATGTTGTTTCACGTGTTATCATCTAAGTTTAATTAGTCTTTTAATATATCTTGTATGGAAAATACAAAGTGCAAAGGCATTTTATATGACAGGCATATGAAAGGCACTTTAATTACTACTTCCTCCGTCTTATAATTATAGTTTACTGGTGATTTTTTAAGTCTTCGATTTATAACTTTGACTTTATATATTTTTATTTATGTTTTATAATACTTGATAAAAATTATAACAATGGAAAATACATTTAAAACTTAATTCATTCATATACTTCGTATCAAGTAGTATATAACACAAATAAAAATATTTAAGATCAAAGTTGAAAATTAAAGACTTTAAAAGTCAACAGTGGACTATAATTATGAGACGAAGATGTATATTGTAGTTGATACCAAATTAACAATTCATAAGACAGGTTCATAATTTAAAATGGCTGTTGCGTGTGGTGATGTGTATCACTTTGTATAAGCTGTGATTTAATAATGATAGGGTCTTTAAATTGAGTATTAAACTGGGTTCGGAGGCGGATCTGTATGCTTGACATTAGCTTTTACTTTCATTTGGTGCTGCATGTGTTTGGGTGTACATTTCTGTCTTGTTTTTTTTCGGTCATTAATTTCTGGCCTAGGTTGGTGAGACTGATCATGGTTTGTTGTCAGGTCTATTTATTATTGGACTCATTTGAGCTAGTTGTGAGTCCCTCTTCTTTTGTTTGAACCTCGTTTACAAAATGAATGTGGGCTTCCTAGTGTTTCTCACATTAAATTTTTTGCATTACGGTTTCTCTAACATGACATAAAATTACCTACGCAAAGCGTCAAAGCGAGGTGGGGAATAAGATGAATTAAAACTGAATTACAAGTGAAAATACTTTCTTATGCATGCAAAAAGATCGGTGTTAGACTAATTAACCATTAAGTTAGAGACAAGAGTAATTAACTCTAAATCAATTCTATAAAGTAAATATCAAAATATACAGGTCAATACTAGGATCTGATAAAGCCTTATATATGCTTTTTGATGGTATTACGTACGTTGCAGTGAACTCAAATGAATGCTTAATGACAAGAATGCAAGAGATGTCACTTGACTACCATTTCAAAGTTGAGCAAGAGTCTGGTTCTTCAACATATGCATTTTTTGGATTTAATGGTAATCAAATTTTCTCTCAAAATAATCCGACGTTTTTTTGTTGCTTTCTAAGCAATAAGAAAAAACTATTTGTTGGTGTGTGCTCTACAATAGGTGATGATTAATGATATTATTGTTTTTAATGCTAATCAACTTCCCAAAATGCACTAGGGACTGCTGGAGTTTGGCGAATGGCTGCACTTGAAGGGGCCGGAGGATGGCAAGACCGCACAACAGTTGAAGATATGGATTTGGCTGTCCGAGCTACCCTTAAAGGATGGAAGTTCTTGTACCTTGGTAATATAAAGGTAAACTACTATCCATTTTAAGAGTAAATATGAAACATCAGGGGATATAAATGTAAGTTCTAGTTAAGACCTTCGCCATAAACAATTCGATATGCAAGCATGGGATGCATTTGTATGAATTGTTGTTGTTTAAATTTCCTTTTCAAAATACAGGTAAAAAACGAATTGCCAAGCACATTTAAAGCCTTTCGTTACCAACAACATCGTTGGTCTTGTGGCCCGGCAAACCTTTTTAGGAAAATGGTTTTCGAGATTATAAGAAATAAGGTATGATTTTAACAAATCAATATTATTCGGTACCTATTAAGGAGTTGTATCGTAAATAAACAGTGTTGTGACATTTTTTGTTTACTTTGTTATCTAGAGAGTGACATTACGTAAGAAGCTCTACGTGATTTACAGTTTCTTCTTCGTAAGAAAGATTATAGCACATATTGTTACGTTCACGCTCTATTGTGTTATACTACCTATGGCGATTTTGGTACCCGAAGTTGCCATTCCTAAGTGGGGCTCCGTTTATATCCCAATCGTTATAACTCTTCTAAATGCAGTGGCAACTCCCAGGTTTCTATGCCTTCAATTTTATTAAGTTTTTGTTACCAGAATTCGACTCAAACGTAACTTATGTTTCCATTTCTTAGGTCTTTTCATTTGGTGATTATTTGGATTCTGTTTGAGAATGTTATGTCCCTCCACCGGACGAAGGCTACTTTTATTGGACTTTTTGAGACGAATAGAGTTAATGAATGGGTCGTCACTGAAAAGCATGGGGACGCTTCGAAAGAATTATCAAAACCACTTATAAATCGTCGCTTCAAAATCAGTGACAGGTACACTTCACTGTTATATTTGTTGCTATTGCTTAGTGTCCCATGTGCGTCATGTGCTTAAATCATGACTCCTTTTTTATATAGCTTTTTCTGATTTCACATGTTTTTTTCCGGGAGTTTATACGTAACCTCTCATAGGGGTTTGTGGGGCCCTGTACATTACGAGTTTGTACGACGTGAATCGCAGTTTGTTAAAACCTCCCATTGTATCATAACCCTTTTCATTCGCACATAGAAACACACTTTCTCTCATCACTCAAGCTAAAACACCATATGACCTACTTTTTATTTTAGAGAAAATTCCGATACTATACTAGTCGCTCAACTTTTATGCCTTCTCTAAACTAAAAAAAGTGCTCTTCTCAAATTAGACCGAGCGACTTGCGACTTTTTAACTTTTAATTAAAAGTCACCAAGTGGCACAAAAAGTAAGTGATTTTTTTTTTACTTTTTGTTTTTTTTTTTTTTTTTTTACCTAAATTAAGCGACTTTTGTACTTTTTGTATTTTTAAGCGACTTTTTTGTGCCACTTATCGACTTCTTATCAAAAGTAGTAAAAAAATTCGCAGGTCGCTCGGTCTAGTTTGGGAAAAACATTTTTTTTTGTCTAGAGAAGGTATAAAAGTTGAGCAACTGGTTTAGTATCGGAATTTTCTCTTTATTTTATCTTCCATTTTTTTTAACAAAATAACTTCCTTATTTCAAAACACAATTAAGATAAAAACATTACATATTTATTAAATTAAAAATCAAGGATTACATTCTATTAAACCAGAATTAAGACTAAAAATTGTAAATAAATCGAAACAAAAGACTAGAATTACTGTACTTAGAAATTTCAAAGTATTATTACAAAAGTTACAGTTAACAAAAAAAAAATAATATTCAATGTTGCAAAAACCGTAAATCAGTAGTGAGGCGGTTGACCACCCTGTAGCGTGTAATAGCCGATTAAAAGGCCGATTACCTTGTAATTGCCGATTACAAGGCCGATTACCTTGTAAAAATCAACAAGGTGGAAGGCCGTGTACCTTGTAATCGCCAATTACAAGGCCGCCTAAGCCGATTTTTGCAACATTGATAATATTAAATAAATAAATAAATAAAATTTTGGTCATCTTCTTCCTTGCACAATGGTAGCGAAATCATCCGGTCAAAACACGCACATACTCAAACACACAACACAAACACAAACCCAACATACATACCCATTTTTAATCGATAATAAAAGAAGAAGAAGAAGAAAAGGAAATCGTTTAGGTTCAAGCCAATAGCTTAATGCTGCGGATGGCGCAGGCCCCCCTCGGTACCATTATGGCGAGTGCACATGTCGGATCGGGGCCGAGTAAATGCGATGACACCTTCAGCTCTTATTAAAATGTGGTAATGCCAAATATAAGCCAAATAGCCAATAAGCACTTAAAATATCAACCCTGTAAACACTAAATTTATACTCAAACCATGCAAAATGAATGTATCAGTGGGTTTAATATAACTCCACCCGTACGTGAGATAATTTATCAAATATGGGTTCCTTAATTACAGTATATTCTATTTCTATCTGTATAATAATAGTTATAAAAATATTTTATAGAATGACTTAATTAAAGAATGATTATATGTATTTTCGATCATACAGGCTTCTTATTCTAGAGCTCATCGTCGGAGTTTTAATCTTCATAAGTGCTAGCTTGGATTTTGCATATGGGAAGTATCGCTACTACATATATCTGTATCTACAAGCTTTAGCCTTTCTAGTAATGGGGTCGGGTTATGTCGGCGCTCGTCCTCCCAACTCGTAGAGGCCATTCTTCATTCCTCAGTTTTGGTTCTTGCATTTTGATCGAAAGGCATTTTACAGTTGTATCACGTACTTTCATCATACGTGAACCTAGTTCTAGTGCTTATCACAACTAGAATTCATTCATAAAATTTTAAGAACAAACAAATTACGTAGCTACGAAGATTCTTTGAACAGAATAAAAGGAATAAAGAAGACGACCACAAAGAATTGAAGAAGGAAAACTTGGTTATGGCCTCGCCAAAGTTATGCAGTATAACGAAGTGTCAACGTGCTTCTAATATTGGTACATGTAGATTATGTTTTGTGAGGTTAATTCATGTATATATATTTAGTTTGTAATTGCCATTTCAAATAATTTTCGAAATAATTACCTAAAACTGTATATCTTTATCGATATGTTACTCTATATAAATCTTGGAACAAGTGTCATCGTAATTTACAAACAAGTATATTTTTTACTTGAATATCGTATTTTGCTATGTCATTTATGTTAATGCAAAGGGATAATGACACAATAATATATCATAGTTATCATGATTTTCTTCTATGACTCCGGATCCCTTAGAAAGTACATAAAAAATAAAAAGTCTACAAAGTAATGTAAACCGTTGGATTAAAAAGTCCCTCAAATCACCGTCACATCATATCAGGGGTATTTCCGTCTCATCCCCCATTTATCCCACCAACCACTTCACCTTCACAGCTTCACTCCTATTTTCACACATAACACCACCTTTCAAACACTAACTCCATCATCTCTTCCATCACCACAATTACTGCCAAACTTCATCACCACCAACCATCGCCATCGCCGAAAACATCCGTTCAAGATTCAGTTGACCTAATTGACGATCGTGACTCACTTTTTGTGAGATTTGATTCCGTCGCCACACCAATAGCTTCTTCTTCTACAGCGTTGTTACGGTGTCGCGGTGGTTTATGACGTTGTCGCGGTGGTTTTTATTGTCTCCTAAACTGAACAAATAAACCCACTAAGAGTTTATAAAAATAGGCTTACCAGATTGAAATTCGAGTCGTTAGGAGGTCAGAAGATTCAAAGAAGGTGGTAGCCTTTGAATGGTGGTCAGATTATGTAGCGGGAGAAGTGGCTGAGCTTCAAAGGCTTTGACTAACTGATAAACCTATAATTATAGGTTCATCAGTTAAGTTTATTAATTTTTTGGTTCATTAATTATAGGTTCATCAGTTATTGACTAACTGATGAACCTATAATTATAAGTTCATCAGTTAAGTTCATTAATTTTTTGGTTCATTAATTATAGGTTCATCAGTTATTGACTAATTATAGGTTCATCAGTTAGGTTCATTGATTTTTTGGTTCATTAATTATAGGTTCATCAGTTAGTTTATCAGTTATTGACTAACCGATGAACCTATAATTATAGGTTCATCAGTTAGGTTCATTAATTTTAGGTTCATCAGTTTGTTTATCAGTTATTGACTAATTGATGAACTTATAATTATTTATCATGTGTTATGTGTTTAGGTTCATCAATTAGTCAAAAATGTTACCATAAAAACTAATGAACCAAAGTAACTATGTTCATCAGTTACTTTGTTTCATCAGTTACTTTGGTTCATTAATTTTTATTATAGGTTCATCAGTTAGTTTATTTGTGTTATCATAGGTTATAGGTTCATCAGTTAGTTTATGCTTTTTTTGTTGATGAATATCAGTTGTTTTGGTTAATCAGTTATTGTCCTATATTATGTTTTTGGTTCATCAGTTAATGCCATGTGTTATGATTTTATTTCATCAGTTTTTTTGGTTCATCAGTTTTTGGTTCATCAGTTAATGTCATGTGTTATGTTTTTTTGGTTCATCAGTTAAAAAACTTTACTTTTTGAGTTTTACATTAATAAATTGATTAATAATGCATTGAGAAAAAAAAATTAGTGCATTTAGCTCAATTTTAACACAAAATATATAAGCTAGACATTTCATCAAACATCTTGTGTGCAACAAATATGAGTAAAACACCATCTTTAACGTGTGTTATCTTACTCATATGAGATCTGATTTGAGTGATTCAAAAACCTGTGTAAAGAGTGAACAAAAATCTATAACTTTCATGTTTTAAGTTTTTCACGATTCGACATTTATAAAGGTAAAAAACAGGGCTGAAAATGTCAAAAATATCAAGAAAATCAATAACTATTTTATATGTCAAAATAAAAGTTCGAAATATTTAACAAGATTTATACCAAATTAAAGAGGATTAAATTTTAAAAATTATGGTGAAATCGGTTTTTCATAAAAGTTTGTCGTTTGAAAGATATTTGCGTTTGAAATATGAGATGGATTTTAAAAAACAGGTCAAATTACCACAATACCCTTTGACCGAATATTTAATAGAAAAAGAGTGAGGTAAGATGATGGACACGTGTAAGAATTTGTATGGCTTTTTAGACTTTGCAAATTTGGAATCTTTGTAACCGATCGCAACTCTACAATTTTTTTTTTTTGCTATTCTATATACTAAACTTGATTTTTTTGTATTTTTTTTTAAACTTTATAACTATTTTGCCCCTTCCGGGTTAATAAAATGAGGGTCAAAACAGTTATAAAGTACACAAAAAATACTAAAAAGTCAAGTTTATTACATAGAATAGCAAAAAAAATTGTTCGATACATGTAAAAAGAAATCATGACAACTATAATACATTTAGACGTCATTAACCCTAATATAAATAGGGTTTTGCTAACGACAGCCCTTAGGGCTGTCATTAATATGATCATTTTTATTACAATTTGCTATAAGAAACTAATTCACCTAATGAGAATTAAGTATTTGATGTATATCCGGATTTTTAGGAATTTCATCCACTTTTATCGGAAATATCACCCAATAAGAATCATTCATTTGTTTATATTTAATAAAATGAAACTCTTAACAACAACCTTTAGGGCTGCCGTTAGCAAAACCCATATAAATAAACCGTAAAAGCGTTTATTTATATCTTACGATCTTCTTATATTTTTTTGATAATAATCGTAAAATCATTTTAACGAAATAACTAAAATACGTAAGTTTTCGAGCCAATAATTTTCTAAATCATTTCAATAAACAAATAAACCATCAAACATGTGTAATTAATAGTTTATATAAAACTAAAACCATTTTTATAAAACACTTTTTTTATGAACAGTAATTTATAAAAACACTTAATAAGTAACTTTTGTTACCTACATTATAAAATACATACCTTAAAATTTAACTAGTTAAATGAAACAAGTTAGTAAATAGATTAGACTATCCATAACCTAAAAGCCATGACCCATAACCCATGACCCATGACCCATGTACATTGTATCACGCATGACATCAAGATGGATAAAATCCATGACCCATGACCAAAAGTCCATAACCCGTAACCCAAAGTATGCTTTGCATCATGCATGACATCATGTTAGATACCCATGACCCATAGTTCATAACCCATAACCCCAAACCCGGAATTGTAACCCAAAATCCGGACTGGACTAACCCAGTTTCCGAATCCCTTAGATTGCACCAGCCAGATCCCTCTGGGAAGGGATCCAGCGGATCCGGCTGATCAGAGCACTATTTCTCTATAAATACTGAGCCATTTCCCCATTTCTTCTAACCACTCACACACACATATTCTCTCTATATCTTTGCTTATCTAACTTCGGATTTTAGGATCATACATGTATCTTTTATCTTAGTGATTCTCTAGGTTCCTCTTAAAGGCGAGATCATGACGTTTTGCATAAAAGACTTGCAAACATGAAGACATGGGTTGCTATGCTTCGTCATCACCTCAAGACCACTGAAGTGATTCTTGTAGTTGATTCCTCTTTGTATATCATAGATGTGTTATGGTAGTTAGTGAGGTTTGGGATTGGTTCCTCCATTGTAAAGGAAACCGGTATCTAGCCTTATACTAGATAAATTGTAGGCGACATAGGTTTGGTTCTACCTTGTGGAAGAACTCGATATCTAGCCTTGTATCGAATAAAGCATAGGCGACATAGGTTTGGTTCTACCTTGTGGAAGAACCCGATATCTAGCTTTGTACCGGATAAAGTGTAACCGACAATGTGAAGGCTTCTCCGCCAAGTTAAGGAGCTCGTGGTGTAGCGATTATGAACTCTCGAGCTGGGTACTCGGGGAATGGAGTAGGGCAAGGAAGGTGACCTTGTAGCCGAACCACTATAAATACTCGTGTCTTGGTTTTATCCTTCTTTACTCTTACTCGTATTATATTTCGTTTATATCTATCAATATCCTCGCATCTAAGAGTTTTAAAACAAAGTTTTAATCGGTAAAATTACTCAACCCCCCTTCTAGTTTTCTACAATTGGCATAAGAGCTTCATTATCAAGTTTCTTAGAGCATATTCTACTTTAAAAACTTGAAACGATCCGTGAATGTTTTGAAAAGTGCAAAGAAGGAGAACCTTTGTAAAAACTGACATCAAATCTATTTTCACAAAAAATTGATTAAACTTATATGTTTTGGATAATAATAGTTTTGTTATTACCTATTATATTTTTTAAATAATTCTAACAAATTTTTTTAGAAATCTTCATTTAGGAATCTTCGAAAACTTCGTCCTTAAAGGAAAAATAAAGTTTGTAAACAAAGAAAAACCAACAAGAGTTGTCATCCTGCTTTACCAAAAAGTGTGCAGGTATTTTGAAAGCTCATGAAATATTTCATATCTATCTAAGAACATATAGCAAAGGTATGTTTTCTCACTAATAGTTGGTGTCTTAAAATGTGTTAGTTGCTTATGGTTAAAATGTTGGTCTATATGATAACATCTACATGATTTCTTTTCTAACCCTTTTAGTTGATCATTGCTTTAATGTGTCTTACCTAAATGTAATATCCAAGTGAATTATTTGTCACACCAAATCACTTCTTTCAAAGATTTCTTTTCACGAACTCTCATCACACCAAATCACTTCTTTCTAAGATTTCTTTTCACGAACTCTCACACTCTTTCAAATGGTCAGGATTAGTATTCCACTCCATCAATCCTCACTTTCTTAACCAAAATTCATTTACACTCATCTCTTAAAAACTCTCCAAATGAAAAGGTTAAGTCGATGCAAAGAAAGGTTTTCTACGTCCTAATCATAATCAAACTCCCTCACGAAAATTTATTTCTCCTCATAATATTAGCTCTCAAACTCTCGCTTTAGTTACTTAGGATCAATAATCATATATTCATAATTCACCTTAATACAAATGAACTAAAAGAACTAATAAAAAACAATACATTGAAAACCAAACGTTCAAAATCCTCCTATGTTTGCTGTCTTCCCAGATCCATTCACTTTAACGGGCCGGATCCCTTGTCAAAAGAATCCGACAAAACCGGCATGACAAACACCTGTCTATACTTTTCAAACATCATAGACAACCTGTTGGTCTTCTTTACTTGGTTAATGTTAACTGTGAGGTTAAACTAATCAAGTTCCATGGCTTAAACAAAGATACAATTGATTAACAATAAGTAAAAGGTAACGATAAGAGACAAGGTATTTTTTCAACTTTTAATTCTTATTAGAAGTTAATCAAAGAATTATACCCAAGTGTTTATGGAATAACACTTGGGATTGAAATGACAAGTATGGTATGACTCATCACTAAACCCAAACTAAGTTTGAGTGACAACTAAAGGTCCTACTAAGCTATCTTAGGGACTGTGTTATTATTTGGAGGAGTAAAAGTAGTTTGTGAATGTCTAAGCATTAATTGCACAAACTTGTCAACTTTTACTCCTCTCTTATATTTCTTATTTATACACAAGTATTTTCAATGGTAATGATAAAAACAAAAGATGACCTAAGCTAGTGAAGACAAAATACTTACGTATTTTGTCTCTGTTACATTGGGCTATTTTGGGTATAAGACAATACACTTTTCTTAGGGACAGTGATGACACCATCCTGACTTTTTGCCTTTCAGGAAAAGTTTGACTTCAGGTTGATAAGGACACCTACTTATCCTTTCAAAAATTTCCCGCTTTGTCCCACCCATTCTTCAGTCTTCATATCTTCACTCTTGAGTCTTCAATAAATACTTCTTTTAGTTGTTGAGGAGTCTTGGGGGTTCAGTGAGTTATTGTCATCCTCACTGAACCCATCATCTTCTTCTTTGGCTTAGGTGCCACTCACTGAATTTCGCCTCAATGAATGGAGAGACTTTCTTCATAGACTCGTCCTAAGCATCCTGAAGGTAACTCACTGAGCAACTGTTCACTCAGTGACTTGAATGCGTTTAATGTTTTCCAACACTTAGGTTAATTTGTGTTCAAATCCTTGTTTTTCGAGGCTTAGGTACTGAATGAACCCAACAATCTCCCCTAATTTGGATATAAATTAAGCTTAAGTGTTTGATTAGTGTAAGTGAGCAATTGGGCTTCTTCTTACACTGATGATACTATTAAGTAAGGAACAAAGAATATTTCAAAACATGGGCCATCATCTTATTCATAAAAAATTACATAAGTCCTATCATCTATAACAAAAAATAACTACTCAGGAAAAAGTACTCAGACTTCCTTCATTCCCATAAGTTCAAGCTTAGCATTCTTGGTTAGGAGGATTTGCTTATCAGGGCGCTCACTCATCATCTTGTCAAGCATCAATATGAACTCTATGTTTTTAGGGCTTTTGAAGTTCATGGCCATCATCTTGTAAGCCAGGAGGGTTGTGGTTTCCACCAGGTGTAGGTCACTGACTCACTGACCCTTTGAAAAGCATTATCACCATGGACATCTACAATGAAGATTCCATGCTCAAGGTCTTTAATAGCTTTGTTATTCACAAACTTGACACCTTCAGGAGGATCACAGTTGCAGTGAAGAGCAGATATATGTTGTTCAAGTTCTAGATCAACCGCTTTCCTCTTCTTCCCTGAAGCTAGGTGTTGTTCAGGAATAGTAAGTCCCTGAGATGCAAGTGCAGCCTGATGATCAATGCTAAGACTTTTGGCCACCTTCTCAAGTTCTTGATACTTCTTGGTCAGGCTTTCAAGTAGCTCAGGCACACACTTGTTTTTCTTCTTTTTCAGTATGGGTTCCATCATGTCCCATTCCTTTATCCCAAATTCAGATAGCTTCAGTGTGGCACATTTCTCTAGGTCCCCTCTGAATGGTAGCAGAAATGGGCTGAGGACGAATGAGTATGTCAGTGATGGGACCTTCACCCCTGGTCTTTGTCATGGTCCGGACATATCTATCATAGTTTCTTTTCTTTCTTTCATTGAGTACCCTGATCTTTTCTTTGTGCTTCTTGATCATGTTGGCTTGAATTTTCAAGAACTCTTCATTTTTATAGACTTGTCTGTTACCCTGATCTCTTCCTTGGAAACTTCCTCAATCACAGTCTTATTAGGCATTTCAGCTTTGACTTTGTCAACCTCTTCCATGTTTGCGGCAACCTGTCATTTGTTCCCCTGAATATCTTTCCATTGTGTAGTGTCACTTCAATAATGTCAAGTTCATCAGGGCCACGACGTACCTCCTTTTGATCAGGGACCAGCCTAGGGGGTGAGTCCTTAGTAATCTTAATTCCCTTCCCTTTGTCAGTGGGTGGGGGATTACTGGATGATATATCAGAGAAGATGATTGTGGTGGTCGCTTCAGTAGGGATGGGAGTTGCTAGGACAAGTGTTGAGGTGGATGGTGGTGCCATGAAGCTCTGAATTGGAACAGCCTCAGCTCTGAATTGGGAGTTTGCGGCAACCTGTTCATTTGTTCCCCTGAATACCTTTCCATTGTGTAGTGTCACTTCAATAATGTCAAGTTCATCATGGTCATGACGTACCTCCTTTTGATCAGGGACCAGCCCAAGGGGTGAGTCCTTAGTAATCTTAATTCCCTTCCCTTTGTCAGTGGGTGGGGGATTACTAGATGATATATCAGAGAAGATGATTGTGGTGGTCGCTTCAGTAGGGATGGGAGTTGCTAGGACAAGTGTTGACGTGGATGGTGGTGCCATGAAGCTCTGAATTGGAACAGCCTCAGTTATGATCATAGTTGTTGAGGTCGAGCCTGAGGCTGTTCTTCGAGGACCCAACTGCCCAAATAGTCTTTGAGTGGGAGTTGGCCTGATGGGTGCCTGAACAATTTTCTCCCCCTCAACAGATGCTTAAGCATCAGTAGGAGCATCTGTTGAAGCAGTAGGAGCCTGAGAAGAACCAGACTTAAGAAGCTTCAAAATATCAGAAACCATGCCCTTGATCTCTGAAGTCTCTGTCTTCAGTGCAGCAATGTCATAGCCCATACTATTCTAAGATGAAGTGAGATTGACAATCTGACTAGTGTAGCAGGAGACCAGTTCATTATGCTTCTTAGTGAGTTCGGCATAGCTTAAGGCAAGGGAGTTGAGCTTAGCCTGTTGTTCACTGAGAGTCTTGTTGATAGCCTCCTGATGTGCTTGAATAGAGGAGATGTCAATGGGCTTGAATAATGTAGGAAGTTCACTGAGAGCTTTAGAGGTGGACTTGTGAGAATCCATGAACTCAGTAAGCTTGGAGATCAGAATGGGGTCATCCTGGAACTCAGTGTGCAGATCTTTGACAGCTTTAAGAAGAGAAGTAAGTTGAGCGCCCTGATCTTCACCTAACTTCTCAACAGATGTTTACATATCCTTGAGGCCTTGCTCAGTAACCTCCTTTGTCTCAGTGGCCTTCGCAACGAAGGATACAACATTGGCCTTGAGATCAGAACAAGAAGCCGCAGCTTCAAGATGTCAGTCTGAGTTGGTGTCATCAGTCATGCTGTAGAGCCATTCGTTGTTCCAATCAAGCAACTCGCACATTGCCTTGGCAGTCACTGGCTTGGAATCATCCATATTATGATAGCCTGATGATGATGAGGACCCTGAAGACTTGGACTTGTCTTCCTTATTATTATGAGATGATGATGATGATGATGATGATGATGATGATGGTGATGATGATGGTTGTCGTTCAGTAGATAGGTGTTGTTGATCCTCAGGAGGAGGAGATGAAGAAGGATGCTCAGTATGCTGGGAAGATTCGTCAGTATTTGGTTGATCATCAGTATCCATATCTTCCCCAGCAACAAGGCTTCATTGTCCTCAAAATCAAACACCTCCTCTTCTAACTCTTCATTTATTAGGAGTTCAATGTCAGCAAGAGTTGGTGCCTAAGTACCATCCAGCTCCCCCTCAGAAGAGGGTTTGCCTTCGTTGTGGTCAGTCCCTGACCCCTCAAGGTGAACAGAGTGGGTTTTCTCTGCCTTTCTCTGCCTGGTCCACGGAGTCAGTTGCTGAGGTATGCGCATCTCCGTGTGGGGGTGATGGTTCCATATCAGCGGGTGTTTTCAGTCGCTCTGAGTCTTTGTCCCCGGTTGTCCCTTAAGACATTGATGGGTTTTGTCAGTGGCATCCTTAGGAACAGTGAAAGTTATTTCCCTATAAGCGGGTTGTATGTTTCCCTCTGAGTCTTTAGTAAGCGTAGTTATACCCTCAAACAAAAGCTTTGATGTGCGAATGTCCTCATCAGGCTGTGCGATGGTGATGTCCCCCTTTCCAACAAGCTTGTACTGGCTTGTTGAAGATTTAGGGACCGTAACTCCCTGAGACTTTGGTTGTGATTTACCAGAGCCTTTAACAGGAGGTGATTAGGTGTGGGTCCCCTTCTCAGTGGAGTAGTACTGACCCTAGCAATGCAAATTAAATATTTGAATGTTATGTATTTTGATGTATAGTTTGATATGTTAGTTATTTAGCAGATATATTATTTACTTTTACATCATTGAAAGGTAACAGAAATCAGAGTTCACAAATGGAGACACCCATTATCGAAGATGAGATACCACAAAAACGTTTTCAAGGTATTAAGGTTTGTTTTTCATAGTGTTGGCAATTATGTATTAGATTATTGTTATATTAGTGATTAATGATATTGCTATTTAACATGTTGGTATGAATATATTTTAATACACTAGCATTGCAAATTAAATATTTGAATGTTATGTATTAGATTATTAGTATGTTTGTTATATTCCTTATAGATCAAGAGAAGAAAGGAAACACAATTAATCAGAGCAATCCATCTATGTTTGAAGTTGACACACCAACAAAACATGTTCAAGGTAAGAATGTTTTAGTTTAATTTTTTTAAAGGTATATGTATTTGTTTAGCTTTGTTACAAACGTGTTTAAACTAATTCTGGTGGTATAAACAATTTTTAGTTAATATGTTGTTAACTACAGATAAAAAATGATTCAACGATGTATGGTAACAAGACAATCGATTTAAGTGTTCGACGTAGAGGCAGAGCACTGACTAAAAATATGTTCAGAATACGTTTACTTATAATCTTTTTGTAATATTTAGTAAACATGTTGATTGTTCATATGTTTGTATTGAATAATATGGTTTGTGTATATTTTAATCAGTTTACTATTAATCGTTTATAAATATGCATCAGTTGATTCTACCGAAAAAAAAAACTATAATGAATACATCCATTTCTGTAGGTCACACACCGTTAACGCCAACCTACACTTGCAACATCTCTTATTTAGTTGAGATCACAAATAACTACGAATGCTCAACTATCAAAGTGAAAATCATTCATATTTGGAAAACAACAACAACTGTTAGGAATGGTTCTTCAAAGCGTGAAAACATAAACATGCTACTAATGGACGAAAAGGTAATGTCTAATTGTTTAAGATTTAAATTTTATTTATATGCATTATACAACTTTTATATTACAATATTATCATTTTTGTTGTTTAGATATATAAGTTAGATTGACCCAAAACTCAAAACATCATGTATTGTGTTTTTCATTAACTATTGTAGGGAAATAAAATTCATGCTTGTGCAAATCATTATGTCCTTAACTTGTGTCAACCAATGCTGAAGAAATATAACTGTATACTTATGTTGAATTTCAATTTGTATACTGGGTTGGAAGGCATGCAGTTAACAAATCACACTGGCAAGGTTTACTTTTAAAAAAAATACATCTATAAGTGTGGTTCAAGATTTAATTGTGTATGTGATGGGTTCGAATTCATTGAATACCATGATATCATCACCAACGAAAAATACAACAAGCATGCGTTTGGTAAGAATTACACACAAAATTATGTTACATTAATTTAAAATAATTATATATCATGCAATGTTTATTTGAAGAGCGTTATGTGTGTAGATATCATTGGTTTGATTTCCTCAAAACCAAAATTAAAAGCAATATATTACAGAAAGAAGACTGCAATAGTTTTTAAATTCAAGCTTCAAAATTTAAGGTAATGTTTATTATTGTAAATATAATAATATTTATATCACTTTGTAACATTTTATTCACATTATCTTATTCATATTAACATTATTTATATATTAAACAGTGGTGATGAAGTTAATGTTACATTATGGGAAGATGATGCAGACAAATTGGACAATTACTTAAGTCATGAATATATACATAATTGTCCAGTTGTGTTGGTTATTCAACTTGCAAAAATCAATACATGGGGAAGTAAGATATAAAATAAATTACTATAATTATCCTTGCCAATTGTTACATCTTAAGTTTCATGTGGTTTTATATTTTTATTCTTTATTATTTATTTATTTATTTATTTTTTGTCAGATGAGCACGAGGTTTCAACCATTCATTTTTGCACCGATGTTGTTATAAATGAAAACATTCCTGCAATAACATTTTTCAAACGAAGGTATACACGTTTTTAATTTTGGTTCATTGTTAGAAAAAAAAAATACAACATCTTACTTGACTACATAAATTTTTTGTTCATCTTTATAAATAGGTTGCTGAATAAAATAATACACACCACAAAATCAAGGACTGTCGATCAAGATGACAACGTTGCTAATGAAGTATTTTTGATTTTTTTACATTTTGCTTTTATGTTTTTTTTAACTTAATTGTTTAGTTATCAGATTTTTTGAAACCATCGTTCAATTTCAAACCTTATTTGACTATATAATACTAAATCCTTCCAAGGAACAACACTCGAAATCAACTCCTATTGATGATGGCGATTTGTCAACTGTTAAGCATGGAAAAGCATGCGATGTTACAGTCATTAACATATAAGATGACGAACATGAGGTATTATTATAAATTTAACACTTAACAATGTTTATGTTAAAATTGATCTATTAAGGTGAATGGTTCTAATAATTTAGAAAAACTTCATGCAACTATCAATGATATATCAAATGACGCGAATGAGGTATTACAATTAATTAAAAAATATGTTTTTTTTAATTTATAATGGTATAATAAATTTTGATAATGATAAATGTGTTTATTAATATTTATATATATTTTTGTTATATTTACAATATTAATTATAAACAAAACATGTACAGATTTATGCGGCCGGTGAGAATGTTATCGAAGCACTCCAATTTGGAAAAAGCGGAAACAAAACAAACAACATGTATACAACATATCTGATGATGATATTGATTTACATGATACTGATAATGAGGTATTATTTAAATTTATAATTACGTATTATATTATATTGTAGTCAACATTAAATTTATATTAGTTTTTATTTTTTTTTTTGTGTATTATTTAGGTTGTTTGTTTGACACATAACAATCGGAGATTATCAAGGACGGAATCTGATACGACCACAAACGTATGCAAAACTGATTGTTTTGTAAATGAATCTAATCATCAGGTATTTTCATTAATATTTTATTATATTTAATTGTTGTAAACATAAATACGTATTTTTAAAATGTATTTTAATCATTCAAAATAACATATTAATCTGTTATGCAGAGGTGGGTTGTTTCAGTCACACCAGTCATGGATTTCCGAAAACAACATTTTGAAGGGGTAAAAACGTATGCAACCTTGGTTATTTTGAATATGAAATTGATGGTGGATAAACTTTCGTAGCTAAAGAGGTATATTATTTTGTTATATGATTATTAAAATTTTACAAATACATCATCTTGTGAATTTTTTCCAACTTATTATAAAATTAGGAAAATAAATATTATGTTGAATTCCCGAACTCTTCCAAAGAGGATGTATCTGAGCAATTAAAGTTGGATATGGAACCTCTAAATGGAAAGAAGTGCAATCCAATCTATGGTGCAGATTCCAAAATGCAACACATTTGCACCTGGCGGAATCACAATGCTCATGAAAATGAAGACATGGACGTTTACACACTTTTTCGTCCAGAAATTGGTTATTACTATCAACTGGTCAGAAAAACATGATAATAGTGTACTCAAAAACATGAAATTTCCAATAATAATTGGAAGTAATAACATATTGTCTCTTACGAAACAGAAAATTGAATCTAAACTTTGGAACACCTTGGAGATGCATAAGTACTGAAAAAGAGAGATCGTGCACAGAAAATGGGTTTACTCAGTCAATCTGCGGGTTGTTACACACAAAAAAACCCATTCTCGAATAAAAGCGTTAGTATTGGAAGGGAACTGGTATCAATTTGGGCAAAATTGCGGATTTGAAGAGCAGAAAATGATGCGTATAAAGCTCGTGCGTTATGAGGTTCAAAAACTAGATGATGAAATCCTCAAAATTCCGATATTTCATGTTTGTTAGAATAATATCATATGGTATAAATAAATTAAATAACAAAAACTAACAAACAATCATGTTATTTTTCTCCAAAATTAGGATACTTGGAACCTCGGTTTTTATAACTTTCAATATGTTGCATTGTTCTGTTCAATTTAATTGTGGTTATCATATTTTTTTCGCTTCTTAACGACCTATCAATATTACTTTCTTTAAAAACTTTCATGAATGTAAATTTCATATGTCAATATTAAATAAAACGTTTCTCATCAACTTAGTGTTAGTTATTTACAAATCTTAAAAAAAATTACTAGTAATAAGATATCTTAACAAGACAGAAACACGTAAACGATATATGTGATGCCAATTAGTTGCCTACCAGAAACACGTAAAAGAGTATATATTTAAGTTAAATAAATATAATACGTTTCTTATTTATCATATGCTAATATTTGGTTAACATATATGCTCATTTATAGTAATAGATAAACATAGTATTTTAAAAGAAATATTATGAGGTTCAAAAACTAGATGATGAAATCCTCAAAATTCTGATATTTCATGTTTGTTAGAATAATATCATAGGGTATAAATAAATGAAATGACAATATGTTGCAGTGTTCCGTTCAATTTAATTGTGGTTATCATATTTTTGCCGCTTCTTAACGACCTAATGTGGTTATAAAAAAAACAAGGTTTTAAACAACCTAATGAATATTAAAGGATGTTGTAAACATAACAGTCAATGTCACGTTAACATATAGAGATGTGGATTTTATTTAATACCACATAAAAATATGTTCTAATCCGATCAAAACTTGCATGTTTAGTTGTTTGTAAGAATCATGTGTACATATACACCTAATATTACTTTCTTTAAAAACTTTCATGAATGAAAATTTCATATGTCAGTATTAAATAAAATGTTTCTCATCAACTTAGTGTATGTTATTTATAAATCTTAAAAAAATTTAATAAAATATCTTAAAAAGACAAAAACACGTAAACGATAATATTTGGTTAACATATATGCTCATTTATAATAATAGATAAATGATTGGCTAAGAACTAGCTAACGCTTAATAGTCAACCACTTGTGAATGGTCAACCGTAAAAGTCAAACTAATCAAGCCAATACTCCGTGGATAGTGTAGTGTTTCCCCGGGTCGTTATGTCCCGACGAGATTGAAATGGTGCTTTTGGAATCGTTTATGAGTGAGTGGCACTGAGGACAGTAGCCTGATGATGTGGGATTGGAATTGCTACTGTTATGATGGTATTTGTACACAGATATAATATTCAAAAAAATCAGATAACAGATATATGCACGTATTCACAATTCAGGTTTACGCAATCGGACTGAAAAAGTGGGTTTTGGTATTTAACAAACTACAGGGGGTGCTTTTGACACTTTTTCAAACTTGAAAATTAAAAATGAAAATGAAATTATGGAAATGATTAAAATACTATTTAAATATTATTTAATTAATTAAACTATTTAAAATCTAAATTAAAATCTAATTTAAATTAACTAAAAATTATAACTATTACAAATTAACCTAAAAAGTTGCAAAAATAATTTCTAAACCTAAATTAGAACTTGAAGAAAGTATAAAAAATAAAAATAAATATTTTTGTCTTTTTGTGGTTTTGTTATTAGTTAAAAACTATTTAACTTAATTAAACTAATTAAACTACTTTTAATTTATATTAATACTAAATTAATTTAGAAAATTAAGATAAAAATTTATAAAATTACTTAACCATCACTGGAATCCTATAAAATTATAAAAACTCTAAAAATTATGTTTTAAGATTAAACAACTAATTAGTTAACTTTTAATTAACTTAAGTCTATTATAAAAACTAAATTTAACCTTATAAAAACTAAATAAGCTATTTAATGCTTGATATTAATTAATAATAAAGAAAATTAAAATTAAATCTAATTAACACTAAATGACAAAATAAAAATCTGAAAAAATTATCAAAATTACTTTACTATATAAGGTATTTAATAAAAATATAAAAACACTAGTGACTTAATTAAAATCTAAAAATGAAAATTAAAATAAAATTGAATTAAATAGAAACTATCACTTATTTTAACTTTGATTTTTTTGGATTTTTCTTTTACAGAACTATTTTATAACCTAAATTAACAAACTTTTGTGAAAACACTTTTCAAGATAGCTTATAAATAAGCTATAAGCACCCCCTTGGCTTACACAGTTGACTTTTATTGACTGTGTGGTCAATTTGGGTCAAATGGCTTTTGGTGAGGTCCACAATGGTTAAAATGGGTACAAACAAGGTTGACAAACTTGAATAAGCCAAGAATAACAAGAAATAAGCACAATTAAGCTGTTACAAACCAAATAAGCACTTATGCAGTATTGAATTTAAACACAGATGGGGGACAAACTTTAGAGCTTATTCTAGGTGGGGTCCACAGTGACTCAGGTCAAACAAAGGTTCAATCCCTAATCCCTGGTAGGAGGGGGTTGAGAAAAACTAATTAGAAGATCTGGGATCCACTGAGATGATCACAAATCACCACCAAAGTGGTAGTGATGGGTGAAGTCTGCTGATGCAGGGCAGGGTTCCCCCCCTGCAAGTGATTTTAAAGGTGAGTGGGGCCCAGAACAAAAATCCTAAAAATACAAGCTAAGTTGGGACTTAAAGACAAGCTAATAGGCTATTGCTACACAAACTTTCAGACCTTGAAACTTAATACAAAATTCACAACAAATCTTGGAGTTTTGGTGAAAACTGAGTAACAAGTAATTTGACTTTTCTACTTTGGTTCCTAGTTTGACTTTTATGAGTTTGATTCTTGATTTAGTAACTGAAAATGGATGTTTAAGCTAGATTAAGACCAAGATTACCTAAACCACTCAAGAATGATTGGAAATGGGGCATATGCCACTTCTTTAACCAATCAGAGGGTATAATCTTGGTGGTTACTATGCTTCTTGACTTTTTAATGATCTAAACCTGTTTTTAATTTCTATTCTCAGCATATGTGATACTAGTGAGTATGTAAGAACAAGAAACAATCCTAATTCCAAGCTGAGTGCCACAGATTACAATAAACCAAACACTACTTTATGAAACAGTTCATGAAAGAAATCATGGAAACTATGATTAAAACTATATCTAAGACTCAAAAACTATCAAATAGATTACAAGAAGGTAAAATGGACAAATGTGAACTACTATTAACTACCAATAAGAGAGACTTGAAATAGAAAGATTTTGCTTACAAATTATTGCAGTCCTGCCAAATTCATGAACCAAGGATCAAAATTCAAATCCTAACATCCCCCATGGGATTCTAAACCAAGGCCATCCAAGATATACCCTGCTCCAGCTTTGATAACCATGATGGTGAAACCTTTGACTTTTCTTGACTTTTTGATATTTTGAGCTTTTGATTACTAAACTGATTTTAATTATTACTAATAGCTTATATAAGCTATAAGGGAGCTTATGTGAGCCTAGGAGTCCAGTACATTACACACTAACTATCATTAAACTAAACAGCTTATTGAAATTTTGAAATAAACTTGCAATAGATGAAACAGTTGGAGAAACTTGAAATTTATTGATCAAAAGGAATTACAATACATGAAAGATGATTAAAACACTGCTTAAAAGCTTTAAGTTATACTAATAATTGAAATTGCATTTAAACGAAATACATAAAACTAAATTAACTAACTATTTCTTCCTTGTGCTTCCTCTTCTATTTATAGCTCCAAATTAGTGTTCCCAGATGCCCTCTGATCAAATCCCACCTCTCTCTGATAACTTTGGTCCACTCATGAGGCTCCACGTATTTTGGCGGG
Organism: Artemisia argyi; assembly: GCA_030686995.1. Classification (NCBI taxonomy): domain Eukaryota; kingdom Viridiplantae; phylum Streptophyta; class Magnoliopsida; order Asterales; family Asteraceae; genus Artemisia; species Artemisia argyi. The sequence goes on from CM060709.1 coordinate 111,488,992, forward strand.
AAAAAATGCTTTTGCAAATTATCTCTGATACACGCAATGGGGGGGGGGGGGGGCAGCATTAATTGTGGTGTGAAAGGGTAGGTATAGGGAGGTGGTGGCATTAATTGCGGGGGGTCATGGCTTGTAATTGGAGGAGAAGGGAGGTTGGTTCAAGTGGTGGTGTTGTGGGGGACGTCTGAGAGGGAAGGGGGAAGGGGTTGACTGGGGGTTGACCCCGGTTTATATTATTTGGGGGTATTTTGGGCTAAGTGGTGGACTGGTATAATCTTGGGCCCAAGTTAAAAATGGGGAGTGGGCTATGGAATGGACTTGGACTAGTGGTAGTATTAGTTTAGGTATTGGATCCGGATTGGTTTTATTTACATAAGGACTATTTTTGTAATTTCTGATTTTATGAAGGGTTAATCTTGGCAACTTTTCAAAATATTCATAAGGGTTAAAAAGTGCCAATGGTGAATAGTGTGAGGGTTCCAAATGATTTTTTCCAATGTTACCCTTCTAGGGACTATTTCTGCCAAACCTTGTAATTCCAGGGACCAATCATGGAACTTTTCCAAAATTCCCATCCAAGGACCATTCTTGCCAAATATGAGTAACACAAGGACCAAAATTTATTTTCTCAAAGTTTTTTATATCCCAGGGACCATTTTTGACAATTTTCAAAGTTCAGGGACTAAACTTGACATTTTGTGAAACTTTTTCACCAAAGGACTATTTATGTAACTTTTTGATTTATAAGGACCTTTGGTGACTTTTTCAAGTTTTTAGAATGACCAGGGACTGGATTTGACAACTTTTGAAAGTTGGGGGACTGAAACTGCCAATTATGCAAACTTTGTGCGTTTTTCATATGTTTTTGGTATTTTTGCATTTGAGACATGTAAAACACTTTCCTGGGATATTTTCACTATTTTGATTCATTATTGAGTGTTTTTGGATGTTTTGGCAGTTCAGAAATGGTAAAAATTATGAGTATTTACACACTCATCAATCCCCCACACTAAAACATTGCTAGTCCCTAGCAATCTTTTGAGAAAAACTTAATGGATTTGAAACTCTTTACCAAAAGCCATCACTTCTGGAGTAGCCAGGTGTAAGAACTGTGGCACACCTGATAACCGTGTGATTTTGAGCAAACCACCAGCTGTCAACGGATTTGATTAGTCTTTACCAAAAGCCGTTTGCTTCTGGACTAGCCAGCATCTTGATGGACTAAGTCAACATCTTGGTGAGCTGAATACCAATTATGGATTTTCCACTGCCTTTACCACAAGCCATAATCTTGTGGGCTAGCCAACTCATTTGCTTATGAGGATACGGGGGAGCTGAGGAACTATACAATTTTTGGCAAACTGCCAGCCATCAACGGGTTTGAGATGTCTTTACCAAGAGCCGTTTGCTCCTGGACTAGCCAATCCCTTTGTCATATAGACTTTGGCGGACTGATTACCACAAAAATTTTTGAAATAAAGTGAAAAATTTTTGAAAAATTTAGGCCTAAAAACGGGGGTACTTAGAAAGTTTTGTGATAAAATTCATAAGAATTCCCCCCCCCCCCCCCCACACTAGAACTGAATATTGTCCTCAATATTCAAAGTCCCGGCTATTATGCCGAATCTCTGAACGGGAAAAGCTAATATTCGATGCTAACTGTGGAAATTCAGATTTTATTTTTCACTTTATTTATCTGTAAATACAATTACACTTTTTTTTTTTTTTTTTTTTTTTTTTTTTTTTAAAGTTGAAACATGATATATGTAATCACTACCTCCCAGGCTTGTGTCAGGTTTACCACGCTAGCTAATCACTTGTGAATGATTAACTGTAATAAATATGCCCTAACAGCCCGGGAGTTGAATGATAAAGTATATATAATATACATACAAGGATAGAAATTTGAACAAAATACAAAATTCATTATTTATTATTATTATTGAATTTTGAAACATATTTACTTTTGAAACGGTGGGGGACGGCCACTCCCCCACACTTGGGTGGTAGAAAGTAGAAAGAAGTCAGAAATACGGGTGAAAACCCATATATGCTGCTAATTTTTGTTCACCGAGTCACTAGCTTGACTCGATCCCCGAATTCATTGGTCCATGGGGAAAGTTTGGAGATCCGGGACAACCATGGGTGGTATGTCCTCTCCAAAATAATGTTTCAATCTATGACCATTCACTTTGAAGTTGGGACCTTCGGGTTGAGATAACTCAACAGTCCCGTATGGGTATACTTTAGCAATAGTGAATGGTCCAGTCCATCGGGTTTTTAATTTCCCCGAGAAGATCTTTAATCTTGAGTTGAAAAGAAGGACTCTGTCACCGACGTTGAAAACGCGGTTCTTAATCTTAGAGTCGTGAATCTTCTTTGTCTTTTCTTTGTAGATCAAAGAGTTCTCGTAGGCTTGATCACGAAGTTCATTTAATTCATTGATTTGAACCTTACGGTGATCACCCGCTTTATGAAGGTCGTAGTTAGCATGTTTCAAGGCCCAGTAGGCTTTGTGCTCAAGCTCGATGGGTGTTTTGTAAGCTGTACGGAAGGCCCAGAGTGCATCATCTAGTTTATCCGACCAGGAAGCACGGTTTTCACCTACTGTCCTCTCAAGAATCCGTTTAATACCACGGTTGGAAACCTCCACCTGCCCACTTGTTTGTGGGTGATACGCGGTAGAAAGACGATGAGTAACACCGTACTTAAGCATGACTTTTGCAAATTGATCATTGCAAAAGTGAGTACCGCGATCACTAATGATGGCACGTGGAGTTCCAAAACGAGCAAAGAGGGATTTCAAAAATTTCACAACAACTCGGGCGTCGTTAATGGGTAAGGCCTTAGCCTCAACCCATTTTGACAAGTAGTCAACAGCCACGAGTATGTATTTGTTTCCATGAGAAGATGGGAATGGCCCCATAAAGTCAATGCCCCAGACGTCAAAGATTTCACAAACTTGAATAGCATTTTGTGGCATTTCGTTCTTTTGTGAAATATTCCCGTGACGCTGACAAGCATCACAGGCTTTGACTAACTCGTGGGCATCCTTATAGATTGTGGGCCAATAGAAACCGGAATCAAACACCTTTTTGGCGGTGTAGTTAGGACTATGGTGGCCCCCGGTGGGTCCAGCATGGCAAGCCTTGAGAATATCAGTGGCTTCCTGTCCGTACACACATCGCCTGATGACTTGATCGGCACAGATTTTGAAGAGGAAGGGGTCGTCCCAGAAATAATGTTTAACGTCTTTGAAGAATTTTTTCTTTTGTTGGGACGTAAACCCCTTCACTATGAAGTTACCCGCATGGTAATTTGCAAAGTCGGCAAACCATGGGGTAGTAGAGTCACCACGAAAAGCAACCGCATTGAGTGTCTCGAGAGGAAATGTTTCATTTATTTCCTTTTTCTCGGACACATCTTGAAGAGGGTTCTCTAATCGTGAGAGATGATCAGCAGCAAGGTTCTCGGCTCCTTTTTTATCACGGATAATGATATCAAATTCCTGAAGGAGGAGAACCCAACGGAGAAGCCTCGGCTTTGCATCTTGTTTTGCAAATAGGTATTTCAAAGCCGAGTGATCTGTGTACACTACGCATTTAGTCAAGATTAAATATGACCGGAATTTCTCGAAGGCATACACCACAGCTAGGAGTTCTTTTTCAGTGGTGGTGTAATGACCTTGAGCCTCAGTCATAGTTTTGCTTGCATTGTGTATGGGCTGAAAGTATTTTGCTTTTCGTTGCCCCAAGACCGCACCTATGGCAAAATCACTAGCATCGCACATAAGCTCAAAAGGTTGGTCCCAATCGGGGGCAACAAGAATCGGTGCCTCGGTAAGCTTTTTCTTTAATGTTTCAAAAGCTTCGATGCACTCAGGAGAGAAGATGAAAGGAGCATCCTTCTCGAGGAGATGGGTCATAGGCCGGGCAATCTTAGAAAAATCTTGGATAAACCTACGGTAGAAGCCGGCATGACCCAAAAAGCTCCTAACACCTTTTACGGTGGTGGGATGAGGTAATTTGGCAATGACATCGATTTTAGCTCTGTCAACCTCAATCCCGTCTTTTGAAATTTTATGGCCGAGGACAATGCCCTCCTTGACCATAAAGTGGCTCTTCTCCCAGTTGAGACTTAGATTCGTTTCTTTGCAACGTTTAAGCATATGTTCCAAGTGGGAGAGGCAAGTCTGAAATGAATCCCCGATGACTGAAAAGTCATCCATGAATACCTCCATAGTTTTCCCGATCATGTCGGAAAATATAGACATCATGCACCTCTGGAACGTGCCTGGTGCATTACATAAGCCGAAAGGCATACGTCTGTAAGCAAAAGTTCCGTAGGGGCATGTAAAGGTAGTCTTCTCTTGATCCTGGGGATCAATGGGGATTTGGAAGTAACCCGAGAAGCCATCGAGGAAGCAGTAGTATTCATTCCCCGCAAGTCTTTCGAGCATTTGGTCCATAAAAGGGAGAGGAAAATGGTCTTTACGGGTGGCTTCATTTAACTTTCGATAGTCAATACATACACGCCAACCCGTGACCAAACGAGTTGGAATCAACTCGTTATCCTCGTTGGTGACAACGGTAATGCCACACTTTTTGGGAACACAATGAATTGGGCTAACCCAAGGACTGTCAGATATAGGGTAAATCAATCCCGCATCAAGAAGCTTAAGAACTTCTTGTTTGATAACTTCGTGGATTTTGGGATTTACCCTTCTCTGATGTTGCACAGCTGGCTTAAAGTCATCCTCCATTAAGATTTTATTAGTACAAAAGTTCGGGCTTATGCCCTTAATGTCGGAGAGTTTCCAAGCAATTGCTTGCTTGTTTGACTTAAGAACCTTTAGGAGTGCAGCCTTTTCCTCATCTTTTAAGTCTTTGGCAATAATGACGGGTAATTTATTATCACCCTCCAGAAATGCATATTCTAGATGAGGAGGCAAGTCCTTGAGCTCAACCTCGGGAAAGTCTTCAGTTATTTCAACATTTTTGACTTCCGCTTTATGAAGTATTTGTGGAGACGGAGAGGGTGAAGGATCGTCATTTAACAATCTTTCAAGGAGAAGAATGTCCCCCTCCGGGTCAAGATAGTTTTCATCAACCCCATCGGGGATTGAGCTATCCTGAGCAAGAAAGGCCTCGAGCTCTTCCAGAAGGAAGTCACCTCCCTCAAACGGAGTGAGGGAAGGGGAAGAGTCGGAAATGATAGGGTCAGTAGAAAGACTGCCACTGGATGAGAAACCAAGGACCTCTTGAGAATACTCCTCAGACGCAACATCGATGACATCAATTCGGTTAACCGTTTCAGCGTCATAGTTGGAGGAGTATCTTGAAGTCTGATCAAGATTGAATGTGATGGCTTCGCCACCAACATGTAGAGTGATTTCTTCTTCGAATACATCGATTAAAGCACGACCCGTTCTTAAGAATCCCCTCCCAAGAATGAGAGGAACTCGTGGGTCAGCATCGAAATCAACAATCACGAAATCTGCCGGAAAATGGAACTTTCCTACTTTTACGAAGATATCTTCGGCAATGCCGAGAGGACGGGATATAGCACGGTCTGCAAGCTCGAGTGTCATGCAGGTCGGAGTGAGAGTAGGTAGAGAAAGTCTTTTCCAGATTGAGTAAGGCATCAGGTTAATGCTTGCGCCAAGATCGGCCAAGGCAAAGCATTCAACCATCCTAGGGAAAATACATGGAATGAGAAATTTCCCGGGATCTCCAAGCTTTTCAGGAAGCTTTTTCAAGAGCACTGCTGAGCAATGCTCATTGAGTGAAGTTTTTGCCATCTCACAGAGTTTTTCTTTGTTGCTTATCAGATTTTTGATTGTCGAAGCAAACTTAGGCATGAGAAGAAGAGCGTCCGCGAAGCTAATATCGAAATGTAATTCTTGGAAAATTTGATAAAATTTTTCCATCTGATGATTAGCTCTTTCGCGGTTCTTTTGATCATACACACGTGAAGGATATGGAATTGAAGGCTTAGGATCATTCTTTGGAATTTCATCAGGACTCACAGGAGGATCAAATACAACTTTCGGCTTACGAGCCGAGACCGGGACAACTTGAGGGTGGACGTTGTTGATACCTCCGTTATTAGTAGGAAGTACCGTGTCCGTAGTAACCTCAGGTTCACATTCCGCTACCTTAGGAGGAGAAGAAGAGGTAGAGGGAATCGCGGGTCCATTGTATGATACCCCACTTCGGGTGGTGATCGCTTTGACATCGCCCCTCGGGTTAGCGATCGTGTTGCTTGGTAGTGTACCCGAGCCCGAGGGTTGATCATTTAAAGACTTCTGAAGTTCAGAGATCGTCTTGATCAATAACCGATTCGTTTCCTCTTGTGCTTTCATGAATTGTTTAATCTCAGCATCGGAGGAAGACGGGGGTGGAACAACGTTTTGATTTTGAACAGGGGGATTTTGAACATGGTTGTTTTGAAAATTCCCTTGATTTTGATTGTTGTTACCCTGAAAAGTGTTTCTCTGATTGAAATTACCCTGATTGTAATTCCCTTGATTCTGGTTTCTTTGAAAATTTCCTTGAAAACCTTGGTTTTGATTGCCATTTTGAAAATTGTTTTGATTAAACTGGCCTTGATTCTGGTTCGGGTTTTGGAAATTTGAGTTTTGACCTTGGTTAAAATTTTGATTCGCGTTACGGTTTTGATTTTGGTTAAAACCTGGAGGTCCGAGAAAATTGTTGGAACGATAGCTTAAGAGATTACGGTCCCCTTGCGGTTGGTAAGAATTACCCCCCGTGTTGTAGGAACCGTTAGCAGCATAAACGTTCTCTTGAGGAAATTCAGCAGTAGCTGGACACTCGGAATACAGATGTGGGCCCCCACAAGTTTCACAACTTCGGGCCACGGCTTTCACTTGTTGATTTTGAACCTGATGTTGTATCGTTTGGTTCATTCTCAACACAGCCGTAGAAATATCATCCATCTTTTTGGTAAGAGCAATTATTTCAGGAGATGATGATGGAGGAGTAACTGAATTACATGACGCATCCCTCTCCGCAGAGGAATCCCAAAAGTTATGGTGGGCAGTCATGTTTTCAATCAAGTCATAGCACTCCTCGGGACGCCTTTTCATAAAGGTCCCACCAGCAGCAGCATTGAGAATATCCCGGTGCCTCAATGTCAGACCATTATAGAAGGTATCTATGATGGTAACTTGTAACATATTGTGGTTAGGGCACCGATCAATAGCTAGCTTATAACGTTCCCAAGCCTCAAAAAGAGACTCATCGGGACGTTGCCGGAAGTTGCTGATATCATTTCGTAACTTGGTAACCATGGAAGGTGGAAAATATTTTGCTAGAAACTTGGTTACCATGTCATCAAAGGTACAAATAGAATTCCTTGGGAGTCGGTCAAACCATGCAGTGGCATGATGAGTGAGAGAATAGGGGAAGAGGTACAGCCGGAGGGCATCATCGGTGACACCATGCTGTTTCATGCTTTGGGTGACCGTAAGATATTTGTCAAGATGCTTGTTGGCATCGTCACCCGGTAATCCGTGAAATTGACACGAATTTTGGACTTGTTGGATCATGTGGTGCTTGAGGCCAAAGTCCGCAGCCCCAATAGTGAGTGGTGCAATAGGCCCACCCCGCCCTTGCATGGTAGGCTGGCACAGCTCCTCCATCGTTCGGAGATCGGGAGCTGGCACATCCCTGGGAGGGTCAGGGAGTGGTAATAGTGGTGGTGGTGGCCCAGCGGCCATTTCGGTTTCTGTATTAGAACGTAGCTCGGGTACGTCTTTCTGTTTTTTGTTCTTTGCTTGAGACCGAGTGCGCATGCACTAAAAACAATTTTTCAACACAAGTTCGAGGCAAAACTACAGTGAACTTAAACCAATAATCACAAGTGAGCAGCTTCTTTGAAAAAGGTACACCACTCACAGGGATACAAAGGCAAGTTTTTATCTTAAGTTTGGGAACTTATTATGGGTTTATTATTTAAATTTGAAAAACTGCTTTAGGCTTATGGGTGTGTGTGCAGAAACTTGGGAAATATTTTTGGACTGATTCGTTAACCGAAATCGTCCCTTTATGATTACTCGCAGGCTGGCGGGAGGAAGTAAATAGGTTTCCTCTTCAGTTCGCAATTTAATGTCAGAACTTACCTTAAACCAACTGTTTCAGGTTGTAATCTTAAAGAACACGAAGTAATTTAACTTCACAGTTTGTTTTTGATTGTTTTTAATTTTTTTGGTGTTTTCAACACTTCAGGAGAAGTATTAATGAACGTTTTTCTGATATGATTATATTTTTACAAAACTTTTTACAAATTTGTGTGAAATTTGTACAGGGTGGGTTTTGGAAACCACTAAACTTAAAACGATTTTATAAAACACGCAACAACCTCCCCGGCAGCGGCGCCAAATTTTGATTGGCTAAGAACTAGCTAACTCTTAATAGTCAACCACTTGTGAATGGTCAACCGTAAAAGTCAAACTAATCAAGCCAATACTCCGTGGATAGTGTAGTGTTTCCCCGGCACGTTATGTCCCGACGAGATTGAAATGGTGCTTTTGGAATCGTTTATGAGTGAGTGGCACTGAGGACAGTAGCCTGATGATGTGGGATTGGAATTGCTACTGTTATGATGGTATTTGTACACAGATATAATATTCACAAAAATCAGATAACAGATATATGCACGTATTCACAATTCAGGTTTACGCAATCGGACTGAAAAAGTGGGTTTTGGTATTTAACAAACTACAGGGGGTGCTTTTGACACTTTTTCAAACTTGAAAAATAAAAATGAAAATGAAATTATGGAAATGATTAAAATACTATTTAAATATTATTTAATTAATTAAACTATTTAAAATCTAATTTAAATTAACTAAAAATTATAACTATTACAAATTAACCTAAAAAGTTGCAAAAATAATTTTTAAACCTAAATTAGAACTTGAAGAAAGTATAAAAAATAAAAATAAATATTTTTGTCTTTTTGTGGTTTTGTTATTAATTAAAAACTATTTAACTTAATTAAACTAATTAAACTACTTTTAATTTATATTAATACTAAATTAATTTAGAAAATTAAGATAAAAATTTATAAAATTACTTAACCATCACTGGAATCCTATAAAATTATAAAAACTCTAAAAATTATGTTTTAAGATTAAACAACTAATTATTTACCTTTTAATTAACTAAAGTCTATTTTAAACAAATAAAATAAGAAAAATAGAAAATGAACAGTAGAATCTCAAAATATATTTTCTAAAAACTTATTATACTATATTAGAACTAGGAAAATTATAAAAACTAAATTTAACCTTATAAAAACTAAATAAGCTATTTAATGATTGATATTAATTAATAATAAAGAAAATTAAAATTAAATCTAATTAACACTAAATGACAAAATAAAAATCTGAAAAAATTATCAAAATTACTTTACTATATAAGGTATTTAATAAAAATATAAAAACACTAGTGACTTAATTAAAATCTAAAAATGAAAATTAAAATAAAATTGAATTAAATAGAAACTATCACTTATTTTAACTTTGATTTTTTTGGATTTTTCTTTTACAGAACTATTTTATAACCTAAATTAACAAACTTTTGTGAAAACACTTTTCAAGATAGCTTATAAATAAGCTATAAGCACCCCCTTGGCTTACACAGTTGACTTTTGTTGACTGTGTGGTCAATTTGGGTCAAATGGCTTTGGGTGGGGTCCACAATGGTTAAAATGGGTACAAACAAGGTTGACAAACTTGAATAAGCCAAGAATAACAAGAAATAAGCACAATTAAGCTGTTACAAACCAAATAAGCACTTATGCAGTATTGAATTTAAACACAGATAGGGGACAAACTTTAGAGCTTATTCTAGGTGGGGTCCACAGTGACTCAGGTCAAACAAAGGTTCAATCCCTAATCCCTGGTAGGAGGGGGGTTGAGAAAAACTAATTAGAAGATATGGGATCCACTGAGATGATCACAAATCACCACCAAAGTGGTAGTGATGGGTGAAGTCTGCTGATGCAGGGCAGGGTTCCCCCCTGCAAGTGATTTTGAGGGGTGAGTGGGGCCCAGAACAAAAATCCTAAAAATACAAGCTAAGTTGGGACTTAAAGACAAGCTAATAGGCTATTGCTACACAAATTTTCAGACCTTGAAACTTAATACAAAATTCACAACAAATCTTGGAGTTTTGGTGAAAACTGAGTAACAAGTAATTTGACTTTTCTACTTTGGTTCCTAGTTTGACTTTTATGAGTTTGATTCTTGATTTAGTAACTGAAAATGGATGTTTAAGCTAGATTAAGACCAAGATTACCTAAACCACTCAAGAATGATTGGAAATGGGGCATATGCCACTTCTTTAACCAATCAGAGGGTATAATCTTGGTGGTTACTATGCTTCTTGACTTTTTAATGATCTAAACCTGTTTTTAATTGCTATTCTCAGCATATGTGATACTAGTGAGTATGTAAGAACAAGAAACAATCCTAATTCCAAGTTGAGTGCCACAGATTACAATAAACCAAACACTACTTTATGAAACAGTTCATGAAAGAAATCATGGAAACTATGATTAAAACTATATCTAAGACTCAGAAACTATCAAATAGATTACAAGAAGGTAAAATGGACAAATGTGAACTACTATTAACTACCAATAAGAGAGACTTGAAATAGAAAGATTTTGCTTACAAATTATTGCATTCCTGCCAAATTCATGAACCAAGGATCAAAATTCAAATCCTAACATCCCCCATGGGATTCTAAACCAAGGCCATCCAAGATATACCCTGCTCCAGCTTTGATAACCATGATGGTGAAACCTTTGACTTTTCTTGACTTTTTGATATTTTGAGCTTTTGATTACTAAACTGATTTTAATTATTACTAATAGCTTATATAAGCTATAAGGGAGCTTATGTGAGCCTAGGAGTCCAGTACATTACACACTAACTATCATTAAACTAAACAGCTTATTGAAATTTTGAAATAAACTTGCAATAGATGAAACAGTTGGAGAAACTTGAAATTTATAGATCAAAAGGAATTACAATACATGAAAGATGATTAAAACACTACTTAAAAGCTTTAAGTTATACTAATAATTGAAATTGCATTTAAACGAAATACATAAAACTAAATTAACTAACTATTTCTTCCTTGTGCTTCCTCTTCTATTTATAGCTCCAAATTAGGGTTCCCAGATGCCCTCTGATCAAATCCCACCTCTCTCTGATAACTTTGGTTCACTCATGAGGCTCCACGTATTTTGGCGGGAAAAAATGCTTTTGCAAATTATCTCTGATACACGCAATGGGGGGGCAGCATTAATTGTGGTGTGAAAGGGTAGGAATAGGGAGGTGGTGGCATTAATTGTGGGGGGTCATGGCTTGTGATTGGAGGAGAAGGGAGGTTGGTTCAAGTGGTGGTGTTGTGGGGGACGTCTGAGAGGGAAGGGGGAAGGGGTTGACTGGGGGTTGACCCCGGTTTATATTATTTGGGGGTATTTTGGGCTAAGTGGTGGACTGGTATAATCTTGGGCCCAAGTTAAAAATGGGGAGTGGGCTATGGAATGGACTTGGACTAGTGGTAGTATTAGTTTAGGTATTGGATCCGGATTGGTTTTATTTACATAAGGACTATTTTTGTAATTTCTGATTTTATGAAGGGTTAATCTTGGCAACTTTTCAAAATATTCATAAGGGTTAAAAAGTGCCAATGGTGAATAGTGTGAGGGTTCCAAATGATTTTTTCCAATTTTACCCTTCCAGGGACTATTTCTGCCAAACCTTGTAATTCCAGGGACCAATCATGGAACTTTTCCAAAATTCCCATCCAAGGACCATTCTTGCGAAATATGAGTAACACAAGGACCAAAATTTATTTTCTCAAAGTTTTTTATATCCCAGGGACCATTTTTGACAATTTTCAAAGTTCAGGGACTAAACTTGACATTTTGTGAAACTTTTTCACCAAAGGACTATTTATGTAACTTTTTGATTTATAAGGACCTTTGGTGACTTTTTCAAGTTTTTAGAATGACCAAGGACTGGATTTGACAACTTTTGAAAGTTGGGGGACTGAAACTGCCAATTATGCAAACTTTGTGCGTTTTTCATCTGTTTTTGGTATTTTTGCATTTGAGACATGTAAAACACTTTCCTGGGATATTTTCACTATTTTGATTCATTATTGAGTGTTTTTGGATGTTTTGGCAGTTCAGAAATGGTAAAAATTATGAGTATTTACACACTCATCAATAAACATAGTATTTTAAAAGAAATATTAAAGGGAATGTTCACATCGAATTTTTTATAAGATATGTTTAAATTTTAAAAGATGTAATTTAGAGTATAAACCATCTTTCTCACGTAAAAAAATTCACAAAGTTATATTCACAATAAACTATTGCATTATGTACGGTCAAAGACACTCTGTACGGCTTGCAAAAGCATATGAGAGAAAAACAATCCTTCTAAAGGTATGTTTTTAACAAATAATTTGTTCATTGGGTAGTTATATTCTTATTGATGTGGTTGTAAAATTCGAAACTCTAAATCCCGTTCACTAGGTATTGTGTTCATATATAGTTTTACATGCATTGTCCATTGATCTTAATATTTGAAACATCTAAATTTCTGAATCTGTGATAGGTAAACCTGCACAAACTTTATCTAAAAATGTCCAAAAAAAAAATGTTTCAAAGTGATACACTAGACACAAGATTTAGCCATATGTATATCATGTTTCATTATATGATAATAGATTTATAATGAATTTGCAACTTCTATAAGGATAATTTTGGAAACGATTTTGTGATATATTTTATATCCTTTTAAATAGTTATAGATGTCCACGATTCTTAGAGTTTGTTAACCTAAATTATCCCTATATATACAATAAAAAAAACCTAACACAATAAACATACAAACCGTATACACAAACCTAGCACAAGATGCAACCACAATGACGTTCTTTAAGGCTTTCTAATGTTAATAAAAACAAGAATGCAGATAATTCTTTGCAAGGTAGTTTCGACATCAAGTATTTACTATATACAGTTTATGATATTCAAGTTATGATTCATGTTTGTTGATTACTTTTCAGCGTCTAAGCAACAAGAACAACCTAAAACACAGGGAAACAAAAACTTAAAAAGTTCTTCAACTGGTATATGTATTATTAAATTTTTGATGCATATTTTGATATGTTTGTTATTTAGCATATATATTTTTTACTTTTACAGTATTGAAAGGTAAAAGAAAGCAGAGTTCACAAATGGAGACACCCATTATCGAAGATGAGATACCAAAAAAAACGTGTGCCAAGTATTATGGTTTGTTTTTCAAATGTTTGACAGTTATGTATTAAATTATTAGTATATTAGTGATTGATGATATTGTTATTTAACATGTTATAATTTATTTAGATCCGTTATATATGGTGTTTATACTATGTTACTTAATTTATAACTTTTAAATCAGCGTCAGGACCAAATAGAAGTTCATTAAAGTCAAAATAACCCTCATCAAATTCAAAAAGAGACCAAGTGGATGTGAAGTGTTTTCTACCAATACGATATATTGGTCAGCTTAGGAGGCAAATAACAGTTATGGAAGAAGAAATCATAAGCGACGAAGAAATGGTATTGGAATGTAAAGAGGCAATTGATCAGCAAAGGGAAAAAATATTGAAGTATCAAGAGACGATAAATAATGTTAAAAAACAAATGGATAATATAATTATTTATAATCTATTTAATGTAATGCACCGTTGATATTGTATCAACATCCTTTAATAGTAACAATTATTGTTACCATCATTTGATGTAATGAATCTTAAAACAACATTTAGGTCTCTTTAAAACTTATAATAATTTTGCATGATATATTATTTTTTACGATATAAGATTTGCATTCTGGATACATAACTTTTCAGCTAACTTTTGAAGAAAATGTGGCAAGTGATGATGGTGTCTGGAACTCTGACAAGGACCGGAAACTGAGCATGTTGGAAGTCCAGTTAGAAGCATATAAGTTTGCGAACTACTCTGTGTATGATGATGGTTATGACTCCAGCAATTCTGAAACCTGGGATCACCCAGATTACAATTAAAGTTTAAGTTTAGGTTTAAGTGATGTTTTAATTTTATTATGTAATGTTCTAATTCTAATAAGTTAATGTAATGTTTATTTTTTAAGCTTTTAGTTGCCCAAATAAGCCAGTGAGTTACCAACCACTAATAGTTGTATATAGCAAGCTTAAAAGATGACTTAATATATTGATACAATCAAGTATTTCAAACTCGGTTCTTGATGAAGAGGTCTGGTTTCATTCATAGACTTTTAACATATAGTTAAACAATAGTACATGTTTTCAAACAAATTTATACTAATTCTTATGTTGAGATTAATGAGGTATTGTATATTATACTTAAACATGTTTCAGTAGTTCATTTTGTTAAAACACCCAGAATTTGAATACAACTTCATTATAACTTTATTATAACTGTTCATGGTTTCATTTAACTTTATTATAACTTTATTTAGTTGGGAAATACAAAACTTTTTATCAGATTATAACTTTTACATTATAATTTGAAATGATTGTTACAAACAAATGATAATCACAATATGTATTAGAACAGCCAATCTTTATAAATTTTTTAAAAAATAAAACAACCTATTTAAATGCATTGTTCAATTAACTTAAACCATTTTTAGGTAATGATTAATATAATTAAAGCAAATTAAAGCAATTTCATTTACGTTACAAGGATAAATGTGTACATGTTTAATGGTCAAATTTCAAATTTTAACCTTCCAAATTCCACAATTAATTGGCTGTCGAATTCATAGGCCTATAAAACTTCAATCTTTTTACTGAATTTCATCATTCAAAGACAAATTCTAAACAGTATACTAATTTTCAAATAGATTAAACAAGTTTGCTATTTTGGTTTCTTATACAGATTTACCAGTTTTATATTATCTTTACAAACATCTGTATTTATATAAAAGTAGCATCATTTTCTTTCATCCATTTCTAAACCTTTATTTCCTTTATGTTTTACAGCGGCATCATCAGGCAAACCACATCCTGCAGTATGGTGGCTTTAAAAATTAGATGCCTTAAGGAAGAAGAAGTTGAAGGCATGGGAAAATGGCAAACAAGCTTAAGGCAGCAATAAGAAGAACAAAGATGGCTAAACTTGAAGACGAAAAATCTATCAGCGATGATGATCCTTTGGATCACATTGACTATGACAATCTTCATCTAGCTTATGATCAAGAAAAGATTCATAAGTTTAGCTGTTAGATTATTTTATGTTGTCTATTGTTATGTTTATATTTGTTTCTTTAATTTTATTAATGAAATGAAATTTTTAATTATTGTATTCCATTGTTATATATCATATTCTGTTTACGGCATTTTATTTTGATTTCAATATATTATGTTTTTGCTCAACTCAGTTATCACCAATATTTTACATACAATTTCAAAATAAACGCATGAGGAATCACCAATAATCTTAGTTCCCATAAGTACATTGTCCCTACAAAGATTATATGGAATTTTTGTTACATGGGATGTTCAAGCAAAGGTTAATGAAGGTCTGAATTGTGGATGAGATTTTCATCTGATCAAATATCCTCTGTTTAGCTCTGCTTATCTTATATCAGTATTCTCAGACATATGTGTAATATTACCCGATATCTGATGAATCATAAGTTTACATGTTTTTGTGTTCTATTATTGTTTACTATCTAAATATTTATTTATGTCAGATTATTATAAATTGAATTTTTGTAAAAATAAAAAACTGTATCAATTTAATTAAAATTCAAATGATGATAACACTTCTAATTATACTCTGACATTATATTACTTTGTACACAAACGGCAGACAAATGGATTATTCGACCATCTTTCTCTTATTTACTTTCATATTAACAGTCGTCTACCTCACCACTATCTTCGGCTGCCGTAACTCTCGGCTTCCACCTGGACCTTACCCTTTTCCAATAATCAGAAACTTTTTAGAACTCGGTGACAAGCCACATGGTTCTCTCGCAACACTTTCTAAACGTTATGGTCCTTTAATGTCACTTAAGCTAGGAAGTAGAGCAACTATAGTTGTTTCATCGCCCGTTATAGCAAAAAAGTTTTTCCACGTTAGTATTTGTATCATTAAAATGAAACACTTAATAAATAGTTTAGACTCGATCCTCACTAACCTTATCAATGTTCACTAACCTTAGAAAAAGAGTTTTTTACCATCAACAAAACCCTTTGATGTTATAAGCGCATACCAAAGGCACGAATGTGGGAACATTTACTCATAATCTAGAAAGCAACACATTTAAAAAAAAAAACTAAACAGCATTAACAGATTACATAGACCGTATTTACAAAGTGGGAAACATCAAAAGATATGGAGACACAACGACAAGCAGAGTATTACTCAATAACATCAACATCCAAAACAAAAAAAAAAAAAAAAGTATCATTTTTTCGCTTTTTTATATATCAACATCTCAGTAATGAACATTTAAAAGGTTAGTGAACATTGATAAGGTTAGTGTGGATTAAGTCTAAACTATTTATTAAATGTTTCATTTTAATGATTCATATACTAACGGTTTGTTGTTTCCACTAGGCAAACTGCATACAATGCATCATTAGGAATAGTGATATGCACAAATACGATGAAGCACTTCAAGAGGGCATGTGGTATATTGTTAGCGGTTTTTGTGCGGCAAACAATGAAGGTATATACCCTTTATTTACCAATAGGTACAAGATTGTGTTGTTAAGATGAATGATCCGAGTATTATACTTGAACTTTAATAAAATTTTATATAAAGAAAACATTTTTACACCTATAATCTTATATATCAACAGAAGTGAGTATAACATAAAACCAACATAAACACATAAAAACGGAGTGGAGTTAACAACAACAACAAGTAAAAAGCATTTAATCCTTAAAAAATCCTTACCTTCAACATCAAATAGCAACAACAAATTCACATATAAAACATAGTTTCATACTTTCATTACATCCATAATTAAACAAACCGGATACATCCACATCCGAAACTGATAATAACATACATACTTCATTTACAGATAATTAACATAATACAGTGTCACCGTTATACAAATACAATATGGTTTAGAATAGAATAATTAAACATTCCTACAAATATTTATAACATAGTAATTTCATAACAGTCATACCAAAAGAGAGTTTAAGAACATTACGGTTTTAACAGACGTCAAATATCACTACTTAGCGATGCACGCCATCTTCCACTTCTTCCATTACTTCAATAAAATTGAACCGCAATATCTTTGGCATCACGAACCCATACATTGCTCCAAATTCTCTCCAATTGCCATTCATTACCACATGGTTTGTCCTCATTTGATCTTCTGGGTGGAATACCATCTTTACTATCATCGGATATTTGACATCATTATAGAATAACTTAGCTCTCGTGTGAGTATGCATCATGCGTTCCTCACAAATTTTTGCATGTATTGTATGCAATTAGTTTACATGATTTCATGAAATGGAAAAACACATGATTTAAAGTTTTAATATACTTACCAATCGATGATAATCGCAAATGGAATAATTCAACTCCGTATAAAAGACATCAACTTTATCTACATGAGTACGATGACCCGGCCATGTGCAAACATGTTTGGCTCTCTTATCTATTACAAAGAAGAAACGTTTATTTGTTAAAACTATCAAAATAATATAATTTACATCTACGAGTTTAAACTAATTTACCTGCAGCAGCATAATACGGTATCTGACGAGTGGGAAACCTCAACATTGTGGGACAAACTCTTTCATCGTACAACCCCAAACCTGAATCATCAAACACCATCAATTTCAATCTGTTATCTCCTAAATTGGTGAATACCATCCTCTGTCCTACAGTTATGTTGGGTCATATGGAGATGAGTTGATGTCAAAAAAGGTACATTTTCCTGTATTGATAACTAGAATCCACTTTATTATGTTGGGTCATATGGTGTACCCACTATACAAATAAACTTGAATCCATTGTATTTATATTAGCAACTAATGATATGGACATCTTAGAATTTGATTCAAATATAGTGTTACGTTCAATGTAAAAGGAATCCGTTTTGTCTTTGTATTTATGGAGTATTGCTGCCTTGTGGAATGTGCAAGCATTATATGTGTTATCAATATGTTCACCCATGGTATTGTCTCTTTAATGATGCCTAAGCTAAATGTAGATTCATTTAGACACCGAGTATCAATTACATAATGCATTGCCAACCATGCCCTTTAGTGTTGAGCCAAGTATTGCACCAAGTTGCTGACTTTTTGTGTTTTGATTTTGTTACAGCATTGGATTAAAGATTTCAAATTTAGCACAAGAGTAAAGGATCAAAAGGGCCACCTTTCTTTTGTGTTGGTCAACAAAGGCACTGGTCAAGCCATGCAACACTTTGAATATAAACATCTAATAAGTAAAACCAAGAACTAATGATGTGTGTGCAAAACCTGATATATTTTTGTTTATCAAAAGTTGTAACAAATTTTATTATCACAATGTGATATTACTCCACATTTTCAACACCCTTTAATCTCTATACCAAGTGTTTTCTTCACTTTCGGTTTACTGATCTCATAGTATAATGGAAAAATTGACATTTTTATATATACTTGATTCAACACTTTAATTAGTGTAGACTTAATATCGACTATACAAGTGCAAATTACCTACATCACTTATCTTATTTCTGGAAGATGAAATAATGATTACAAGACAAGGTATAGTAGCCTTAATTAATCTGACTCGGTCTTGTTTCTTTCCTCACAGGTATACAAATAATACTATTAGCATTTTGTTAATGCTATGCAAGAAATTCCGTCACTAACTTTGTATCTTAAAAATTTTGGATTAGAGTAAAGCTGGCGAGAGTGAGCCATCATGCATGACTACTACATCAAATTTAACAGGTAAAGAGCACTTTGGTCTATTAATCTTTTTGATTTATTTCACTTCAATGATGCACGTATTTAATGTGGATAACAATTATCTTGCAAACAACATTCGAAAAGATATGCAGTTATTACACTTTGTTTTTTCATTCTTTTGTGGAGTAAGAAATATAAAAATGCACACTTTTGGAAGCATCAACAACAAGCTCGAATTGAAGAAAAGATTTTAATGTCCTTTAACGATAACAATGGTTGTCGTGGTCATGATGGTTTTCGGTTTCACCATAATGGCTAGATCTAATGCTTTACATTATACATGTTAAAATTTGCAGCCTCAAACCCTGGTCACTCCCCAAGCCACATGATACGGTAGGAACAGTTTTATATCAAGGAGCTTTTGTTACAAAAATAGTTTAGAGCGTTCGAGAATATGGAAGTATATTTCCATTGTGCGAGGGTGACGCATGAAGTAAAGAACTTCTCAGATGGTGCCTTGAACATTCCTTAATAGTTTGTTAGTAAATCAACCAACTATTGTTATTGTTGAAAAATCTTGCTTTCAGTTAGTTGAAAATCTTCATTTGATTAATCAATATTGCATTATAAAGGTTTGATTAGGTGATGTATGGATCGAGACTTATTTTAAGAACCAACGTTGTGTACAAATAAGATTGATTTCACATTTGAACTGACAACATATACTTTGGTTTTGCTGATAATTTTACGTTTACTTTCTCTTATAAGATAATTTGTTAACTTTTATGTTGTCTTATCGGATGGACATTCAATACAAAAGTTGGCATGTTTATAGATTATTTTTCGTCAACTTAAGGTTTTTAAAGATATTCAAAAGGCTTGCTCGCCCATCGGGTGGGCTATTCTTTGATACTTTGTTCTTGCATACCAGTTAACATAGGTTGGCCTATGATACGTTTATATATTCTTTTCCATTAACTAATACCTTCAAACGAAAAAAAGGAATATCTCTTATAAATAAGTTTAATTTTGAATTATAATTTAAATAATATTTTTATCTTTTAAACAATAAATTTAAACCTTTTAACAGTTCAGTAATTGTTGATCCTCATCTGTTTCATTATATATTATTTTCTGATAACTAATACTCTCCAACGATAACAATAAGTCATGCCTGCCTTCCTTATATATTATTTTTCATTAACTAATACATTCCAACGATAATTATAAGTCATGCCCGCCCATCGGGCTGGCCTTGGCTACTAGTATGTATATATATATATGTGTGTGTGTGTGTGTGTGTGTGTGTGTGTGTGTGTGTGTGTGTGTGTGTGTGTGTGTGTGTGTGCCATTTATGTGAGAAATCTAATTTTTATGAGAACGCGAGAACTAATCCTAGCCACTCATTTTATCCTCCTTAAACTTTGATCTAATGGCTATTATTAGCTAACTATTTTTCTTGAAAATTTTCAAAAAATTTACGATTTTTTTTTTCACATGTGACGAACTTATTTTTTCACATGTGACGGAATTTTTTCACATGTGACGAAAAAAAACTTTTACACGCGACGAAATTTTTTTTCACATGTGACGAATTTTCACATGACAAAAAAAATTTCGTGAAAATTTCAAATTTTTTTTTCACATGTGACAAAATTTTTTTTCACATGTGACGGAATTTTTTTTCACATGTGACGAATTATTTTTTTCACACGTGACAAAAAAAATTTCGTGAAAATTTCAAAAAAAATTTTCACATGTGACGAAATTTTTTTCACATGTGACGGAATTTTTTTTTCACATGTGACGAAAAAAAAATTTACATGCGACGAAATTTTTTTTACACACGTGACAAAAAAAATTTCGTGAAAATTTCCAAATTTTTTTTCACATGTGACGAAAAAAATTTTAGAAAAAAAATTCGGAAAAAAAAATTTCGAAAAAAAAAATTTCGGAAAAAAAATTCGGAAATTTTTTTTTTTCAAAAAAAATTTTTTGAAAAAAAAATTTTCGAAAAAAAAATTTGGAAAAAAAAAAATTTCGAAAAAAAAAATTTTGAAAAAAAAGTTTTTGAAAACTTTTTTTTTGAAAAAATTTTTTTTCGAAAAAAAAATTTCGAAAAAATTATTTTTGAAAAAAAAAATCAAAATTTTTTTGAAAATTTTAAAATTTTTCAAATTTTTTTAAGAAAATTTTCAAAAAGTTGATTAACTAATATTAGCCATTAGATTAAAGTTATAAGAGGAAAAAATGAGTTGTTAGGATTGCTTCTCGCGTTCTCACAAAATTTAAGCTTCTCATTTGAACGCTTCACTATATATATATATATATATATATATATATATATATATATATATATATATATATATATAGTGTATATTTATTTTCAGAACTCTGTTAAGTGCGGGAACTGCGAGAACTCCAATTTTGCATTAGAAAACATGCATGTTCATATAAAACATGTATGTTTTCTTACATACACCTTAATACACATATATGCATAACATACATGTTCATATAAAAACCTATTAAGTGCAATAGATCAATGCAAAATGGTTTTATTTTTAGAACCTTGTTAAGTGCGAGAACTGCGAGAACTCCAATTATACATTAAAAAACATGCATGTTCATATAAAATATGTATGTTTCTTACAAATACCTTAATACGCATGCATGTTTATTAAGGTGTATGTAAGAAAACATACATGTTTTATATGAGCATGCATGTTTTCTAATTTAAAATTGGAGTTCTCGCAGTTCCCGCACTTAACAGAGTTCTAAAAATAAAGGCCCCCTATATATATATATATATATATATATATATATATATATATATATATATATATATATATATATTATTGAGATCAAATAAGATCAAAGTTAAAATTGTAAAAATAAGACCCATTAAAGAACCAATAAGATTAAGTCAAGTGTCACATTTATTAATTAAATAGTTTAATTTAAAAATTAAATGAAAAAGACATATTAGGGAATTCACCAATTTTACCTAACCCTAAATTTCCTAATAACTGCCTCCCATCTCATTTCCACTATCCCATCTCATTTTCCTCCCACAAATCTCTCCTCTTCCTCCACATCTGATTTTTCAGGGACCAAAATCCCTTTCTGATGGCATTGCAGCGGTGGGTACCATGCAATTGTAATATTAGCGGAAATTTCTTTTATTTCTATATTTTACGATAAATAGATATATGGATGACGACAATTTTAGTTTTGAATCATTTAATGCAATAACAATATTTTTCAGATAAAAACTGTTAGGTCACCATTTAGTAAACACAAGCACAATAATGATAGAAATGAGATGAGAATGAGAATGGGATGATTATGAGAATTTAGAGAATTAGAATTGCAAGAGTTTCCTTAATATTTCACATAACCAACCAAGTATTACATAGACCTAAGCATGATATATATAGGTAAGGAGCTAGGGCAACATCCTACTCCTTCCCCTTCTTACAAACGTGTGGGCTTTAAAGCCCATGGACCATAAGACTTAAGCCTAGTAAACTTGAAACAATAACATAAATGTAAATTAAGCAACCTATTATTACAAATGACCGAGACTTGATAAAATAGTAAAACTTTGGTTCCAACAATCTCCCCCTAAGGGTCGGTCATCATGGTTGCTTGACGTCTTCGTCTTAATCTTTGACTTTCATAGCTTTAGACGTCTTCAGAAATGATTAGAATAATAATGGATATACTTTGCTCTTTGTCTTTGTACTTTGATGAAGTTGTAGTGATTATGTTATGAAGTAATCTGCCGTTCGTCACTCCTGCGTCTGTGGTGATTGTCCGCCATTCCAACATACTCATACATCTTTGGACTTCGACTTTCACGTACAAGAAGTTCCTTTTCATGCATTGAGATCTTTGTCTTTATACTTTGTAGATTCATCTTAATGGCGTTGAATCTTTCTTTGAACTTTGTGTTGCTAAGATCTTGGGGGAAGCTTTCTTTGACTTCAAGATGTATGTATGAGCATGTTGGAATCTACGATCATGGAAGTGAGATACCTGCGAGTAAACAGTTAGCAATAAAACAACCGGTACTTACGGATAAGGAATTAGAGCTCATCAACAGCATATTCTGAAGACTCCTTCTAATCCTTATCCAGGCCGTTCCCATATCAGATACTCCCGAAGGAGCTTACGAGACCTACTAAGTAGCTCAATGACTGGGTGAGTCGCTGGGGATCACTCCACGACTGTAGACCGCTATGGAACCACCGCAAACACTAAGCGTAACCCTTGTGGGGTTACCGAAGTGACCTGCTGTCAGGGCTGTTTGATGTTGACCCTGGCAGGATTTCCGTTCAATCGTTGAGAAATACATTAGTAATCCTCTCATAAACGTTCTCGGCAGATTGCTAAGATCTGCGAAGGACTCGATAATTTACAACTGATGCCCATTGATGTAGAACACCAGTTGTAGAAATACTAAGTGTTCCTAAGAGATCTTTGATGTATCTCAAGGCTCTAGACTCTATAAGTGCACACCTAGGTTTCTTATGCGGAGACTAGGGAGGTGTCTCCTGCTTCAATATCAACCGTCTCTAAGAGATAGGTCGATAGATTATGCGGGTTCCCCGTGAGAATGAAACAAGTCCTTTTAAGAGAACTTGAGTGGTTAAGAAGGTTTAGTGCATTGCGTCACTGGGTCCATGACGACTTTGTCTTCAATACCGGTGTTGTCTTTTGCAACAGCCAGTAGCATATGTATTGAACCCGGTGTCTGCCCTAAGGTTGAACATATGGAGGGCTATTTCTTTTCACCTTTTTCTTTACTTTTCTTTTTAATTCTTCAACTCCTTCTTTCCCTTTCATTCATTTCTCCTTTTATCGTATCGTACCTAAGGACTTCTAATTCTAACTATTGGAGATGTCCTCGGGTAGATCCCTCTGGCTCTGGCGGATCATATGACGGATATTCCTATCTTAATCATCTTATAACTCCGACAGTAGCCAAGAAACCTTTTGATTGAAAATCTCTCAAAGTGTTTAAGTTAATCAAATATTTTGTTTAAAACTTTGAGAGTTTTGCGTACACTTTTGAAGGGCTCCCCCTGCACATGTGCTCATAAGTATTTAATAAATTTGCACATGTTGGAGGAGCAAGCACTTTTGAATTGATCCACTTTCCGTGAACAAGACCGATTCGAGACACGCTTACATCACTAGTTAATCTAGCTTGAAGTTATTACCTGGCCTGATCAAGTTCACAGAAAGTTTCTCGAGACGGTACATTTCTACTAGGACATATCCTTTTTGAGACACGCTTACGTGGTTAGATAAAGAGATACATTGTCAGCTTTTAGGTGACAACTAGCTCTAGTAACTAACATGATGTTATTACCCGTCGAGGATAAGTCTTTTCGATATTACTAACATTTATTGTCTCGTCAATTCCAGGGTCAATACTGAGTCTAGCTCGCACATGATACAACTTTTAAGCTTTGACTTCGTATATTTTAATTACTTTTTCATTTTCTCCCCCTCAAAAATAGCATATAAAATGATATTTTTGACAAAATTTTAGATTAAAATATGCCTTTTGAGTCTTACGGGGAGATTCACAAAGAACTTTTGATTTTGAGCAAAGTATTTTGTTTTGACAAGTGCTCCCCCTCAACAAGTGATTAGGTCTTATTGAGGTGAAATACTTGTCCTTTTGAGCAGAATTATGAAAAAATCATAAATGTTTGATTAATTCTACTCAAAAGTAAGAAGCCTTCGCTCCTTAAATTAGGATTGAGGCACTGATGCGTACCTCAGGGTCCTTTCTTTACAAGTTCGGGTTGTGCACTGTAATGCGTGCACAAGCCATAGTGAAATTCAATCAAATGAAACAAATGATATTGAAAAGAAATAACCAAATGTACCAAGTTAATCTTTGTCAGGAAGTGGAGCGTCAAAGTCAGTGAACTTGGGTTCTGGTCTTTCGAAGTTTCTGACAGGAAACGAAGGTCTGGCACCGATATAGCTTTCTAGTCTTCTGATCTGTTCCCGTCGACATAACCTTTCTTCAATCTTTAAGACAAAGTTACGAACTTGTCTTCTTGTGCTGGATTTCCATCTAGGTTGTTCCCCCTTAGCTATCTTTCGGCGATCATCATTCAACCGTTTGACAAGCCCATCACGAACAGATTTGAGTGTAACATCATAGAATTTGTGTACCTCATCGAACCTCATGAAACTTTGTAGCTTTTTGCTGTTGATGTAGGTGAAGCCAAAAGGTTCTTGGTTGAGAGTAAACTGTGGTGTTTGATAGATACCATCAAAGTAGAATTGTGGCTTTGTCAAATTGATCTTCTGTTGGTAACTTTCCACTCCAAGCTGAAGATCTTCCACTCTTTCTTGAACAATCAAACGTCGGATGTAAAGAAGTAGTGACGCCATGAAGTTGTACTGTACATCTCTATCGAATCCACGCATTCTGTTTTGAACCTTTTCGAGATACATGTCTTCGATGTCATTGAGATTAAGGTCGGGAAAGTCTGCTTCAGAGAACTTGTACTTCTTTTCATCTTGTCGTTTAACAACAATTTCACGCATGAATAAGTAGTTAAACCGTTTCGACTGTTGAATCTCCAAAATAGCGATGATCTTTGATTTCTGCTTCAAATTTTCCAATGATTTCTCTCCTAATCTGCTTGTATAGCCGAGACGACGACGTTCAGGCCAATGTTGAATTCCGTGTAGAGCATCTCTGTCGTAAGCTACGATGGAGTTGCTGAAAACACGAGTAGTTTCTTCAATAGCAGGAATTTCATATCGTGCGGCTGGTACTGAGATTGTGAGTGAGGAAGCATATTTCGTCTTGGATGTTTCCTGAGTGAGCTGGATGTTACGAAGATTTTTGTTGAAGAAGAAGCTGTAAGGTATCTTGGGTTTGTCTGGAAATCCTTTCAATGGTAATGGTTTGGTCCAGTCAGTGAAGTAAGGTTTTTCATGATTCTTGGAACTGAGATCGATATTCACTTCTGTTTTTAGCCAGTGAAAGTCGGCATACATTGCACTAGCTATATTCTGCATATGATATTCGTATTCGACTTTGTTTCCAGATCTTTTCTTGAGGAATTCTTGTGCATCCCTATTGATTCTTCTGAGCTCTGCCTTTGTGAGTTTGTCGATCTGAAGATCCTTCATAATGACTTGTGTAAACTGTAGAGTGTTACCAGGAAGGGGTTCTTCTTCTTCGAGAGGAGGTTGAGCTTGAACCATTTCCGTCAGCCAATCATTCTGAGGAGTGTCATCATTGTCGAGCCATGAATGACATCTTTTCTTCTTGGATTTCTTAGAATTAGATGTAGCATCTTTGTCTTTAGCCTCGGATGGTGACGATGGTCCAGCATGAGAATCAGGAATAGGTGGAGCACGGTAATCGGTGTCAGGTAGACCCTGGTAGTCATCTGTAGGTTCCATGAATGTTTCCTCTTCATCAGTTTGACCTTGACCCGTAGCTGAGGTGTGTTGTTGATTTCCAGGAGTGGTGGAGTCCTTTAGTGGTTGTAGAGAGGATGAAGGACCTGTTCCAGACTTAGGTTTCTTGCCTTTAGAGTTTGGGTCAGGATCGTCATCTTTTCTTGTCCTTTTTCGGTGTTCCAGCTGCATCTTTGCATGACTCTTTGGATATGTATGCCACCATAGCATCATAAAGTGCCTTTTCTTCAGCAGTTTGTGTAGGTTTGGAGGCAATGTTGTCGAAGAGTTTGGCAAGCATGTCATTGAAGGACAGTTCAGGGACGGTTGGAGCCACAGTAGAAGGTTTTGCTGAGTGAAGCGTGAATGGTGTTGTTGACAACATTTTCCTTGTAACACTTCTGATTCTGTGATCCAAGTTGTCATTGATTGGTTTAAGAAGGTTTGCTACTTCAGGAGTGATCATCTCAACAAGATTATCAGTGAGAAAATCATGTGTTGTCGTCCTGATAAATCCTGTGTAGTCAGAGTGCAAGAACTTATCGATCAGCTGCTTTGACTCCTGGAAGTCCTCAACTTGTCTGGTGAGACTTGTAACCATGTTGGTGAGTTTGTTGACTTGTTCCTGAAGATCAACTGGTGGTTTCGGTTCATTGATTGAATGTTGTTTAGATGCGGTTTCTGAAGGTGTGGGAGATGAATGCTCAGGTGATGATTCGGACGATGACTCGTTGTGAGAGTCTGAAGAAGAAGCAGGAGGAGTCGGATCCTTTGGTGGAGAGTCTTGAGGAGGTGGAGGTTGTGCTGAGGAAGTCTGCTGAGAAGATGACTTAAGAAATATGTTGGTGTCGAACGCGTTCTTCTCTTCGTTTTCCTTTCTACGACGTTCCTCTGCTTCCTCTGCTTCTCGTGCAAGAAACTCTGGAGTAATGAGGTATTCATGTTCCTGATCTGTATCTATGTTCTCTTGTCCACCAACATTCTCTTCTATATTAGCAGTTTCTGTCATGTTGACATCTCCTGTTTTGTCTGTATCTTTAACGGTGTCATCAGGCTGTGGAGCCGATTCTATCATGGTGGATACAACGGGAGGAATCATGCTGCTTGTAGCTCCTACATGTTCAGACTGATCAATAGGTGGTGGTGTTGGAGGTTGAGACATGAGTCGGCTTTCGAGAGTTGCTTTCCTTTGTTCTTTCCTGAGCCGCTTTTCTTCAGCTCGAGTGTCGACAACTATACTCTTCAGTTTGCGTTTGTCGACCAAAGGTTCAATGATTGGTTCGTCTTCTTCATCATTAGGCTCATTAATAGTGATCCCTTTTCTTTTCCTTGTCTCTTCTTCATAAGTTTCAAGACTTTGTTGTACGGCGATCTCTGTTGCAGGAAATGCTTCATCAGGTGCTCTGTATCTCAGTTCATAGTCTGGTTCTTGTTCTTCAGATTCCGTATCGAACTCGGATTCGGTGTCAGAAGGTGGAGGTGTAGGTTCATCCCGAATAAAGTACTCAGGAGTTGCCTTCTTCTTTGGTTTAGACTTGGGTGTTGGTTTAGGCTTGGCAGAAGACTTGGGTTTAACAGATGGTTGAGTCTTGGGAGCAGCCTTAGATCTAGTATGTTGTGAGGCAGTGGTGCTTGTAGTACTCCCAGACTTTACACCTCCTTTGCTTCAAGTCTTTATTGTTGCTTCTTCCTGTACCCCTTTGTAAGCGTTATCATACAGCTTGTAGTTCAGACTCTTCTTGATTTTATCATTAAGAAGGTATTCGGGAAGCCTCATTCCTTTGATCTTGGTTGAGGAAGTGGTCGTTTTGATGAATGAGGTGGTGAAGTCGTCCTCAAAGAGGTGCTTCGGCTCATTAGGATCAGCCATCCTCTTGATGAATTCTGGAGAATCTTTGCAGAGATGTTCAATGAGAATCTTGGTGAATCTTGTGAATGGTATCATAGTCTTCACACGTTCGGTTTGAATACTGTGGACGATATCATTCATGATAGGAACTGCAAAGTCAATAGGAGTCAGAGTCACCATTCCCCATAATGTTTGCAAATGTTCGAGCCTTGGATGTTCATGACCACTTTTCCTTCCAGACATAGATCTTACCACCAACAGACAGAATGTTCTCCAAGGCTGAGGGATATTCTTGGCATTAAATTGGGAAAGCTTGACTAGCGGTACATCATCATCAACCTCATATCCTAATTCAATGAAGAAGTCTAGAAGATCCAGGTCAAGTAGTATAGGAGCAAATTCGTTGTCAGTTTGTGGCATGAGAAGGGCTGTTCGAAGAACGTCATGATCTACAGTGTATTCTTGGCTATCCAATGTAACAGTGAAAGACTCATCATCCAAGTTAGCCTGAGAAGTAAGCTAGAACTGATGAAGGTAGAACAGCGGAACTGAAGTAGAACAGGTGAGCAAAGGTTTGCATGGATGTGCAAGTAGGATATCTTTCACAATCATACACGATTTCTCTGTGATTTTCAATTTGTTGAAATCAACTCGGGGATTGTTATTGCCAATTGTGACATTGTAGTTCTCGGGAGTGATGTCATCCATGGTGAGTAATGGAAGAACTTGTTCAGGGACATTCTCATTGTGTTCAGCCATGTTAATCTGAAAAACATCACCATAAACCAAACATCCAAATTCGTTACGTGTAAGCACAGTTTTGAGTTTGGTTACTGATATCTACTTAAGACAATTAAGCACAAATGTGTCATTTTGTTATGAGTGAAGTGTCACATAATGCATACTTGAAGAATCATAGTACATTTAGAATCATGAGATCAACTATACAATGCAGTGTCTCGCAAATAAGCACGATTGATATACACAATTCATATGAACTTCACATTACATAACAACAATGAATCACAACAAGGTTACATGGATATTACATGACAAGGCCTAAACAAGATTTCGAAAAACTATAAAATAAACCTTTTATCGCAAACTTGAATTGAGAAAGGATTTCGAAAATGTTACAAAGAATTTTATCGAGAAAGTAAATTATCGAAAAAATCCTTATATGTAAATTTTATCGAGATCTTTTCTTAATCCAAAAATTGCGAAAGTTTAAGTTTTCGAAAACTTCAATTTACGATAAAAGTTATCGAGAACCTGGTTGTCACACCCCCAAAATCGGGTCCAGCGGAAGCATACGTGTAGCTGGGGTGTAACTCAATCGGTAACACAACACAAGTACAAAAATGGTTTTCACTTTAAATATTTAGAATAAAATCATTTAATCAAAATGTTGAATTTACATCGTTAAAAGTAGTGCGGAAGTAGGCCCTTAAAATGGTTTAAAACGGTCCCCATATAAATAATCAGAGTCTTCTATGACCATGCCATGCCCTGCCAAAACCTCCTATAGCGTGCCATAGGTTAAAACCTGAAAATACATGCTAAAGTGTCAACACGAGGTTGGTGAGTTCATAGAGTTGTTTAACAAATAAGGTTTATAGAAAATGATCACACAGCAAAGGCATCGTAAATCCACTCAGTTACAAGTCCCGCCATAAGAGCCTTGTAACCTGTGTGTTTACAACCCACTGCTAAATAGTTTAGGTCTAATAGTCAAGCACCCGTGGTCAATAATAAGTCACAATATAAGCACCACCTATATAATAAAGAATGTGGCAAGGCTCCTAAAATAAATAATATGCGTTCCGTAGACAGGGGAACGAGAGGTTGGCCGACCTCTAACAGCGCTATCCATACTATCTACTGCCCCACACAAGGAGGCCGCACGAACGGTACGTATAAACTGGAGTGCGAACGGCAAACCAGCAGGAGACTAACAATTGCAGATGCACGAACAGTACATCATTCACAAACTATTACATAGTAATCAGTTACTCCGTTGACAGGGGAGATTTTATGTTGCTCCGTACATGGGAGACTTTATAATGCTGCTCCGTCGACAGGGGAGACTTTGCACTGCTCCGTACATGGGAGACTTTAGGTTGCTCCGAACAAGGGAGGCTTTATAATGCTGCTCCGTAGACAGGGGAGACTTTGCATTGCTCCGTACATGGGAGACTTTAGGTTATAGCACGTACGGTGCATTAAGTTCAAAAGTTTAAGTCAATTTCAAAAGTCAAGTCAAGTTCAAAAGGTCAAGACAAGTTCAAAGAGTCAAATAATAGTTCATTTAAAAACGAGCATGTATTCTCCCCCAAAAGTTGACAAAACAATTAAAAGAGTAGGGGCTATGACTCACCTTAGCAATAGCAATCCAAAAATAGAGTTATGAAATCGATAGAATAGGTCCAACAATCACTAGTCGCGACCTAATTATGCATATGTCTTAGTTACCGAAATCAAGTCAAGCATGCAAGTCATACACTACATTATCACTTGCACATGTCGTCGTAGTATTCGTCGTCAAAAATGTATTTGATCAAAGTGATCTCGAGTTTAAGTCATCCACTATTTTAGAAAAAGAAATTTGTAAATCTCACGACCAAATATTAGTCGTCTCGAAAATATATATTTTGAAAATCTCTAACGTACCCCATAAGTATACGTAAAGTTCTACCACTTTTATTTACGTCGTTTAAGCCAAAACACACCTTAAAGTGTCCAAATTTCATGTTGAACATTTCCATCAGCTTTCAAAAATAAATAAAAAAAAACTGTCAATATATATATGGTTTTGTCCAACTTCCTAAGGCCATAACTTTCGCGTCGTAGTTCCGTTTTTCAAGTTCTTTATATCCCCGCGAAGGTATTCACGTGTACTCTAGTATTTTCAAGGTCTCGGCTAGTTTAGAAATCATTAAACCTCAGTTTTCCTAGGTAGAAAATCGAGACAGATTCACTGTTTTCCGGAAAAATATAGTTTTCGTCGTAAATATTGAAAATAGCATATCTTTTTCGTTATAAGTCCGTTTTAATCCGTTCAAGCGGCCACGTTCTCGTTATTAAGTCTATTTTCTATATTTCTAGTCTAATATGGCCACCAAGATACTGAGTTTCTACAGGAGGTCGAAAAGGGCAGATTTACCATAAATAATGTCAAACTATATTTTTCTAGTGTTTACTTGCTACAACCTTTTGTCAACAACTCCAACTATGGTCCTAGGTCATCCATCAACTAGAAAAAAAATAGTGATCTAAACATAACCCAACAATATTTAAAGTCCTTGATCAAGATCATCCAAGTTTTCAAAGCTAACATATATATATATGTAAAGTTTATTTTTATTTTCTTGTAGAGATTTATTAACACTTTTCTTGAGATCAAAACTTATACAAAAATGTATTTTCTTAGCAAAATATTAAAGTGGATGTAAGATGTTTAGACATGTACCAAGTGATAATCATGTGTAGCTACTTAACAAGCATAAAATTATAAGAATCAAGAAATATTAGTAGTGTAAAAATCACTTACAAAGAGGTTAGTGAGATGAGGTTAGTAGAACACTTGTGTAACCCCCAAGATTAGTATTAAACCCTTGTTAAACAACCCTAGTATTCTTGAAAAAAAATAACCACAAGCTTTCCTTTCTTTCCCTTGCTCCTTGGTGGATCGGATTGTGTGTGTATAGGTAGGAGGTGATGAAGTTTTTCTTGTAACAAAATAAGTAGCTAGTATGTGTGTGTATGTATATATATTTCAAGAGATTAAGTAGTCAAAAATGATCAAAAGTATTTCTTGAATTGGTCCTT
Organism: Artemisia argyi; assembly: GCA_030686995.1. Taxonomy (NCBI): domain Eukaryota; kingdom Viridiplantae; phylum Streptophyta; class Magnoliopsida; order Asterales; family Asteraceae; genus Artemisia; species Artemisia argyi. Next base: position 111,521,090 of record CM060709.1, read on the forward strand.
GTGGTTGCCGAAGTTTAGGGAAAAAGGAGAGGGGGAGTATGGTCTAGCCTTACACTCTTAATTGATTTGTCATAACCTTTGAAATTTGATGTAGATTTGGTAGGCTTTTTGAGTGTAAATTTGGTAATGCAATATCTTGTACAACATAGGGGGTGGCATTTTTATGTTTTTGGTGTAAAAATGTGTAAAATGTATTTATTAAATGTATTGGGTAGTAAAAATATGTATTGGGTATTAGTTTGGTAGTTAACGAAAGTTATACATAATTTAACGTAAGGTGTAAAGAATTTAATTTGGCCATTGGAAAATATTTGTGGAACTTTTGTAATAATTTCGGAAGTATAAAAATACCTTAAAAATAATTGTTGAGAAAGTCGGGTATGCCGAGTACCACATTCTTGAATAAAAATTAATGTTCGTTGAATTTAAAACCGTAAGCGTTTAAAGAATAACAATTTATTTTCTAATAATAAATTGTGAAATGGGGAAGGAGCAAGGTACCGGAGCGTTGTGGACTAAAAGTAGTCTAAGTCTTAATATAACCAGAATTTATTCAAAAATTTAAGTCGACTCAAGTAAAAATATATGCACATAGTTTGGAAATTAAGTGTCAAGAATTTAAATTCAAGTTTAGAAAATAGTATTGACCTCAAAACGAGGAATAGTAAAATGATGAATAGTAAATGTGAAAGTTCGGGAAAATGACCAGAATTTACGAGTTGTGACAGTCTCTACCCCTTAAGGGAACTTCGTCCCGAAGTTCAGTTTATGTTGGTCTCCGAAGTGTTATAACGGTGAAGATTCATGAGATGAAATGACCAGTTGACGTGTTTTGAGGCGGCGGTTTACGAAGTGATGAAAAGTATAAGCGTTTTGACAACGAGGGTATACACACACATAAATGAAACATTTGGAAATTGAGTAGAGGATTCAATGCAGACAGAATTTTATTATAACCATTCTCAGTGTTGCAAAATTCATTTCTGAGTCGGATATAGGTAGTCAGCCTATGTCCCACTATCCCGGGTTGAATATAGGTGACTAGTCTATATTCCACCGAGGTTCCATGAATTTTGAAATACTCAGTTCAGTTATACTACCAAGACGTACAGAAAGACTAAGGCAGGTGACCAAACTCGAGGTCAAAGGATGAAACTATGCAAGGAGAAACATACCAGGGTGACATATATGATACGTGAACATGCTCATATGAAAGACAAGGATAGAAATCAATTAGAACAAATGAACATAATATACCAGATAATGAGACACAAATCTCATCACCTAATGTCAGCAACAAACCACAATGAGGCTTCAGCTTGGCAGGCAGGCATGTGACGGTCATAGGGTTAAGTTTTTCATAAAAGTAGCTATAGTCTAGGTTTTAAAAACACTTAGTTCGCTATAGCCAGAGCTCTGATACCAATCTGTCACACCCCCAAAATCGGGTCCAGCGGAAGCATACGTGTAGCTGGGGTGTAACTCAATCGGTAACACAACACAAGTACAAAAATGGTTTTCACTTTAAATATTTAGAATAAAATCATTTAATCAAAATGTTGAATTTACACCGTTAAAAGTAGTGCGGAAGTAGGCCCTTAAAATGGTTTAAAACGGTCCCCATATAAATAATCAGAGTCTTCTATGACCATGCCATGCCCTGCCAAAACCTCCTATAGCGTGCCATAGGTTAAAACCTGAAAATACATGCTAAAGTGTCAACACGAGGTTGGTGAGTTCATAGAGTTGTTTAACAAATAAGGTTTATAGAAAATGATCACACAGCAAAGGCATCGTAAATCCACTCAGTTACAAGTCCCGCCATAAGAGCCTTGTAACCTGTGTGTTTACAACCCACTGCTAAATAGTTTAGGTCTAATAGTCAAGCACCCGTGGTCAATAATAAGTCACAATATAAGCACCACCTATATAATAAAGAATGTGGCAAGGCTCCTAAAATAAATAATATGCGTTCCGTAGACAGGGGAACGAGAGGTTGGCCGACCTCTAACAGCGCTATCCATACTATCTACTGCCCCACACAAGGAGGCCGCACGAACGGTACGTATAAACTGGAGTGCGAACGGCAAACCAGCAGGAGACTAACAATTGCAGATGCACGAACAGTACATCATTCACAAACTATTACATAGTAATCAGTTACTCCGTTGACAGGGGAGATTTTATGTTGCTCCGTACATGGGAGACTTTATAATGCTGCTCCGTCGACAGGGGAGACTTTGCACTGCTCCGTACATGGGAGACTTTAGGTTGCTCCGAACAAGGGAGGCTTTATAATGCTGCTCCGTAGACAGGGGAGACTTTGCATTGCTCCGTACATGGGAGACTTTAGGTTATAGCACGTACGGTGCATTAAGTTCAAAAGTTTAAGTCAATTTCAAAAGTCAAGTCAAGTTCAAAAGGTCAAGACAAGTTCAAAGAGTCAAATAATAGTTCATTTAAAAACGAGCATGTATTCTCCCCCAAAAGTTGACAAAACAATTAAAAGAGTAGGGGCTATGACTCACCTTAGCAATAGCAATCCAAAAATAGAGTTATGAAATCGATAGAATAGGTCCAACAATCACTAGTCGCGACCTAATTATGCATATGTCTTAGTTACCGAAATCAAGTCAAGCATGCAAGTCATACACTACATTATCACTTGCACATGTCGTCGTAGTATTCGTCGTCAAAAATGTATTTGATCAAAGTGATCTCGAGTTTAAGTCATCCACTATTTTAGAAAAAGAAATTTGTAAATCTCACGACCAAATATTAGTCGTCTCGAAAATATATATTTTGAAAATCTCTAACGTACCCCATAAGTATACGTAAAGTTCTACCACTTTTATTTACGTCGTTTAAGCCAAAACACACCTTAAAGTGTCCAAATTTCATGTTGAACATTTCCATCAGCTTTCAAAAATAAATAAAAAAAAACTGTCAATATATATATGGTTTTGTCCAACTTCCTAAGGCCATAACTTTCGCGTCGTAGTTCCGTTTTTCAAGTTCTTTATATCCCCGCGAAGGTATTCACGTGTACTCTAGTATTTTCAAGGTCTCGGCTAGTTTAGAAATCATTAAACCTCAGTTTTCCTAGGTAGAAAATCGAGACAGATTCACTGTTTTCCGGAAAAATATAGTTTTCGTCGTAAATATTGAAAATAGCATATCTTTTTCGTTATAAGTCCGTTTTAATCCGTTCAAGCGGCCACGTTCTCGTTATTAAGTCTATTTTCTATATTTCTAGTCTAATATGGCCACCAAGATACTGAGTTTCTACAGGAGGTCGAAAAGGGCAGATTTACCATAAATAATGTCAAACTATATTTTTCTAGTGTTTACTTGCTACAACCTTTTGTCAACAACTCCAACTATGGTCCTAGGTCATCCATCAACTAGAAAAAAAATAGTGATCTAAACATAACCCAACAATATTTAAAGTCCTTGATCAAGATCATCCAAGTTTTCAAAGCTAACATATATATATATATGTAAAGTTTATTTTTATTTTCTTGTAGAGATTTATTAACACTTTTCTTGAGATCAAAACTTATACAAAAATGTATTTTCTTAGCAAAATATTAAAGTGGATGTAAGATGTTTAGACATGTACCAAGTGATAATCATGTGTAGCTACTTAACAAGCATAAAATTATAAGAATCAAGAAATATTAGTAGTGTAAAAATCACTTACAAAGAGGTTAGTGAGATGAGGTTAGTAGAACACTTGTGTAACCCCCAAGATTAGTATTAAACCCTTGTTAAACAACCCTAGTATTCTTGAAAAAAAATAACCACAAGCTTTCCTTTCTTTCCCTTGCTCCTTGGTGGATCGGATTGTGTGTGTATAGGTAGGAGGTGATGAAGTTTTTCTTGTAACAAAATAAGTAGCTAGTATGTGTGTGTATGTATATATATTTCAAGAGATTAAGTAGTCAAAAATGATCAAAAGTATTTCTTGAATTGGTCCTTGTGGTTGCCGAAGTTTAGGGAAAAAGGAGAGGGGGAGTATGGTCTAGCCTTACACTCTTAATTGATTTGTCATAACCTTTGAAATTTGATGTAGATTTGGTAGGCTTTTTGAGTGTAAATTTGGTAATGCAATATCTTGTACAACATAGGGGGGTGGCATTTTTATGTTTTTGGTGTAAAAATGTGTAAAATGTATTTATTAAATGTATTGGGTAGTAAAAATATGTATTGGGTATTAGTTTGGTAGTTAACGAAAGTTATACATAATTTAACGTAAGGTGTAAAGAATTTAATTTGGCTATTGGAAAATATTTGTGGAACTTTTGTAATAATTTCGGAAGTATAAAAATACCTTAAAAATAATTGTTGAGAAAGTCGGGTATGCCGAGTACCACATTCTTGAATAAAAATTAATGTTCGTTGAATTTAAAACCGTAAGCGTTTAAAGAATAACAATTTATTTTCTAATAATAAATTGTGAAATGGGGAAGGAGCAAGGTACCGGAGCGTTGTGGACTAAAAGTAGTCTAAGTCTTAATATAACCAGAATTTATTCAAAAATTTAAGTCGACTCAAGTAAAAATATATGCACATAGTTTGGAAATTAAGTGTCAAGAATTTAAATTCAAGTTTAGAAAATAGTATTGACCTCAAAACGAGGAATAGTAAAATGATGAATAGTAAATGTGAAAGTTCGGGAAAATGACAAGAATTTACGAGTTGTGACACTGGTGATTTCGAAATATATAGTTCAAAGAGTAATTTCGAAAAAAAAAATAAAAAAAATAATTTCAAAAAAAACGGAAATCGAACAACATTTATCGAAATCATGAGTTTCTCGATAAGATCATCATAGATTGCGAAAAAAACTTGAGTTTCTCGAAAATATTCTTATACAAGAATCAATCGATTTTGAAGTTACACGTACGTTTCTTTAGCGAATAACTTTTCTAATGATTCAGGCCTGTCACCAAGATAGATAAACACCACTTAGACATAACCAATATGCTTGTTAACTAGGATCTCGATAATTATTATGAACAAGTTCTCGATAACATAACAAATTTGAGTCTAATGAGTATCAATGGTTCTAGCATATCACAAACATATGTAGCAAGCACATTATGATTGCATTCAACATCTTTGGACTCAGATAGATGTAGATAAACAAAGAACGAGGCATACATGTATATCGAGAACTAAGCATCAATGGTGTAAGTCAACAAAACTAAATCTAACATGCATACATGAGACCATAGAAACATATCCCACCAATAAAACAAAGCAAACAACCACAGAATCTCACAAACTCAAATCGACCCAATACCTAGATTTCCAAATCGAAACAAACATGATGGAATGTATGAAAAAAAACGATAAGGATATGTTAGAAACATGCTTTGTAACAAAACCCTATCAAGAATCAAACACCTAAACATGTATAGAACATTTTTCGAAATCATAAACCCTAGTTCTCGAAATCATGAAATATTGAGATCGAGACGTTGAATTTTCAATTAACCAAGATCCTATGTGTGTAATACCCTAGTGATAGCATAGGAACTTACAAATTGATGATCAAGATCGTGGATGACTTGAATGAATTAGGGCCGTGGGTTTCAAGAGGGTTTAAGAGGTTTTGAGTAAAGTGGGTTTTGTGTTATACGGTTTGTTTGTTTTATTAATTTTTGAAATTTTAAGTTTTAGTCACTTTAGGTCCCTTAACTATAAGATATGCCTACTTGAGTCCTAAAGTAAATAGCAAACATGTGTAACATTGAGATATACGTCCGTTAATCCTAACTTATGAAGACTTAATTACGGGATGAGACAAAGTGATGTATAAAGAACATCCACACACTCAGAAGTACTGTAAAGTACGAAAAACATGCAAGTATACCAATTAAAATTGGTAAAGAAAATTTGAGCGTGACTCCCCCTCAACACGTGTAAAAATGAAACAAAGTGTTGAAGAGAAGCGATATACTTGCATTTTTATTTTTATTTTTTTATTTTTTTTTTTATTTTTTTATTTTTTAAAAAAACAATAGAAAATTTGAAGAAAGAAAAATCTTTTTGTGTTTTGATTGGTTTATATTTAAGAAGAAAATATTATACAAAGATAGTAATGATGTTTGACGATCAGTTGTGTTTTAAAAACTTTTCAAGATCCTCTGGCGTCAAACATCTCATACCAATTTGGTGAACTAGACTAGCAAACCTTGATGGTGCTAAAGATTTGGTAAGTAAGTCCGCCAATTGGTACTCAGTCCCAACAAAATAAAGTTCAACGGTACCCTTTTCCACATGCTCTTTGATGAAGTGATATCGGAGATCGATGTGTTTGGATTTGCAATGATGTACTGTGTTGCAGGAGATAGCAATTGCACTTTTGGAATCACAGTAGATTGGAATCTTGTTGAATAGGTAGCCATAATCCTTAAGTTGTGATCTCATCCAAATGACTTGAGCACAACAGGCAGACATGGCTACATATTCAGATTCTGTTGACGACAGTGATGTGCAGTCCTGCTTCTTTGATTGCCATGACACAAGTTTGTCTCCGAGAAATTGTAATCCACCAGATGTGCTTTTGCGTGTGTCTAAACATCCTGCATGGTCAGCATCTGAAAAAGCAATTAGTTCAAAGCCAGAATCCTTCGGATACCAGATTCCCAAGTTAATGGTTCCCTTTATGTATCGAAGGATTCTCTTGACCTCACTGAGGTGTTTTTCAGTTGGTTTGGACTGATAACGAGAGCACATGTAGACAGCAAATACTATATCAGGTCTACTAGCTGTGAGATACATGAGGGACCCAATCATACTTCGATATTTGGTAGGGTCAACGGGAGTCCCATGTAAATCAGCATTTAGTTTTGTGGTATAGCCCATCGGTGTATTATAAGTATCACTGGTCATCATTCCATGTTTCTTTAAAATTTCAAGAGCATATTTGGACTGATTTATAAAAATTCCACGGGGTGATTGATGAACTTGTAGTCCTAGAAAGAACGAAAGTTCACCCATCATGGACATTTCAAAATTATCTTTCATTAATTTTGCAAAATCATTAGAGTAACTTCTTTTTGTTGAGGCAAAAATGATGTCATCGACATATATTTGAACAACAAGTAAGTCCTCCCCGTAGGTTTTTGTAAATAGTGTTGGATCCACTGATCCTTTTGAAAATTTATTGGCCAGCAAGAAAGTGGACAGTTTGTCATACCACGCCCGTGGGGCTTGCTTGAGTCCGTAGAGTGCCTTTTTGAGTCGGTAAACGTGGTTAGGACGCTCAGGATCAACGAAGCCTTCAGGTTGACTAACATAAACTTCTTCACGGAGTTCTCCATTAAGAAATGCGGTTTTCACATCCATTTGGTAAACAACCATGTTCCTGTATGCAGCATAGGCCAAAAAGATCCGAACCGCTTCATGTCTAGCCACTGGAGCAAAGGATTCAGCAAAATCAAGTCCTTCCAGTTGAGAGTATCCTTTCGCTACTAGGCGTGATTTGTTACGTATGACAGTTCCTTCAGCATCAAGCTTATTCTTCCAAATCCATTTTAACCCGATGACAAAGACTCCGTCAGGTCTTTCAACTAATTTCCAGACTTCCAATCTTATGAATTGCTGAAATTCCTCTTGCATAGATTCAATCCAGTTGTCATAAGTCATTGCATCTTTAATGTTCTTAGGTTCTTCGCGACAAACTGTGAGTGCATAGATACAAGTTTCTCCATCCGTGTGAAGTCGTTGTCTTGTCATAACAGGTGCATCTGGATAGCCAATAATATGAACTAGTGGATGGTCTCGAGTCCATTTGTGTGTGGAAGGGTGTAGTTGATAGGTATCTCGCATGTTAGCAGGATTCAAATTGCGTGTTGACGACTCAGCTATATCAGGAACAATAGGAGCCGGTGCAAACGGATTAAAGAATGCATCAGGATCTTGCTCTGCGGGTTGTGGAACTGATAGTGGTGTTGGATCTTCAGCTTGATGGCGGGAGTTAGAACCAGTTTGTTCTGCTGTAGATGGTGATACAATTGGAGGACCGTCTCTCTCAACACTTGTAGTAGTTTGTTGAGGTGAGTCAGGTACTGGAATGTTATCAGGTTGAGCAGCGGAATTAGGTGAGACCTCAGTAGGACTGTATTCAATTGTGTCATCAAATAGTGGAGCAAACAAGGTTTCTAATTCTTTGCGGTTGAGTGGCAAGGATTCAGCCGAAGATGCCGGAGAGTTGAGATGGTTGAATTCGGGTCCTAAGCTGTGTTGCTCAGAAGCCATCTGTGTGAGTTCATCAAAATTAGCGTGAATGGTTTCTTGAATTTCTCTTGTACGACGATTCCATATCCGAAAACCTTTGGAATTTTCACAGTATCCAACGAACACTCCAATGTCAGCCTTTGCTTTAAGTTTACCTAAATCATCACGATCATTTTTCGGATAACAAAGTGCTCCAAATACATGAAAGTAATCGATGTTCGGTTTTCTTTTGTGAACAATTTGATATGGTGTTTTGCGATGGCGTTTTGTGATCATGCAACGGTTTTGAGTATAACATGCGGTTGAAACAGCTTCTGCCCACAAGTAATCTGGTAATTGAGCATTAATCAACATAGTTCTAGCAGCTTCCACTAACGTCCTGTTGCGTCTTTCAACAACTCCATTCTGTTCTGGGCTTCTAGGAATAGATGTTTGATGTTCAATTCCGACTTTCTCATAATAAGACCGAAGTGTCTGATTCTTGAATTCAGTTCCATTGTCAGTTCTGACTATTCGTACCGTGTTGCGTAACTGAACTTGAATTTTAGTGAGAAAGGTGATGATCATTGAAGGAGCCTGATCTTTACTTCGTAAGAAATAAACCCAAGTCCATCTGGAGAAGTCATCTACAATTACTAGTATGTAGCGTTTACCGTTGATACTTTGAACACGCATCGGTCCACATAGATCCATATGAAGCAGTTGTAAAACATGATTCGTACTTTGCTCAGGTTTAGACGGAAAATGAGCACGAGTACTTTTTCCTTGTTCACAGGCTGAACATAAGTGATCTTTGGTAAAACGGAATCTTGGAAATCCATCGACAAGTTTATAACGAGCAAGGTCAGTCATAGTTCTGAAATTCAAGTGTAAAAGACGTTTGTGCCATAACCAAGATTTAGTTGACTCAGCTTTGGAGAGAAGACATATCGGAGATGTTGCAATCATATCTGACATTGATATTGTATAAAGATTGGAGCCACGTGAGCCAGACATAAGATCGTTTCCTTGTAAGTCACGAACAAAGCAAGTTTTCTCACGAAATGCAACTTCTAGATCCCCATCACAGAATTGACCAACAGAGAAAAGGTTGTGTCCAAGGCCTTCCACATAGTAAACACGACTGATTTCAATGTTCCCGCTGATATAGTCACCATATCCCATGATTAGAGCGTAATGATCATTCCCGAATCTGACAGTACCAATGAACTTTGAGACAAAGTTGTGTAACAGTTTGAGATTGCCTGTCATATGTCGGGTGCATCCGCTATCAACAATCCAGAGAACGATATGTACCACCTGCATCACAAGAAGAAGACACAGATGGAACAGAAGTAAGGGTGGAACCCAAAGACAATGCAGGTTCCTGTTGGTTAGTAACACATGTATTCAACAATTTAGGAATCCATTTAAAGTCTGGTTTGTATTGTAACCAACGTTTCCAGTTCCAACTAGTTTTTGCTTTCTTAATGTTAAATGCACTAGTAGTTGGCTCATTTCTAGATTTGTTCTCGGCACCTATGGGGGTAACTGTGATTTCATTAGAAACCGTAGAAGACGGCTTTCCTAAGTTAGACTTAGAGGCAGTAGTGGGCCTAAAAGGAATGCGTGTCCTACGTTTCTTATGACGATTGAGAAGAGAATTAGCTAAACATTTTGTATGATCACCAGATGATACGCTTTTACGACAAAACACACAAGATGCATTAATATTCAAAACATTCAAAGGTTCATCATTCGTTACATTTAGATTTTGATTACAATTTGCCAGATTAGAATCTAAATCTGATGCAACATGAGTTTTATTCAAATTCCTAAGTTGGTCTTCTACTTCTTGAGCTTCTAGGTGTCCTCTCTTACGTTGCAAGATCCTATTCTTCTTTTTACTTTTTCGCTTGGGTCTGCTAACGTTAGAAGTGGAGACTAGTCCTGTAGAAGTGGAGTTATCAACATTAGTGTTTCGAACAACCTTTCCTTTATCAGTTTTGTTTAATTGATACATTCCTGGTGCTATCACCGTGGTGTCAACCATTTTTCCTTTTTGAAGTAGCTTAACTTTCTCTTTCAAATCAATGATGATGTGATTTTTGTCCTGAATTTCAGACTCAAGTAAACCATTGCAATATTTGATGTCATCGCGGTTTTGTTGCCATTCGGCGTTTTCAATTTTTAAATCCGCAATTTCTTTCTCGTATCGGAGACACCGACCTTTTAAAGACTCGTTGTTTTTGCAAATCTGACAAGAGTTTGGAACATTTTGACTTTGAAACTTCAATTCCCTTTCAAGACTTTTAGCTTGACACCATTCAAGCCTTTGATTGAGTTGACAAATTTCTTTTGAAAATTGTTTTGTCACATCATCATTTTTAATTCTTAACTTATCATTTTCCTGTTTAAGTGTCTCAATTTCCTCATTCAACAAGTTATTATCAACACAAAGATCATCCATAAGCATAGAAGTACCAGATTTATAGAGATCATTCATGATAACAGACAAAATATCAGCATTGAGAACTTGTTCCAAGAGTCGATCAGCATCATTTTTTAAAACTCTATTTCTTTGCTTTTGAACCAAAATGTCATTTTCAGTTGCATTGAAAACATTTATCATATTTTTGACCTCCTTTTGAAGTTCCTGATCCCAACGTGTAGCACAGAGACGGAAGTGTTGGACAATTGGCAGCATTTGTTTTTGAAAAATATCTCTTTTTTCTCGCTCGTAAGCGGATTGAAAAGTTTCAACTTTTATTTCAGAATTGCGTGCAATTGTTTCCTCCAAAATTTCGATGTCTTCCATAAAAGTTTTGAAATAATTTAAGACATGACAACTTTTTGGTAACGGTGTAAGTTCACCGGATGATGGTAAAGGACCATTTATTTGTGCTACAGTTTGGACAGGGACCGCATTAGAAGATGAAACATATGACTCTTCGACAAACCATGATTTCTCAGGTACGTCCTTTTGAGTAACAAAAGATTTAGAAAGAGGTGGAGCTTTTGAATAGTCATATGGTGTCCAATATTGAACATAACTCATTTTTGATCGACTCTCGTCTTCAAGTTCTTCTTCTTCCTCAGTATCAAAAACAACAGCACGCACAATTGTATTATCAAACATGTGATCAATACTGTAAACCTTAGGATTTTCTTTGAAAGCTTTGTGAAGAAACATTGATTTAAAATCGCAAAGTGCAAATCCTTTATCGGGTCTCGGTTTTAAAGCAAACTTTTGAATTGTTGTGACAGAGTTCCCGTGTTTGTAAACAATGTGACGAAATTCTTTGAGTTGTTTTTCAAGATCAACAATATCACCGAGTAAGTCATCTATATACTTCCTTTTTCGTTTTTTATGTTCACAAAACTCCTTTTTGCAATTTGACAATTCTGTTTCTGTTTTTGAAAGAACTATTTGAAGACGTTCAGCTTGCATTTTCAATTCACACTTTTCACTTTCGAGTTTCGAAATCAACTTTCCATTTGACTCAATTATATCTTGTATTTTGCGTTGAAGATCTTGTTCTTTATTGTAAGAATCTTGAAAAGCTTTTTCAAAACTTTTTGCATTTTTAATCTTTTCTTCCTGATTGGAAAGTTGAATTTTATAACATTCAATATCTCTTGCAAGTGACGCATTTTGTTCTTTTAAAACTTTATTTTTCTCGTTGCATTTTATAATTTGCAATTGTTGAGCATCCAGTTGTTTAGATAACAATATGAGGTCAGGGTCTGGATCAAAGGATGGTTCATGTTGTTCTAAATGATCATTTTTATCATTCTCAATAGGATCATCAAATGAAACAACTGTGTCATCATCAAATATGACAACTGTGCTTATTTGTTCATCTGTTTGAGAAGATGAAGATGATTTAGATGGAACAACTTGCGCCATATCTGATTCAGAAGCAGAGGGTGAGATTATATCATTTATAAAGCATGCATTGAAGTCATGTACCTGAGACAAGCCGTCAGTGTCATACACTGGACCTGAATCATTAAGCTTAAGTTCCTGCATGTTGGCCATAAGCATCACAGCTGCATTAGCTTCTAGATCTTCCATGTCATCATCATTGTGCACATTTTTCATGAAGTTGTTGTCCTGTTCAGGGAAATGTCCATCCTTTTCATCTTGAAGAGCCATGAGTAATGCCTGCTTGTGAAACTTACTCCCCCGAGTTCTCGGTTTAGGACATGCAGTCGCTATATGACCTTGTTCATTACAGTTATAACACCACACTGCATTCCCTGAGTTGGAGTTCCTTGTTGCAACTGGTTCAGACCTTTGCTGAGAAGATCCTGAGTTGTTGTTGAATCCTCCATTGTTACTAAACCGCTGACCATTCCCATAATTTCCTGAAGAACTTCCTGAACCAGATCGACCATAGTTACGATTCTGAATTTCCACTCTTCCATCATTGACAACAGCTTGATTCCTTGTGTTAGAAGATGAACGTTGACGGTTGTTTGTTTTGTTGGAGAATTTGCTAAAAGCACGAGCAATAAGAGCAAGTCCCTGATTCAACGTATTAAAGTCATCATCGTCATCGTCATTGGAGTTGGAGTAGTACACAGCATCATTGTTGTTTAACGGAACAAGTTAAGTAGAAACATTCTGTAGAGATGAATCATAAGGGACCATTTGGTTCGAGGTGGAAGATTGTGGATAACTGAAGTAGTTCTGCTCTTGAACATATGCATGATTTGACATTGGTGGTGGAGCGTAAGGAGACTGAGCTACGAGAGCCAAAGAATTTGGTGTAGATGTTGGTGTGTATCCTCCTCGTAGAGCTCGATCTTTTTCCACTTCAGGTTCATGGTGTTTCAGAAAATCATACAACAAACCATACGGAGCATCATGCAGAGTCTTTGTTTGACGAACAAATGTCACATATTTATGCCAATCAGGGCCAAGACTACCAACAAATTTGGAGTTCACAGCGATCCTTGGTACTGTGATTTTATGACGTTCCAGATCATTAACCACATTTGTGAAACGATGATAGTAGGATTCAAGTGACTCTCCAGGTTCAATTGTGATGTCAGTGTATTCCATGTATAGCTTGGATTCCATGTCATCTTTGTTCAATTGAGTGCCTTCCATAAGGAGATGAACGTGTTCCCACATAGCTTTAGCCGTTTTCTGAGCATCGACACTTCGATAGATCGGATTAGGTATACCTTGAAGTATATAAGCCATTGCATACTCATCAGCTTCACGATGTAGTTTCTGTTCTTCAGTGAGTAAAGATTCTGGAAGAGGTCTATCACCAGGAGGACGTGGAGGATCAGCATGTGGATCACCAGCTTCAAATCTTGTCGGCCACTCAAATGGTCCTTCAAGTATCACTTGCTTTAAGAATTTCCCATGAGGTTTCTTTAATTCAAGGAATCATAAGAATCGACTTGACCATTGAACATAGTTCCCAGGTGTTAGCATTGGAGGTGTTTCAAGTGATCCTGCCTCATGTTGGGATTGTTGAGTTGTAATAACTTCACACATTCTGTCAAACCAGTGAGGTTGTTTGGAGGAAAACTGAGTATTTAGTTGTGGCACTTGATATGGTTGTTGTTGAGGAATGATCTGATGTTGTTGCATCATTAGGTAATGATGTAGTGGATTGTATGTTTGTTTTTGAGAAGGTTGTTGATTCATTTGGTGCGGAAGGTATTGTTGTTGCTGATACTGCTGATGTTGATGTTGCTGATACTGCTGATGTTGATGTTGTTGAATATGAGGGAAGTAATGATTAGGTGGTTGAGATATCTTAGAACACTTGTGTAGAAATGGATCTTGTAGAAAGTGTAGAATTAACCAAGTATCGATAAACTTAGCACAAGTTCGGATTGCAAAACCTTGATCAACAAGGATTGCGAAACTATGAAATTCCAATGATTTCGAAAACTGGCTCAGCTGTGATTGCGAAAGTAGGATTGCGAGACTTGTCAGGTTTTCGAAAAACAAGGTTTGCGAAACTTTGCAGGTTTTCGAAAAACTTGAAATTTCGACAACAAACAAGTTTTTGCGAAACTCCTTATGTTTGCGAAATAGTAGGATTTCGAAACTTAGATAAGTTTGCGATAACTTGTGTGATTTCGAAAAAATAGTATGTTTTCGAAAAGTCACAAAGTTACGAAAAAACAGTTTTCGAAATTATACAATTTCGAAAACTTTCCCAAACGTCGAAGTACTTATCTTTCTTATACAAGAAAGAAAATACCGAGTCCACACAAACGAAGTCGAGGTAGTGCACGTAGAGAAGATCTCGAAATGGTAGCAATAGAGGATCTCGATAACTTGGTAGTATTTGTTTTTCACGGAAAGCAATCCTAAAACTCGTTTTTATTTCAAGATTCTTGTACTTTTATGTGTAAAATGAAGAGATCTTTAAGAAAGTTGAAAACTTTAAGAACTTTTCAAAAATTTATAAAATTGCGAAAAATAGTACAAATAATCCCTGGTCGAATTTTATAAGAAAAAATTGTAACTTTTTGTTTGTGTTGATTTGTAGCACAAGTTTGTAAGCGAATATGTGATAAAAACCAAGAAACAAGCAAGAAAGTACAATAATTTCTCAAAAATTCGAATAAAAAAACAAGTTTAAGAATAAACTTAATGAAAAAACAAAAGCTACACCTTCATATGGCGAATGATACCACTTGTTAGGTCACCATTTAGTAAACACAAGCACAATAATGATAGAAATGAGATGAGAATGAGAATGGGATGATTATGAGAATTTAGAGAATTAGAATTGCAAGAGTTTCCTTAATATTTCACATAACCAACCAAGTATTACATAGACCTAAGCATGATATATATAGGTAAGGAGCTAGGGCAACATCCTACTCCTTCCCCTTCTTATAAACGTGTGGGCTTTAAAGCCCATGGACCATAAGACTTAAGCCTAGTAAACTTGAAACAATAACATAAATGTAAATTAAGCAACCTATTATTACAAATGACCGAGACTTGATAAAATAGTAAAACTTTGGTTCCAACAAAAACTGTAGATTATCCACGTAATATTGGGACAATACTGAGTTGGTAGCTGGTATATTGTAAAAGTATGATGCTAAAGTAGTTGACAATAACCCGTAGTCACATGTTATCATTAAATAATAACAGCATAGCAAATTTTAAAAATCACTTACATTATACTAAAAAGATTTAGTTCTCTAAAAACAATGTTTGCTATATTTGTCCCACATAGAAGGATGATACAAGTAAAAAACTACTTATAAAGAGAAAGGAAAAAAAAAACAAAATATTCAAGAAGTCATGTGGATTACTTTAATGAGTATAATAATTATTATACAAATATATATAATAAATATAAAATATATACTTAGCATCTAGCAAGTGTTGTATCTTAATTTTTTAAGTCTTCCATTTTAGCAATGTCTCCAATGCTTTATAATGTAGTGTATATATATATATATATATATATATATATGTGTGTGTGTGTGTGTGTGTGTGTGTGTGTGTGTGTGTGTGTGTAATCATATAAATTAACAATTAGCACTTTGCACCTTTGCATATTTTGCTTTGAAAAAATCGTTTGATTTTTATAAAACAAAGTTTTTAGTTTTTACGGTAATTTTTATCAAAACAATTCTAAAAGGTGTATATGTTGGTTCTCGAGACACTCTTGCGATTTAATAATATTTCTTTTGAACATTGTAGATTAGTATGCATTTTGAACTATGTTGATTTATCGTTTTTGGATGACTTTTATGGGCTAGCCGAATCGGTGATGACTCCGGTTCCTGGCTGAACTCGTTGGTCCGGTCCGTATTTTAAAACCATATGTACCATTAACTTGTTTTTACATATAAATTGTATTAAGCTTTGTGTGTTTTATTATATTGTACAATATGTATAATAACAAGCGTTTTTCATATTAGAGGTGTTTTAAAAATAATATTTATTATGTAATTATTGTTATAGACATTTTTTTTCCTTACATTAAATTACTTTGTAATTTTTTTTTTATATTTTTTAAAAAACATGTCTACAAAAAGTGCTTTAAAAGGTTGCAACCAATGCTATTATAGATGTACTTATTAAAATTTGTCATTATATGCAAGTGTTGAATCTTTATTTTTTAAGTCTTCCATTTTAAGAATGTCCCAAATGCTTTATAATATAATGACATGTGTCATCCATATGACACATCATATGACATTTGTCACCCCCTCCCCCTCGAAAAAAAATTTCCCGCCATTTTTTTTGGCAAAATCTTTTTTCCCGCCAAAAAATTATTACTGCATCACAGTTATAAAGTTACTGCATCACAATTATGATTTAGTGCATCACAATTATGATTTAGTGCATTAAGGTTATAAGTTACTGCATTATAATTGATGCACTTAACTGTTAACTATGATGCAGTAACTTATAACTGTGATGCAGTAAAACTTATTAGTGTGATGAACCAAAACTTATAACTGTGATGCACAAAAAAAATGGTGCATCATACTTATAATTTTTTGGCGGGGAAAAACATATTTTTGCCCCCCGAAAAAAAAAATTTTGGCGGGATTTTTTTTCCGGGGGGGGGGGGGGGTGGTGGAGGGTGGGGTTGGTGACACATGTAATATAATGTGGCATGATGATGTGGTAAGGTGACACATATCGCTCCCACAATGCTTCCTATATAAATGGATTTTTACTAATAACGACTAAATATGAGAAATATTAATTAACAAAAACTTATTTTGTTATTTAATATTTAAGGAATCTTTTTATTTAAAAACAAGACGTTATAAATAGAAGGTTTAAATAAACGAGAGTTATTAAATGTTTCGAGGGCACATTTATCGAGACACATTATCTTGATATAATAATATTGAAATGTTGAATGTTGTTTGGACTATATTAGAAGTTACGGATAGGTTTAATATAGTGAGTGGATTTATTGGACTGACTAGCCCAATAAGAGCCCGAGAAGTGTGTCGAAGGACTTTATTTGTGGGAAACGAAATTGGGATATACTTGGGAGTAGTTAAATTTTGGAAACCGTTATACTTTTGAATATACGTTAAGTAAGTTTATTATTACTAGGTTGTGTCGAGTCCGTCGTGTTGTGATACTAGTTGCTATCGTGTTGTACTACTCGTGTTTTGCTGTATTGTGCTTTGCTTTTGAGGTGAGTTTCATAGCCCAACTTTTACTCATAAACTGTTTATTAAAAACCCTTGGGGTGAGAAAACATGCAAAACTGTTTTGAATGGACATGTTTGTGATTTATTTAAATATTTGCTATATCATGTTAACTGGCTAAGATTAGATATCGTTAGAGGGCTCTAGTGTCCCTTGAGAGGGCCCCGATGTCCCTGTAAATGTTTAGAGGGCTTCTGTGTCCCTCTTGTTTTGGAGGAATATGTGATTGATATTTAGCTTAGACCAGTATATCAAATCAGTTACTAGGTCCACTATGTTAATTGTTTAAACCTATGAACTCACAAGCGTTGGCTGACCTTTTTAGCATGTTTTTCTCAGGCAATTAGTTCTGTTGTTATGGATATGTTACTTGATTGGAGGCTTGGCAGAAGGGCATGGTTAATGGATCAACAGTTACTCTGATAAACTATTTGGGACATACTCTTTATCTATATTTTTTTTTTCGGCTTACTTAAGTATTTTGGGAATAAATGTAAACTTTGATTATTTGGTTGGATTATATTTCTATGGATGTCGTATTTCCGTTTCCTATTCTTGTGTTGTGTACCAATCGCAGTAGCACCCCGGAATTTTGATTAAGACTTATGTTGTACCAAATTTTGGGGGTGTTATAACTGCCCTCCCCCCCCCCCCCCCCCCCCCCCCCGAACCACATAAATTAACAATCTTTTAGATCCTACATTATCATCACTTATCATATTGTATCACACTTGATCGACTATTTAATATGAGAAATTTAAGTTTTAAAAAAGGAACGTGTTCACCTCCTTTCCGTTTTCACTTAGTGTTTTTGAATACCAACCCAAGTTGCTTGAGATGGGTAGTAAACCTTCAATGGAAAATGTTATAGAGTAAATGAGTATAAATGTTCGCAGCGTTGTGGCGGGAATTTCAAATTAACATTTTTCGTACTTTTATCTATTGTGTATTTATATTTTTAGACCTTTATATCGTTTGCACGTGCCAAAAATTTTGGGTGTAACTCGATTTCACACGTATTTAGGGGTGTTCCTAAATCAGGTAATATCCATCGGAATCGAAAATTGAAATCGAATCGAACAAACCGAATCGAATTTAATATTCAGTTTTCGGTTTTACCTAAAAAAATTTAATCGAACTAATCGAATCACATTACTAAAAGTAGTTAGCTATACGCAGTCATTTGTGGGTTATCGTCAAATAGTGTTTGCCGTTTGTTGATAACTTTCTAAGGGATTTGTTATACGTATCCTCCTGGGATGTGACATTTTGTCCTCCACATCTCCTGGCCTATACTATTTAAAGTACAACACAGTTTTTTTCTTCTATTCCTTATTTTCAGTCAGTTTAATATTGTGACTTATTAAACATTATATTTTCTATTCTTTACTTTCACGTTTATAGTTTTTTAGTATAAACAAAATTAAAAAAAATTGCAAAATGTGAGAAGGGTATAACTTTTAAATTAAGGGGGGTCTGTCTATAGGGGTGTAATAAAACCCGACCAGACCCGAACTCGACTCGAACTCGAACCCAAAACCCTAACCCGAATAAGCCTATTTGGGTCGAGTTATTCAGGTCAAAAATATTATTCGGGTTATTCGGGTCAACCCGAATACTAAATAGGATCGGGTATCGAGTAAATTTTTTTTTTGCCAACTCGGGTTCGGGTTGACCTGTTTAACTCGAATAAGCATCTTTTGATTTGTCTAATATACATATATATTTTTTATAAATTATGTAAATAAATAAGAACAAATAGGCAATTTTATGACACTTTCACGGGTTAACCTGAACCTGAATGGACCTGACCCGAATGGACCCGACTCGAATTAACCCGAACTCGACTAACACGAGTTTAAATAAGGTCAGGTTTGTAGATGTTATTTTTACCCTAGACCCGAACCCGACTAGATTAACCCCTGTATATCATGCCCCTATCTAAAATATATAATCCGTGGTGGACAGCAAAACATTAGCATTTTCTCAGTTATTGCTACCTCTTTTTCTTTTTTCTCTCGTGAAGAGTATCAGATTCTACAACGTTTTTTGAACACGAGATTCTATAGCGTTAGGTTTTGATTTCTTGCGTTTAGATATGTTCAAAGAATTTGGTAAAATTGAAATAAAGATTTTTCCGTTGTGGCTAATGTTTGGGCTTGATGAAAAGATTTATGAAACTATGGTTATTTCTTCTACCATTATGATACACCCATACTAATTGTTCATGTTTTTTCCATCTTAAATTAATTGTTCATATTTTTTTCTTTTTTTTTTTAATTTAATTATTTATTACTAAACATAAATAAATAAGTTTGATTGAGTTTATTATATTATCATTGTTTAAAATTAATAATGCAAACTTTAAAGAAAAAAACATTAATTAACTAGTAAAATTAAAATTGCCATTTTACTAAAAAAAAAAAAAAAAGAGTAATAATTATAACTTTTTTAAACTGTATTTTTTTGTCATGTAAAAAATATTTTGAGACTAACTGAATTACAGTATTTTTTATTGAAGACATTTAATATATTAAATGACGTGTCTCACATAAAGAAAAAAGGTTGTGTCCGAAAATATGGTGGGGTAGGTCAATTTGAGTTTTCTAGAAATCACGTGTTCGTCCTATTAAATATAAGTTTGTTTTCAAGATAATGTAGGCCTATAACTTTGTGGACTATATAACCTATCCCTTTATATAAAGCTCAATTTTTTATACACTATACAAAACAACAATCATTACAATTAGTTTATTACTAGTAGAATATATATATATATATATATATATATATATATATATATATATATATATATATATATATATATATATATATACTAGACGAATACCCGTGCATAGTAACGGGATTTTATAACGACAGATCGTTTAGTGATAAAAGAAAGTTTATGGGTTATAAATGAAAAATAATAAAAGTTAGGGGTGGCAAATCTTTCTTAATTTGTAATTTTTGAGCGATTTTTGACACTTTTTTAAAAGTTTGGGCGTTTTTTGCCCCCTTGCATTTATTTGATGGGCTCTTACAGGCAAAAGATAAAAACAGATATTATTAGATGGGCTTTCGAATCACACAATTCGACTTTTAAGCAATTACTCTCATTTTTTTTCCGACCAATTCACTTGTCACTGGTAACTATAAAACATTCCAACTATTTTAATTTTAATTTATCTCATTTATTAACTATTTTATGCATAATTATTTAATACTCTAATTAATTGATAGATATATTTAATTAGTTGCATTTTTTTTCATTTAATATTTTTTTTTAAGAAAAAATAATTAAATATAGTTAAGACTTAGATGCTTGATCTTTTTTTACAAGATGAATTAAAGGGGTTTTTAGGACTGTTCCGAATGTTTTTAATAGTTGAATTATAATTTGTTCGTTTTAGCCCGTCCCCGTTTGGCCCGATTTATAATTTGTCTGTTTAGCCCGTGCTCGTTTTAACCAGTGCCATTTTAGCCCGTGCCCGTGCCCGCCCGTTTTGCCACCTCTAATAAAAGTTTGAAGATTTAGGGATTAAATGTGTTGACTTATTGACTTATTGACTTTGTTGACTTATTGACTTTGTTGACTTTGATACTTAAGCTCATGTCAACATAATGTTTTGAAACCCGGTTGAACCGTTCCGGTCGAAAAATGGGTCGATTTAAACCGAGTCATGCATTTAATAACTGAACCCGTCGTGTCCAGTTTTCAAAACTATATGTTTTTCCCAGTTGAACCCGTTGGTCCGGTCCAGTTTTCAAAACTATATGCAACATCAACTTGTTAGCTTGTATAAAGTTTTGTGTGTTTTATTAATTTATATAATGTGTATAATAACATATACTTTTCATTTTAGGGTGTTTTAAAAATAACATTAATTAGTGTGTTTAATTATTTTATATTTTATATTATGTTATAACTTGTTTAAATTGTATATTGTGAAAATTTTATTGTATTTTTTTTTAGTAAGGGGTGTTTTAATTGATTGTTTTTAATTTGATATAGATGCTTTTAATTGGTTATACCATATGAATAAATTAATGTAATTTTAAGTTATGAGGTGTTTTAATAAGAGCATTAATTATACAATTCATTTTCTCTTACCCTTGTAGTATAGAAGGGCAAAATGAGGATTGATTGAAAATTCAGTTTTTCACTTTTCCCTTTTGACTAAATCTATATTATAAGTAGTTAAGATATATATATATATATATATATATATATATATATATATATATATATATATATATATATATATATATATATATATACTAGCTTCATAACCCGCCGAATCGGCGGGTTAGCTTCATTATATTATTTGATTTATTTTAAATGGACACACATAAATAAAGAATAACGGCACACATGTATTATATGAAAATTATAATAATAAATAAATAAAAAGTTGAGGCAGTAGTATCTATGTTCAACACATTAGTTATTTCATACAAAAGTAAAACTTCATGAGTGTGCAACTTTTATTCGTTAAGTTCAACAATACTTCAAACGAAAGACATTGAAAACCAAAGTAATTGTCTTGAAAAAACATTAAGAAAGGATTAAAAACTGACATAACATTAAAAAATGAATCTACTATCTATATAAAACAAGGTTTTCTTAGCTAATCTCCTCTCCACAATTCTTCTAAACCTGCCACGTGGCATTTCCCCCCTATCCAACGGTCCATGTTAATTTCATTTGTCAAACAAGTCAATGGAAGCATTAATTGTGCGAAATACCTACTCCTCTTTTCATTTTTACAATTGATAACAAAAAAAACACACACATCTCTCTCATTCATCCCACCTTCAAACATAAACCCTAATAAAAAATAGTGACAATCAAAACCGGATCTCACCAACAATCGTTATCCAGATCCAAACAAATTAAATCACCAGAAAGAGATCATAACCATTATCCAGTATCACCAAAACAATAACGATGATCCCTATAAATGAATGAGATTGTGTTAATGGTTCATTTTTCATACCTTCAAAACCTTTAATCTACGCGAGCAAAAATATATTTGAGATCTTCATCAATCTGTTATTAATTAACAAAGCTCTATTCGGGTATGATTTTATTCTTAGATCGTCATTTAAATTAACAATCATAAAAACTCTAATTTCAAAATTTAATTGATTAATTATGTTTTTTAGGTTGTTTGTATTCTATTTGTATGATATCAAAGGTATTAAACCATAGCTAATGAATCATGATTTTTCAGGTATGGTATCAAAGGTATCATTTTTTTTTTTTTTTTTTTTTTTTTTTTTTTTTTTTTTTTTAAGTATAATATGGAATCATGATCTTTTTAAATTGGTGATTTGTTATTGGAGTATTTTCTATATTTTAGACCAAATTTTATAATGGGTGATATGCGCATAATCTGTTTGATAAAATGCATCAACAAGAAGGTTCAATGAAGACGAATTCAATTTGCAAATAGGTGCGTTTTCCAACATATCGTTTGCTTTTAGGTTGTATCATAATGCACGGTTTAATATGTTGTAGAATGTTAATTTTAGGTTAAATCTGATGATATAGAGTATCAACTGTTGATTAGCAAATGATAATGTAGGTAAGTTTTAAAAAAAATTAATGAAAAATGAAAAACGCCCCTCAATTAATAAAATGTAACAAACTTCCATGATTTTTGGGGGGAGTTTCAGTTTTCAAATTGTTTCCTTACTTATCCATCTAAATTTTTAAATTTTGAAAACCATTTTTATTCCCATATTATATCTGTATGGCTTAATCAGTTAAACACCATTGACACACTTTTGTTATCCTTAAATATACGAATAATGCGAGGCGTTACAATAAGAATGTCTGATTATTATATGATATGATATAGAAAGTCCTGCATTAAACACTCAAATCGGTACATTTATTATACAATGTACTTCTTACCGTTATAATTGCTACATAAAATAAATAAATAAAAAAAAAAGAAAAAGAAAAAAACTATTTCTTATGCTTTGTAGTAGAAGGCTTTCAATGGTAGTTGAGGGTTTATGGTTTTTTGACAGGAAGAGTATGGTCGGGTCACGAAGGACCGAAGAACTACTATGTTTACAACAATATTTGGCAAAACCAAAAGGTACCAACAACTTTTCAGGTCATGTATAGCAAAAGAAGCAATCTCCTGCATTTTCAGTTATATATAGAAAATCTCTATTGTCATGGTCCTTATTCAATGAATTTTTAGCATAAGTTTTGATACTTGAATGAATTATTTGTGGGTTTTTGATTATTACTATTGCATGTAACAGGCGTGAAGTTTGGAGATCACCGAAGCATTATGATTACAAATGGAAGTTCAGCAGATACTTCATTGTATAGAATGGTTCAGTTGCATTTCCTTTCTTGGTTAAACCGTTCATATCTATACTTTTTAATTTTCCATTGTGGTTAAACCATTCATATCTATACTTTTTAAACCGCTATATGCAACCCTTTAGTAAAGCAGCCCATGGGGTAAACCATACGGTTAAGATATTGAATTTTGTAAAATCTATTGTTGATTTTTTACAAAGTGCAGAATTTGTCTACACAGAATTGCACAAGAGGGCAGCGTTTTATTTCTTATCAAAAAAGAAGTCGAGCCATACAATAACTAATTCCCTCTCTTGCATACAGAGACACCCATATGCATATATGTTTTGTCAGTCTATAATTTTTATCTTTATTGATTTTCAGGAGATAAGTTTCGGTGGATTAGGGGTGAAGAATTTCGTCAACAAACCGTTGCTGGTCATAATCTTTTGAGTATTACGTTGTCAAAGGTATGTATTTTTCAAATTAATATTTTTACAATTATGATGTTGTACGATGTGTATTATTGAGTAAGATGTTTGTGATGTTTGAAAAAAAGGTTATTTCTTTTTTCACACTTCATATAAATAGTTATTTTTGTTTGACGTTCGGGTATATCAAGTAGAGATGGTAAGATTGGTAGGCTAGGTTATGGGTAAAAATGAGCACATTAGCACCTACAGTTAAAATTCTTTTTGGCCTCTTTACATCTTTTTTCTACTATCTAACTGACTTAGCAGGTTTTTTCAGGTTGGTGCAGACCAAGAGTGTCATCGTGGTGTTGTACGTCGTAGATAGAAACTGGTAATGAATCCCAAAAGGTCACAAGTTTTGGGTTCAAAGAAGATGGAAGTTGTTTTTAACAGCTCTATCACGAACCTCAAAAGTTCTCCTTCAACTTGCAAGGTAATAGCTTCTCACCCAATCTTGGCATGTTACAACATTTTATTTGTAATGGATAAAGAGCCAAGATCGGCGTATGGCTTTGTTTCGATATTTACCGACCAGATCCTCATATATATTGATGAAATTTTGCTAACGGATAACGTGTGTGCATCCATGATTTCGGAAAAAATTCGATTGTTGGTATGTATGTACACATGTTTCGTAAATCACCATGTGTTTTATGGGTATAACTCACTAATGCATGTATTAATGTTTTAAATAATATACGAGGCTGTTCTATTTTGGAGGTAAGTAATTGTCTTGATTTTTGCAGTTTAAAATGCAAACATGTCAATCACAGTTCAAGGTCTCATTCTTTTCTTGGCAGTGTACACGCATGCTCTTTTTTGGAGTTTTAATCAATATAAACAAATGAAACTATGATTACCTGCATTAATACCTGATTGTTTTTCTTTTTTGTTTAGGTTTTGTCATACAAAAATATGCAATCTATATCACCATATGTTGAAGAGCTGCAGCAATGAGTAACGAAGGCGTAATCATCACTAAGTCGCAGAGAACATGAAAATTTGGCCATGCAGGACCAAGTGTGGCAATTTAAAGAGCGGTTGTTAGAATATGAAACCAAAATGAAGGCTATTGAGAAGACGTGGCAAAGTCAGATGGCAACTTTACAAGTGAGATTGTCTATTTATCTTTTGATTACTAATGATAAAAGGACTAAACTTTCTTAATTTTAGTTGTTTAAACTTAAATCCCTAAACTCTATTTTACAAAAGATCTGCTCCTAAGTTAATTGTACTCGGATCGAGCATTTGAAGCCTTCACTTTTTGCAGAACGTTTTTTTATTAAAGAAAGAGGCTAATAAATCACTATATCCAATATAGGAAAAGGTGCAACAAGTCCTGTTATGTCAGTTGAAGCTTTGGAGAAAATAATGGAGGATCCAGTTGTACAAAAGATGTTATATCTGTAAGTTATCTCATTCCATCTACTCTTTTGTCTCACAAGATAATGTTTGGATATGGTTTTGTTGCTTGAACTTGCAATAAACACTGTTGAGCCACCCAACGCGACACATGTGACCCATATTAGTAATAAGTAATGACCAGTAAATGTAGCATAACAAACCGAAAGGTTTGTTTTTTGTTAAGCTACCTTGAACTTTATGTTCTATGATGGATATTGTTTATTGTTTCATCTTTGTGTTTAGACCTGATGTCCGTAAATTTGACTAAACACATTATTTTCATTTGCTTTATTCATGTTGTAAGGGGAGCTCGATACAAAGATTAAAGAGAGGAAATATGAGCTACTACAGGAGGAAGAGATCATTTAGGATTGTATATCTGGAAGAAGAGATTGTTTGATTATTACCTTTGTTAAAAACAAGTTCTTCATATAGGATACTTCATATGTTCTCAATAAACACATACATTAGTGTCAGACGGGATACATCAAAGTGCAAATTTGATTTTTTCTGTGGCAGATGTATATAATGATGAGAGAAAGTGTACATATTTCATGGATAGTGACTTCAAAATACAAAATGAGAGAAGGTATACATGTTGTGTTATGATAAATATGGAAATTACACCAATGCTACAACAAATTGTGTGTATAAAGAGGTTCTTCACACATTATGAGTGTATTTATAAGTTTCTATTTTTTCCAACTATAATGGATATGCATCTTTTCCTTTCACGGTTATTACTCAGAGAACTATAATGGATATGAATCTTTTCCAAAATTACACCAATGAATAATTCTTGAAGCTAGCCGCCCAACGGGCGGGCCTGCAGTTAGTGTGATATATACTGTTCTTTTCTTGCTAGATTTTTGTGTTCTAATAAAAAAAAGACTTCGTTCAAAAAAACAACTGAAAATTAAGAATATGCGCATAATGATGCCAAAAAACGCAATATAACCACCAAGATAAATAATGAAATAGTGAGGAACTTTGTATAATGATATATCATTAATATACAAACAACGGAAATAAGAGTCGCCAGACACGCCTCCAAACCGTGTCATATTCCTTTCTCCACTGATCAAGACGACCAAGGCTCAAAAGTGCGGAATTAATGATAACAGGTATTAAAGTAGCACCAAGTTTATGGTCTTTTTGGGTGACATGTAGTTCATCTCAGTCATAAGTTGATTACAACTTGGCACAACAAATCAATAAATAAAACATTATTCGATGATTTTCATTTCTTTTTGTATTGAGTGACTACATTTTTTGGTACCCACAAAACTACCTTGATTACAAGTCAGCCATCACTTGACATATGAAGACAAATTGAAGGTCTAGATAATCCTTAAAAATTGTTTTAATAGATGATGAATGCATAGAATGGCCTTATCATTAATTTTGCAAGGGCTTTGTCCAACTGTTTGATACATGTATAAATCGAAGAGGTGTTTCATTAGTGCGACATTCATTATCATGAAACGGGAAGATGTTTCAGTAATTAAAAACAGTAAGGTACCAAAAACATATATGTGCGACATGGACAATGAATCAAGTTAAAAAATATTCACTAATAACTTAACAATTTTGACTCAAATCATTCTAATCCATTATCATACTCACCCATTTTGCCATCACTAATCAATAGTCTTTTACTCAGACCAAGCCAATGCAAAGTAATAACAGAAAAACATGTTTGGTGCTTGCATGGGGGCCTAAGTTTTTTTCAAGATCAGAAGGCTTATGCCATCCCTACATACAGAAAGAGTTTGGAACATAGAAGGCCGTGCCTGTAATATTCACTGTAATGATAACATGTTAAGAATTGAGTGCATTGTTAAGACCCCATGAAGAAGTGAACCACAAAAAGAATATCAAGTAGTGTCTTCTGCTTTTATTCTTTACTGTAATATTCTGCGAGTGTGGAATGTGGGAGGCAGGGGAATCTGTGGTAAAGAGGTTATGTTTAGGTAGCTACAGCCGAACAACACCCAATTTCTGGCTCTGTAGTGGTTTTGGTCTTTCAATTTATACTTAACAACTCAAAATAATTACGGTTAGTATATATTTGGAACATCTTTCAATAAGATATCAACTTCAATTTTAATTAGTTATTTGCTTGTCTTTTTTAGTCCTTGGCTTCTTGCCTCCAGGTTTTGAATGCCTAACCCACTGATCAAAACCTCTAAAACTTGCTACAAAACTTTTTATACATTTCTCGAAATGCAGCATGTTATTAAACACCACTTGAATGCCATAAAAACGTTAACAATAAAATACACAATCAACATCACTTTATGAGCTCAATTAGTTTGGCATCAACACGTGTATCTTCAATCAATTTTCTGAATTTTGCACATTACAAGCTTATCATCAGGTACGCCTTGCAAAAAAGGGTTAAACTATGTAACTTATATAGGGAAGAATGAGCATAAACAAAATGTTAAGAGTCCTATCTTATTGCTTTTCATTTGAAATTCAAAACTGTGTACTAATCATGTTTCTTAAATCTTAAACAGGGCACTGATTTTTATCATCCGCTGGCCTTGCGACGTTTCTTTGTTTCATGAATCTGTTAAGTAATGTTTTCTGATGAGTGTCTAAATACTCATCATTTTGTACCAATCTGAACTGCCAAAACATACAAAAACACTCAAAAATGCATCATAATACTTAAAATATCTTAAAGGTGTGTTTTATATGTTTCAAATGCAAAATATGCAAAAACAGATGAAAAACGTACAAAGTTTGCATAATTGGCAGTTTCAGTCCCTCAAGTTTCATAAATTGTCAAAACTAGTCCCTGGGTATTCTAAAAACATGAAAATGTCATCAAAGGTCCTTTTTATTCATAAAGTTACATATTTAGTCCTTTGATGCAAAGTTTCATAAAATTACAAGTTTAGTCCCTGTACTTTGGAAATTGACAGAAATGGTCCCTGGGATGTTAAAAACTTTGAGAAAAGCAATTTTGGTCCTTATACTAATAATCTTTTGCAGGAATGGTCCTTAGTATGAAGTTTGGTGAATTTACATGACTGGTCCCTCAAGTTTGGCAGTTTGGCAAAACAGGTCCCTCAAACTTTCAAACTTGACAGTTTTAGTCCCTGGGTGTTCAAAATGAGAAATTATCATTTAAGGTCCCTATACTATTCAACTTTTACAAAACTGGACCTTTTGATAATATTTTGGAAAATTACATGTTTAGTCCCTAAAAAATCCGAAAATTACATAAATAGTCCTTTAAATATTTAAAAATGGAAAAATGTGTAATTATAGTCCTTGGGATATTCATTATTGGCAAAAATGATCCTCATAAAATAAAATTGGAAAAAGCCAAATCAACCCCCAAACTTTGCCCAAACTACAAAAATAGTCCTTGTGATTTATTTATATACAAACCAAACGGATCACCTTTATATAATTAAACCCAAAAATAAAAACTAAACCCAGTTACAACCCCAGTCCAGTCCACCACTTGGGCCCAACTTACCAACCAGCCCACCCCACCCCTTTCTAAATAAATAAAACAGACAAACAAACCCACCCCCGTTTTCCTCTTCGTCTTCCACCTCCTTCACCTTTACACCTGTAACTCCACCTTTTCACCACCACCTCACCCTTCCAGCTCACCCTACTTCTCTTACCCACTCCCTTCCACCTCTCAACCCTAACCCTGCCCCATTAAATGCACTTCACACCATATTTCCCCCCAAAACCACCATTACCCACAGTATTGAGCAAAACCATCCCAAACTCCTCCAAACTTATCAAAACATGTCCCCTCCACCTACACATGATACCAAAATGCATTAATTGATTAGAAACCGCCTCAATTACACGTGTTCAGTTTTGGCGCCAAAAATCAGTTTGAATGGCTAGGATATGTTGCAGTGATCCAATGGCTCTGGAAAGAAGTGGGATTTGACCAGGAAAGTGAGGAGAACTCAAATTGTTATAAAAGAAGGAAGAGAAGAAGGAGAAAACAACTTTTGGATTAGCCAAAGTCACGTAGCATAATTTAAACTAGTTGTAGTGTTAGTATAATCTTTAAATTTCTGTTTCAGTTGTTATTTACCTTTGCTAAAGTGTAATAAACAACTTAGTTTACTAAGTTTCAATCTATCTTTGAATTTTCAGTCGATTCAATTTGTTCCATTTTATTTCATGTTATTTAAATTCAAGTTGATGAATGTTGTTTAATGGACTCCAACAAACACTATGTAGTTCTCAGTAAGCTATATAAGCTTGTGGATTAAGTTAATCAGCAATAATCATAAAAAAATAGAAAATCACCAAAAAAAATAGTGAAAATGGAAAATAAAATGGAGAAGATTGGTTCTTGAAGGATTTTGCAAGATGATTCAGGTTCTTAGGAGTACCAGGGTAGTAGAGTCTCATGGTAGACTTAAGGAAGGTAATTAGGCCCTTGTTCTTTGGAATTAAGCATGAAACACTTGTAAGTCACTTCTAAACCCTCTTTGTCATTTTACTGTTTCATTGTTCATATTGCTTAGATCTTGTTACTTTGTGTTCCTGTGGTGTTAGATAATGATAATCTAGTGTTTAATTGATAGGTTGTTAATTAGATATTATAATTGCTAGTTGGTAATATTTTCAGTCAATTATAGCTTAGTTATGATTATCTTAGTAAATGTTGTTTATACCTGTGTTTTTGTGTTCATCTGGCCTTATTACATTATAAACTAGTGTTAGGAATCAATGTGGTTACTTAAAATCACCATTTGCTTTGAAAAACCAAAATTAGTTTCATATATAGGGGTGTTTGGATGTGCACTGTTCTGTTGGTGTAAGCCATCACTTGGCTTGTTTTTCTACACCATTAGCATTGTTAGATCATATTAGGTCTAGGTGTGTCTACTAGATTGCACTTTTAGCTTAGATAGTCAAAATCATCACTATGATCCTTAACTGTCTAACTGATATGAAATTGAGACCCACAAATCACCATTTCAATACTTAAGTAGATAATTTAGCCTAATTTAATTCTCTTGTAGCTTAATATAGTTTAAATAATCAGTAGGATAGCTTAGAAATTCACCAAAGTCAAATCTAGGTTAGTTTCATAAAAAGTCAACATCTCCATTTTCAGATTTTTATCAAAATTGTAGGATTTGTTTAGATTTGTCTATTGAAATCTAGGTCTTGAAATTTTGTGGAATTGTTCTCTACCACCTCAACTTTAGAGTCCCACCATTTTTATATTTTTAGGATTTTTTAGGTGGGCCCCACAACCCTCCAAAGAGGGTTGCAGGGCAACAACCTGCTCTGTGCAGCAGATACCACAGCCACCACCACCACTTTGGTGGTGGTTTGTGGTCACACCATTGGGTCCCACACCAAGGTTTTGGGTTCTCTCAACCCCCCTCCTACCTGGCTTCCCCCATTGACCTTTAGTTTGACCATTGGACTTGTGGACCCCACCTAAACCAACCCCTTAAGTGTGTCCCATTTTCTGAGTTGAGTCTAGTTTTCAAATTGCTTATTATGGCTTATTGGCTTATTATATGATCCCCATTGGCTTTTTCTGGTTTAAGCTTGTTCAAACAACTTATCTTAACTAGATTTTACCATAGTGGGTCCCACACAAGTCAGTTTGAGCTCATTACCTTGTTTGGTCAAATTAAGTCAACTGTGGAGGTAATAAGCCTCCACAGTGCTTATTATTAAGTTGTAAAATAATTGTTTTTACAAAAGTTACTTGTTTTTATGTATAATATAGTTTTGTAAAAGAAAAATCCAGAAAAAAACAATATAAAATTAAGTGATAGTTTCTATTTAATTTAATTTAATTTTAATTTTCATTTTTATATTTTTATTAAGTAATCTGTATTTTTTATATTTTTATTAATTTCCTTATAGGTTAAAGTAATTTAAATAATTTTCTTAGATTTTTATATTGTCATTTGATATTAATTAGAATTAAAAATAGTTTTATTAGTAATTAATCAATAATTAAGTTATAAATAGCATAATTAATTTTTATATATCAAAACCTATATTTTATATTTTTCCTAGCTTCTATAAGTCATAAGATAATTTTAGAAATTTTCTTGTGATTTATACTGTTCATTTAATAGTTTTTATAATTTAAATAGTTTAAATAGTAATTAAATAATAAATAGAATAATAAATAGTAAACTAGTTTAAAAATACATAAAATAAAGTTTTTATAATTTTTTAGGATTCCTATGATGGTTAATTAGGTTTATAAAAATTTTCATAATTTTCTAAGTTAGTTTAATAATATTTGTAATTTAAAATAGTTTAAATAGTTTAAATAATATAAATAGTTTTTAATTAATAGAAAATTCATAAAAAGACAAAAAGATTTATTTTTTATTTTTTATACTTTCTTCAAGTTCTATTTTAGGTTTAGAAAATATTTTTATAAGTTTTTAGTTTAATTTGTAGTGTTTATTATTTTTAGTTTAAATATAAATTAGTTTAAATTAATTAGTTAAATAGTTTTTATTTAAATAAGTAATAATAAATAATATAATAATCAAAAATATAATTTTCTTTTTAGTTTAATTTTATTTTAAGTTTAAGTTTGTAGGATTTTCATTTTTAACCCTTGTAGTTTATTTTTCTTAAAACTCACCTTTTTCTCAGTACGCAGTCGCGTCTGATTTTAAATTGGTGTACGTTTTTAATACCTAGGTTTCACGTAATCATTAATTTAGTTTTCCTAAGTTATTTTAAGTTGTAAAACCCTAGTTAACCACACACACACACTTTATACCCTTTCCTGTTCACGTTCACTAATCACAGATTCGTTTATAATATCACATCGCACACCTCGTTGGGACTTACGACCCGGGAAAACACTGTATTCCTCGGAAGCATTTGTTTTAGACGTTTGACTTGGTTGACCATCATCTGGTAAACTTAGTTGACTGTTTGAGGCGAATCATTTTCCTTTTGTGCTAATTTGTCTTTAAAAGCGACTATAATGTCTCTTTACTTCAATTTAAATGATTGCTCCCTAAATGCAGCTTCTATGTGCAGTCCTAGTATTTTAGCATGCCACTATTATGTGAAATTAATCCAAATCGACCCATTTGACCAGTAGCATTGCATCAAACTACATACATTTTACCCATTTTTACCTAACCCGTTCCAAAGAATGTGCCTCGAATATGGCAGTCCAAGTACATAAATTTTTTTAGATTTACTTGCCTTGACTTGTAGAATGTCGTTGACCGCTATTTCCATATGTGCCACCTAAAGACCGCTGTCTTTTTCCATTAGTAACTGCAATAACACATTGAAGAAAATGAATATAGTCTAAACCATTGCCTATACATTTTGATCTTAAAGCTTTTTCTTAGTACTAACATTATTGTCATTGTCACTTACACAAAAGGGCACCATCTAATTATTCAGGCATTATGACGTTATGTGAAACTGCTGGTCCTTCTGAACTTATGGGTTGTCAGGCGTTTTTTATCAGTTTTGCTATTTGCTATTTAGATACAATGAAGACAAGGAATCATTTTTGTATAATCATTCAGGAGTAACCCATTTAATAATAAAAAAGCCATTCCATATGTACTCCAAACCAAATTTAATAACAACCAAATATCTAATTATTTGTACATTTACATCGAAATACTATAATAGTAAGTGGAAAGCCTTAATGTATTATTCCCTCTGGTGGTACCTGTTTATATCAAAGTAAATAAGCCCAACTAAGCAATTCCAAACACTCCCTAACACTGTAATAAACAATTTCATCCAAATATATATTGTACTTAATCCTGCAATCTCAGTTATTAGTGGGGGTTTGGTCCGTTAGATTGTATTTGTTTAGTCATTCAGATAGTGACTGGCATTTTTTTAGCTATGCATTACACACCTCATGTGGATCTAGCTTTCAACAGCATAGACCACATTAAAAGAGATGTTGAAGTGGGTTGGTGCTCCGTTATATGCATGCTCATGGGGAAAGTTGTGCAAATTTCATTAACTTGTGTTCTATTAACCTCATTTGAAGTTGAACAAAGGAGTCACATATAGCATGTGTTTTTGAGAAAAATACAACACTTGGTATCCTCAATTAACATCTCAGGCCATAAACTTGAGGGAAAGTGAGAGTTGTGATGGTATCAGATGTGTAATGCAAAACTCACAGTGATTATATGAGGCCCAAAGAATCGGTATGCAAAAAGTCGAGTTATCAATGGAACAAATTTATAAATGTGTTCCTTACCGTTCTTAGATTGGGCCAAGAAGCTTATAATAATCGGGAAATGTCTAGATAGAAAACATCCATTACCTGGGCAGTCTCCATAATAGTCAACACTCTGTCTTGTCCAGGACGTAGAAACGCCTAAATAGAAAATATCCATCATCAGATGAGAAACATAAGTGCATGCCTCTAAGCATACATGTTCTATACTAAGAAGGCTTTTTAGTTGGTTTTACCTAGTTGTGTAGCTCTGTTCGTGTGGCCAACTGTAAGTACAGTTGCATCCCACCACAATGGTTCAAATGGCATACATATCCGTGCGATAATATATGTAAAAACTATGCATAAAAAAACTGGTTTATTATTATTAGGAGGCGAGATAATAAGGTTACCGTAAAGAGCGCCCATCCACAGAGCACATTGCATAATCAGGTACATGCCATTATAATTAAAAATAGAATCAGTTTCTAGCTGAAAAAGGTATTGGTGAACCAAGTCCATCAAAACCCAAATTATTTCATTCTTTTATATTATGCATGATTGTTTTTTCCTCCAAGAATCTGAAACCCGACGTGCCAATCTCCTGCAATTAGTTTTCTGTAAAAGAATGAAATAATTGAATTTTTAGGCCATGTTAGTTTTCTAAGTGCCAAAAAATACAAAAGCTAAAACTAATAGCAGATGTGTTATGTTCCTCAAGTCAAAAAGCATCAAAGCAGCTTATTTATAATAATTATTATGCATAAACCTTTTTATAACCTGGGACAAAAAATGTTTTTGGCTCCATCAAGCGTAACCTGAACCAAAAATTGTAAGAATACATTGACATCAATAAAAAGCTTACAACTACTATGAGTAACCTTACTGAAAAATTAACACGCCAATCAACATAATAACATCATCTCATGGGAACTGATTGTAATTAAACATTTTAAAATCAAGGAGGTATCTTAATTTTCAATTTTATTCAGAAAGATGCCATACAAAATGTGAAAAATGAAGCCATGTAAAGTTCTCATATCTTACAGATATGGCGGTCAATAGAAATTTTCCATGGAAGAGCAGATCTCATACTTGTAACTGATAGAAAAAACCACATAATCAGTTAATGAATTGTATACGATTACAAAAAGATCATTGGCTCTCACCTCTTGTTCAAGCTTACAAAGATGCCGAATACATCACAAAAATCAATTAGAGTTAAGTGAACAATCATATTTTTTTGGCTTTGTTGATGTCTAGTATCCAAGACAAATACATCAGATAACCATTTTTTAGCGTCCCATCCACCATACCTACAATAAGCAACAGTTAAGTCACATTAGTACTATTATGTAGCAAAAACGATGAAGCAAATAGAGTACAAATGCTATGAAGCATTTTCGACATTACTATTTTATGGTTCTCAATAGGAGAAACAGCTGCAAAATCTCTTGGGAAAGGCAAATCGCCAAAACTCGTAAGCTCCGACCACTGCCATATATCTGAATCAAGAAAATTAAATATTAAATCAAGGAGAACCTCATTAGCCAAATTAGCAAACTACCTATTGATTCCGCAATACCCCCAATTCGTATGCAACCTACCACATTTTCCCCAACGTGGTTTCTCATTAACTATACGATTGACATGAAACACAACAACATGATAAACTCACAACAAAACATTAAAAAAAGGAAAAAAAACTATATCCGAATATTACCATGATATATTGCATCACCATTTGTGGATAATTCTCATGCACGTTTATCCTCATCACCATCCAACAGATCCGCCAACCATCTACAACAATAAATATCAATAATCACAGTAAGGACATATTATAGGAGAATCTCATGTAATTTCTGTCACCAACAGCTTTTGTTGAAGCTATTGAAATGTGAAAAAACAAACAAATCTGATACTAAAAATCATATTATTGGAAGTCAACTAACGACTGGATATATATTCACAGAAACAATATGAATCCTTGACTTCCATATTCGTTGCTATATACAATGAACATAACCCTAATATTTCAAAACAAATTGACATAACCCTAATATTGCAAAACTAAAATTGGGGATCCATATCAAAATCGCTAAAATACATGCAAACACATAATTTCACAATCACACAATATATTCATGATTAACGTTATAAAATAGGTGAAATGAGGAATGTAATGTTACAGAATGATTACCTTCGGTATTTATAAATAAAAATTAGGGTTTAAGAATTTGAATGATAAACATGGAATCTCTTCAAAATTTGTGAGTGAAATCAGGAATGTGTGATTCATTTTCAAATAAACCGTGATTCATTTGATATGATTTTCAAATGTATAACTGATTGAATTGATTAATTGGGAGAAAATTAAGGAAAGCGTATAAAGGGATGCAGAAATTATAGGGATAAGGGAGTGAAGGTTATGAAATGGTAGTCAAAGTCAACCAAGTATATAGTTATAGCGAATAAATTCAAGCGTTATAGATTTTGTTTTTCAAATTGTTTCACAAAAACCACTTTGGTCTAGTGGTTGCATTGTTGGTTGTTTATATGAGAGACCGGGGTTTGATTCCCAATTGCGTCATATTTTTTAACAAATTTCCGCCAAATTAATGAAATTGAGAGTGCTGACTGGACATTCCACGTAGGCAATAGAAATATTAAAATTGTGATGACTGGACAATTGACATGATGAGTCAGCATTATCTGCTTCATGTACAACCTTCAAAGCATCAAGTGCAACTCATACTTAGCCTCTTATATATATATATATATATATATATATATATATATATATATATATATATATATATATATATATTCTAATGGTGAGAAATGGTCCGTTCAAAATGCGTGTTTCTATTGGTTGCTTCTCCGTAAGAATATATATATATATATATATATATATATATATATATATATATATATATATATATATATATATATATATATATATATATATATATATATATATATATATATATATATATATATTCAAATGGTGAGAAATGGTCCGTTCAAAATGCGTGTTTCTATTGGTTGCTTCTCCGTAAGAAACTATTCGAACCACTATTCATTGTTAAAATACTGTTACCGTTCCGTTTCAAGTAATAAAGCCACACCATTCTAGATTGCCACACACACAGAGACAAATCACAATCAAAACCCAAAACATACGATCTTCAACATCCTTTAATCCCGAATCAAAATCAAGATTGATGATAAAAAAAACAACGTCCCTTCTAAACCTTCCACTGATCCACACACACACACACACACACACACACACACACACACACTCTTTTTCATATCTTTAATCTGAAAATGAAGATGTGATTCAATCAAACCCACAAACAAAGGTCGATTTCTTACATCCGATCGATGAAAGGCAAAGGTGGCGGAGTCGGCGGCGGTGGTGTTGTTGTACGGATTCCGACAGGCTGAAAAACTAGGTGATATAAGGGGAACGACAACTCATTATAAATGGGTAGAGCTTATTATAATGAGTTGGGAAAATTTGTTACGGTTTTAAGGGGTGTTTGGTTTAGCTTATTTTTTAGGCTTATGAGTTTAATTAAAACAAAACACCATCCTCGATCAATTATAATATTTATTTTGCATTTAAACTTCTTTCTCAATTGATTAGGGTTTCTGTTTGTAATTTAATTATTATCAGGTTTAATTTGAAGCTAATGTTGTTGCTGTTTGTTTCGTAGGTAAGAAAGAAGATGATATCATGATGAATCAAGGAGCAGTTGGTAATACAATTACTACACTGGATAATAGTAGTAATATTTCACTGAGGTAAAATATATAGCTTTTTTATATTGCGCGAATATATTGTGTTTTTTTTATTATAATTAGTTTGATTGATATGATTTAGATTTGAGATGGTTGTTATCGTTTAGAATTGTATTACGAAGTAGTTAATTTTTTTATTTTGTTAAAATGTATCGTCTTACACTAAAACAAACTAAAAAACTGTATAGATTATTTGGCGATGCTGCCAAGTTATCGGATATATGAGTGGTTAAAATTGTAACCAAGCATCACTTGATACATTATTTTCGTTATCACCTTCATGGGTAAGCTGTGTTTTTAACTTTGTTTTCTTTGGACTATCCAAGGCATTCGTTTTTTTATGGCAAATTATATGTGATTTAAGTTGTTCATGAAGTTTAGACAAGTTCTGGGATATATAAGTGGTTGTAGATGAATATATGAATCTGATGTTAAGCAAATACAATAGATTATCAGTTGACTGTAAAGGGGAAAAATTGTTGGCAAGTCTGAATTGTGGTGCGGCTCGGGCGTAAGTCGTGCAAGCATGCTGAGATTATTTCACCAGCGCAAAAGAAACATCCGGCGAAGAAGCAAAGAGAAAAGAAAACCAAAGTAACTTCTAAAACTATAGTTGCTTTAAGATTATTTGACATTAATAAACATTCTAAAGTTTGGAAGGAGTTGATTCAATATTAATGTATCTTAATGCTCTGTTATGTCTGCTGATCCAATCAGGTAATTAGACAGACAACGACCGCCATCGGCTGTGGACACCTACTAATATTTGGGATCAACACAACTAATGTACAAAGCTACCCTTTTAAAAGATGCGGGTTATCAAATGAAGTTATTGATAGCCAATTTGACATCATATTCCGAAGTACGTTGGTCAATGTATTTTCTGTAGTTGTGTTAGTGATCAAATGGTACCTGACATGTTTGACCATGCCGGTACACAAGGTGTATGTCCATATCGCCACACAGATAAAGGTTTGTTCCTTATGTTTCCGACTATTATTTTATATATACATTATTAGTTATTACAGATGTATTTTCTTACCTTTTTTAGCTCTCTTTTGTTACTATCTTACACGTTTTTACCTCTGGCTAAACTCTATGTAGTCATCTTTAATAATTCAGCCTGCTTGTAGGGCAAACGAGTTCTTGAGCCACAGTTGCCTGCACCCCGGTCAATTGGTCATGCTGCTGAAAGGAATGTTCGGTCCCATGTCGCTACAATGACCAACCAACTCAGCCAACAGAGAGCTGCTTGCTCAGTTGAAGCTCGCTCTAATTCAGTTATGAATAATGGTATGACACCCAAACTTTTCTGTTTC